>CM071924.1:54121008-54338099 GCA_016081115.2 Rehmannia glutinosa | reverse complement strand
TCTGTTTTTCTTTCTCAGCATACATTACAAATGCATTCACCTATTTATACTTAACAGAGGATACATGAAATAATTAGCTGAACATTTCCAAACCATCCATTTGTTTCCCCTATGACAATTAATTCAGTCAAAGTATTTTTCCAAAAAGTCATCAGAAATTTCTAGGCTTTTGATTTGCCTTTTCCAACACCCCGCCTCAAATCAAAAAATTCTCTTCATTCCAAGTTATGATCTCAACTTCTTGAATGCCTCGACTGGAAGTGCCTCGGTAAAAATATCCGTAGCTTGGTCCGAGGTGTTGCAATAATTCAAGGAAACTCTTTTTTATTTCACATGATCTCGTCAGAAATGAAACTTAATATCAATATGCGTACTCCTTCCGTGTTGAACTGGATTATTGGACAATTGAATTGCTGGTTTATTATCCACCAGTAAAATGGTTGAATCTACTTGAGGATGGCATAATTCATTCATCAAATTTCTTAATCATATTGCTTCACAATCTGCCTGAAAATGCAACATACTCTGCTTCACATGGCGATAATGCTACCACATTTTGCTTCTTCGATGTCCATGTGAAGGTTGTCGAACCGAGAAAGAATACATTGCCAGATGTACTTTTCCTTTGATCTTGACCACCTCCCCAATCACTATCGGAATATCCATATAAAATTGCTTCAACGTGGCATCGATAAAATAAGACAAAATCCAAGGTACCATTGATGTATCGTAGAATTCTTTTCGCATCAATCCAATGAGATTCCTTTGGATTTTTCATATATTTGCTAAGCAATCTAACACTATATATAATATCAGGCCTCATAATAATGAGGTACTGCAAACTCCCAATTAGACTCTTGAAGAAAGTTGCATCCACAGTTTTGCCTTCTCCATCTTTTGTCAAATCTGTACTAGGAGATATAGGAATTTCCACCGATTTACAGTTCTCCATCCGAAATTTTTTTAACAATTCACCAGCATATTTCTTTTGCGAAATAAATATACCTTCATTCTCTTGTCTCATCTCAATGTCTAAAAAATAAGACATTGTTCCAACATCAGTCATCTCGAACTTTTTGAAGATGGCTTGCTTGAATTCCTCGAACATCTTCTCATTATTTACTGTGAATAATAAGTCATCCACATAAACACATGCAATTAGCACAAAACCTTGTGTATTTTTCTTCGTATAGACTACATGCTCATATGGGCATTTTATAAATCCATTCTCTTGAAAATATTTATCAATTCGAGAATTCCAAGCTCGGGGTGCTTGTTTTAAGCTGTACAAGGCTTTTTTTTCAATTGATAAACTTGTTTTGCTTATCCTTCCACAACAAATACTTCAGGCTGATCAACATAGACCTCTTCTTCAAGAATCCCATTCAAAAATGCCTATTTTACATCTAATTGATAGATTTTCCAGTTATGATGAGCAGCAAGAGTGATCATCATATTCTCACAGTGTCAAGCCGCGTGGTAGGTGCAAAAACTTCTTCATAATCAATTCTATATATTTGTGTGTATTCTTTTTCCACGAGCCTCGCCTTGTATCGATCAATTTTACCATCGACATTCCTCTTGATTTTATAGACCTATTTAAGTCCAATGGCTTGCTGACCTTTGGGAAGTAACATTAATTCCCAAATATCATTTTTTTCAATGGCTTGAATTTCTTCAATCATCGCCTCTTGCCAACATTTTTCTTGCATTGCTTCTCCAAATGTCACGGGTTCAGAAATACTGTAAAGACAATATAAGTTGGTCACCTCTGTCTCCTCGTAAATTTCTCTCAAATTTCGCATTTTGATTGGGCACTGTGAAGATGAACTTCCTGAACTTTGAGACGATCCAGATAGTGGTGATTGAGGAGTTCTCAAATGAGCGGGAGTTGAAACTCCATGTTCGTCTTACACTTGTCTAGGCGAATCTTCTCTTTCTTCTTCAAAATCAAAAAACTTCTCCTTGCTTGAAATATCGTTCCATCTCCATGCTTCATCTTCACTAAACACAACATCTCTGCTTATCACCAATTTCTTTGTGATTGGATTGTAAAGTTTGTACGCCTTTGACTGCTCGTTGTAGTCGACAAACATGCATTTTTCACCACATTTATCCAACTTCTTTTTTTTCTCCTCTGGCACACGAACATATGCTACACAACCAAATATCTTCAAATGTTGAATAGTCGGCTTATATCCACTCCATGTTTATTGCGATGTCATGTTTTTCACCGTCTTGGTTGGACATCTTTTTCAACAGATGCTTTAAAATTCTTAAAATGATAAATGCGGCAAATTTCTCTTTATGAAATACACCCATAACTTTCTACTATAATCATCAATGAATAAAATAAAATATTTGTTACCTCTACGAGAAGGTATCTCAAAAGGTCCACAAATATCCATGTGCACTAGATGTAATGGATCATGAGCTCTCCATGAATTTCCACATTGTAAATTTCCCCTTTGTTGCTTTCCAAGAGTGCATGCTTCACACACAGTTTCTGGCTTCTCGATATGTGGTAATCCATATACCATGTTCGCATTCTACAATAATTTGAGTCCTTCAAAGTATAGGTGACCAAATTGCAAGTGCCACCTCTATGAATCATTATTCATCATTACTTGCATGCATTTTTCGAAATTCGTATTGATTTGCAAAGGAAACATTCGATTTTTCGCCATTTGACTTTCATGAGAAGTTGTTCATTGGCATTCTTTATGAAAAACAACATATTCTTCATGTGTATTACATAGCCTTTTTCAAGTAATTGACCAATGCTCAAAATATTGCTTTTCATGCCAGGTACATAATATACATTAGAGATGTAGTTCGGAGCACCGTCTTTTTGATAGATTTTAATTCTACCTTTGTCTTTTACCGGTAATTTCATTTGATAGCCCAAGCTCACATTTTCATTAATATTATCCTCCAATTTTTCAAATAATTCATTTCTCCTGGACATGTGATTGCTTGCTCCCGAATCAAGATACCATATATCTCCATGATTATCCACTCCTTCCTGGACAAGTAGCACTGCTTCATTATCCGTCTCTTCCTTTGATGTTTGTGCAAGATTTGATTGTTCTTCATGATCTCCATTATTGTTCCAGCACTCTGATGCATAATGTCCAGTTCTATGAAAATTAAAGCATTCGATATTTCTTTTACTTCTGAATTTTCCTCGTCCACGATTTGTTCTTCCTCGTCCTCTTCCTTTGCCATCTACATTAAAATTACGTGTGTTTTTATGTTGAAATTGGTTTTGAACATTACTTCTACCGCGGTCTCGACCTTGATAATTATTGCCACGTCCGCTTCCATGTTCGGATCCACCACCTTTTGGCTTTTGATCATGCAGACTTAGTTTTGAATCTAAAGCTTGTTCAATTGGGGTTGAACTTGAACCCTTCTTCATTCTTTGCTCATGAACTTGGAGTGAACTAGTTAACTCTTCTATTGTGAATGTTTCCAACTTTTTTGATTCTT
Source organism: Rehmannia glutinosa (assembly GCA_016081115.2). Lineage (NCBI taxonomy): Eukaryota > Viridiplantae > Streptophyta > Magnoliopsida > Lamiales > Orobanchaceae > Rehmannia > Rehmannia glutinosa. Next base: position 54,334,607 of record CM071924.1, on the reverse strand, counting down.
CTATCGCAACAACAACATGCTCAAAATTCTTTGTGAGTGATCTTAACATTTTTTCAACTACTCTTACTCCTTTCATCATTTCTCTATTTCTTTTCAATTGATTAACAATCGATAATAAGCGAAAAGAAAATCAGAAATAGATTCACCTTTTTCATGTGTGTGCTTTCGAACTCTCCTCGCAATGTTTGTACATGAACTTTTCTTACTCGTTTGACTCCTTTGAACGTCATTGCAAGTTTATCCCATGTTTCTTTGCTGGTTTTTGCTTCTGCCATTTTCTCGAACATTAATTCACCAACTCCTTGATAAAGTATAATTAAAGCTTTCTTGTCTTTCTTCCTTGTCTCTCGTAAGGAATTTTTCTGCTCATTGTTGTATGTTGCCTCTTGTGCTATTGTTGGTTCATGATAACCTTCTGTAATTATTTCCCAAAGATCTTGAGATCCAAATAAAGCCTTCATTTCAATATTCAAGTATTCATAGTTGTTTGTCGTGAGTGTAGGAATTTGGGGTTGTATCAAATTGTAAGCCATCCTGGCTCTGATACAACTATGTTGGAAGAAAATGATTTAGAAGGAAAAAACTGAGTTGAGCTCGCAGAGCTCTGTACAAATTGACAGCAAACTTAATTTGCTGGAACACTGACTTTTATTTCTCAAAATTTTCTCTGTTTCTTTTCTCTGCATACATTACAAATGTATTCACATATTTATACTTAAAAGAGGATACACGAAATAATTAGTTTAACATTTCCAAACCATCCATTTGTTTCTCCTATGACAATTAATTCGGTCAAAATATTTTTCCAAAGAGTCATCAGAAATTTCTAGGCTTTTGATTTGCCTTTTCCAACAAGAAGAAATACAATAATATTTCACATGCATACACAATAATGAGATTTTACGGGAGCCTATATTTCATCCATAGATCTTTATCAGACAATGATCAGTATTGATCACATAAAGCAAAACGCATACACAGCGGTCAGAATATAAACCAGAAGAGAAGTGCCCACAAACACAACCATTGTAACAATGGCGTAAGCCGATTTCCCTCCGCAAGAGAACACTCCTAACTTCACCTGAATAAAATCCACAATGGAAAACATCAAGAACGTGCATCCCAAAAGAGATCCTATGGCGGACCCAAGCAACCCGTATTTCATGCAAAATGAATCCATATCCGCTTTATGCGGGTCGTTCGGGTCCAAGCTATTCACCAAGTTGATGGCTAGCTTGAGGCTCTGAGCTATCAGAGAAGAGAAGAGGAAGAAACTGAAGGAAATAACTTCGAAAACGATGACTTGTCGAACTATTTCGATGCTGGCGGTGCATGACGGTTTGTTGCCGGCGCCGCCAGCTGCAGGGACGGTGAGGGAGAAGCCGATGAAGAGTGCCATGGTGAAGAGGGAGTTCACGTTCACTATGCCGTCCAGGGCTGTTATGTGGACGCTTGTTTTTGAACGGCCGCCGGTGATGGTGGTGGTGGTGGTGGTGGAGGGTGGTGATGCGGTGGTTGCGTCGTGTTGGCTCATCGGAAGAGACTTTGGTTGTGGTTTATTTCTGTTATCACAATTAATGCACGAAAATGCTGAATTATTACATGAGCAAATGGTGGAAATTACCCAACTGGGATAGGTGAGAGACTTTTTTGACATGTAGGATAAAAAACATAGTTTTCTATCCACTTTTGGGGTGCTCTTTTACCATAATGTACCCTCGGCGCTTTAAACGCAGCCTTTAAAGTAGGTAAGATGCATTTCTCTCTCTTGTGAAATACATACATACATACGTTTGCCCTCATTTTTCTTTTCATTTTTTTTTCTCTCTCTCTTCTTCTTCTTCTTCACAAAATTTCAAAAGTTCTTTTGTGGTCTTTCGTAAACAAAACCGCACTAAAAAATCGAATAACAAGGTAATGTTGCTTCTCCTTTAAGTTACTTAACCTTGTTTAAATTGTTCAAGACCAACATATTTACAAAACATGTGAAATATATCGTGAAATGTGAATTTTTTTGAACCTAAGATGCAATGTGCACGATATATCGTGCTAAAATAAGCCTTTGGCACGATATCATGCCAAAATAAGCCTGTGGCACGATATATCGTGCCAAAATAAGCCTTTGGCACGATATTGTGTCAAAATAAGCCTGCGGCACGATATATCGTGCCAAAATAAGCTGTGGCACGATATCGTGCCAAAATAAGCCTGCGGCACGATATATCGTGCCAAAATAAGATGTGGCACGATATCGTGCCAAAATAAGCCTCAAAATAAGCCTGTAGCACGATATCGTGCCCATATATCTTCGTCTTCTTCACTATATCGTGCCAAGGAAACCAGGGATTTCGAAAAAAAGATCCAACATTACGCCGATCCCATTTCTAACTCAACACACCAAATCTTACAACACAAACATCAAAAAAACAACATTCATGCATATTATCAAGTAAAATCAAACATTCATACACCAATCACTAAAGATTTCGAACAAAAAAAATCCAACATTACATCCAAAATACCGAAAATTTATTAGAAAACTCTGAACCCTAAAAACCCTAACCTGTGGACTGTATGCACGATATGTTTGTGTTCTTTTTTTTTTTTTTGCTTTTGTTACTTTTTGCTTACACATATTTTGTATTGGAGTGGGTGTAGTATACGTTATTGGGGGAGGGTTATACGGTTTTGACTTGCCATTCAATTTCAAAATTCAAAAAACACTCAACTTAAAGAAGGGCAATTTTGTCAATTTGGGTAGAAAAGAATTTTGTTATGTTGGTGGATAGAAAAAAGTACCCACTATCCATAGTGGGTACTTAAAAAATTTCCCCTTATTACATTGTGGTGTTGTAATTTGAACAAATAAACAAATTAATAATATTATAGATGTAATTTTATTTTACTAAATAATTAGTTACATGAGAAATATATAAGTTTATTTATTAGATGACCGATTTCAATACGACCAAACTCGACTAGTAAAAACATGTTCCTACTTCATTGGATTAATTGCATGATACAATTAATATTTATCATCCAGTAGCGTCGGCAGTCCACAAAAGGAGCATGAGCAAACGAAAAAAATAGAGTAGTCTGAATTAAAAATTAAAAGCAAATCATATGAATATAACTTAAATTTTTTACATTATTATTTTGTTAATAATATCAAGTAAAAAAACAAAAAAGGAAGGCGGGGTCCCTATCTCCGCTATTGGTATCATCTATCACACTGATATGGATCCCATAATTTGTATTCTTTATCTTTTTTTCTAAAAAGAAAATAACTCATGTACGTATCTAGGGTTAGTTCAGGATGGGACGGAGATGGGATTTTTCACTTCTCTAAAATCGAGGATGGGACGGGGATGGTATTTATATCCCCGTCCAATCACATCCCTATCCTGATTATCCCAATCTTCATTCCCCGAATATATACATATATATTAGTTATTACTAATATTAATTCTCTTTATATTATTATATTTTATAAATCCTAAAAACTATATAAACCTGTAAGTTTTTGTAATTTTACTTGTTATCATTATTTCTTTACAAATTAGGGATTTATGTTATTTTTATTTATTTTTACTTTTGGTTATTTGAAGGAATATTTATTTTACATATTTTTTATTAATACTTACAAAATGGAAAATAAGATTCCCCATGGGAACCCATTCCCCGAACGAAGATTCCCCATACCAGTCCAAGATACCTAACATGGGAAATAGTGCATGAATGGTATTTGGGATGTGCTTCAAGAATGGGAATAATATGTCAAATACCAACCCCGTCGATCCCCACCAATTTCCATTCCTAGGTATCCTAATAATTTGGAGAAGTATTTGTAGAATAGCATGGAATTTCCATGTGTAATGTGTATAAGTGTTAGAATGATTAAATATGAAATGACTCACCTATTTAACAATTTAAGTTTTTGGATGAGGTGGTCATTCAACATTGTATCAAAGCCAAGCCAAATCAAATGTACTCTTGAGTTTGAAGCTCACCGTTACCCATTAGAAATATTTCATTTCAAGGCTTCATCACAAAATATTGTCTGCACATCATGAGGAGACATGCTCACCTCGGAAGTGTTAGAATTATTAAATATTAAAAGACTCACACATGTAACAACTTAAACTAAACTTTTGAATGAGATAGTCATTCAGCAAAAAGCACGTGAATCTTTCATTCTCTATGGTGTTTCATTGAGTAATTGTGAAGTAAATTAATTAGCTAGCGGTTATGGTACTTATAGTATTTTTAAATAAGTCTTGATATTTTATAGAATTCAAAACATTTTGTAAAAAAATGTTATATATAAACCAATCACCCCATTATTAGAATTCTACAATTGTACCATATTCGAAGCTCAAGGCGACTGCCAATTTTCAGTGCATGCATGTTGTACTAAATATGAAAGTACTTCAAACAATTACTATCTTATTAGGTATTTTTTTTCATTTATCCCCTAAATCAATTAAAACAAAGAACAGCATGCATATGTTTCCACTGCAAAGCACATTTATAAGCTAGGTACACAAGCTCTCAATCTCACACACACACACACACACACACACTAAATGTATCAAATTGAAACTTTTGTTTTGATATGATATTCATATCGCATTCCACTTGATGATCATGAGTAAATACAAATACAATTACATGTATTTATAGAAAACCATACACTTGAGTCCTTGACATAGATTTATGTTGTAAAGAACAAAATACATGATATTAACTCGTAAAAAAATATTTAGACTGCTATTAATTTAATGCAAATAACATGCACATAAAAATTAAACGCATAAGGGAGAGAGTACCCGCTCATAATATTAATTGGAATACTTCAACCTGTGGGTAGGTAGACTCTTGAGACAAATGATATTCATGGCTCATCTTCGTGTCATATTTATATATATTTGCAAGACTCTTCATTTTTGCAAGAAAAAAGTTATGAAAATAAGAAAAGGATGCTTTAACATCCATGCATTAATCATCGATTGCGTCCAAGGATTAAGTACTTGTGATACAAGTTATGAACTATGAAGGGCCTAACCTTAATTATTTCTAACACTTCATTGACAATATATATTAACTAAATCACTTTCGTGGTTTCGTGATCAACAAAAGTTTGTCCAAATTCTCAGGCGGCTTAATTGACATAATCAACTAGGATGGAGCAAAGATAAAAACTGAAATAATTAAGAAAAAGATGTCCAACCACCCCCTCCCCCTCCCAAAAAAAAAAAAAAGTGAGAGAGAGAACAATATGTTAAATCGTTTACATTTTCAGTAGAAAGAAAAAAATGGAATTTTTTTTATCACATAATTTTCATCACATTGATTGTTTTTCTTTATGATACACTCCTCAATTTCTCACTAAAAAATTGAAAAAAAAAGGAACAAAAGCCTTATATGGGTTGAAGACGGCACACACTACAAGAAAAATCAAAACAACAACACTAAAAAGACAACAGTGTTTCACTAATTAGTTGTCTTTTGAAGCATTCACAACAGTTTTTCAGAAATCCGTTGTCTGTTAACATTTTTATTTGTCAAAAGACAACTCATTTTTACATATGTTGTAATGGACATCTACCACAACATCTTATTTGTGTCAAATACAACAGTTTAAAAAGAGAACATTTACCATATATTTAGATTTATTTTTTTTAATAACATATTTAAAAAAAACTAATAATAATATTTCGGGAAAAAAAAAAAGAAAAACTAACAAAATAGTTGTATAGAAAGTTAATCTTAATAATTCAAAAAAAAAAAAATTTAATTGATAAAAAAAATTTAATTAAAATAAATTAAAATTTAAAAAATAATAATAATAATATTAGCCCTAAGTTTAAACTAAAACAATCAACTCAAAAGCCCAAAACCCTATTCATCGTCCCTCCACCGCCACCATCGTTTCCATCGCCCTCTACCGCCTGGCTGTCATCCACTCCTCCACGACGCACCGCCGTCAACACCCCCTCCACCGCGCGCCGCCATCAATGGCTCCTCCATCGCCTGGGGCCTTGGCTGGCTGTCAAAACATCTTCACTTATTGTATGTTCGATTTGTTGGCAACAGCCTGGTATATCGAAAATTTCATTTCATTTCTTATCTTCAATTTCATTTCAAAAGCCATAATAAGATTTCGGTCATTTATTAATATGATTGTGTCAAATGCTGAGATCATTACAAATAGTTTGACATAAGCCACTATAAATTATTTTGATGTTTTGAAGAATGTCGATTTTATAGGTTACAATAAGAAAATCAACTAAGTATTTTAAGCTTAAATAATTTGTGTGTTTTGTACTCTGTTTTGCTTGACGATCTCTTAATTCTTAGCTACTTGTGAACTTGTCGTCGTCTTTTACTGGCATGGTAATCGTCCCATCAATAAAGCCAATTTTATTCTTTGCACGGATCTATGCGCATAGCGCGACTCCATTGTACATAGTTATTTCCGTCAAATAATTTGGAGATGAGAACCAAACCCGGGTGATCGGAATGATGCAAGGTGAGTGGATCCGATTGGTTGGTTGTATTCTCTGATTTGGTGTTATCTCCCATTGCAGCAGATTTTTTCAGAACCTTTAGCTCTCTGGTACCATATAAGAAAATGACTATGGCAACAAAGAAAAGAGAATAGAGGTGTTTGGGAAATATTTTTGTGTGTATTAACGGATAGAATACAATATTATATATATACACCTATTACAATGTGAAAGCAATTAAAAATTAATTACAATTGATTCTATAAGAAAGAAAACTAAGCCTAAGTGATTCACAGCATCACGGGAAATGAAATCATGAAGGCTAAACAAATCAATCTAACAAACTTTCTTTAACAACGTTAGCTTTACCAGGATGATAATGGATCGTACAATCGTAATCTTTCACAAGTTCCAACAATCTGATTTGTCTCATGTTCAACTCTTTTTGTGTGAATAAGTACTTCAAACTTTGGTGATCAATATAAATCTCGTATTTTCCCCCCATATCTTAATGGCATGCACGACTACTGCTAACTCCAAGTCGTCTGTAGGGTAATTGAGCTCGTGACATTTTAGTTGTCTTAAATCATAAGCAACCACCTTACCATTCGGCATCAAAACACAACCTAACCCCTATTTTGAGGCATCACTGTAGATTACAAAACCATCTGTAATATTTGGAATTGTCAAAACCAGCACTGAGATTAGATGCCGTCTGTGTTATTGGAAGCTTTGCCCGAACCTCTCAGTCCAAATAAACTTCTCACCCTTTGTTGGGAAATTTATTCTTTAGATTTTGATGAATGTCATGTAAAACTTAGACTAGAAAGTTGGCACCCCATTTTTCTTGTAATTTGTATTGTAATAGATAGGGCTGTATGAGCTGAGTCAAGTCAGCTATGCTTGGGAATACAAAAAGACAATTGAAGACTAGAATGAAGACTCCGCTAAGGAACTACTGAGTATGGCCAAGAAAGAAGATCAAGAACTCGACTGAAGGAGTATCGGCTGTGAGACAGCTGTGAGAAGAGTCAGTCAAGTCAACTCAAGAAGCCAAGTCAAGTTGAAGTGACAGATGAGTCCTTCAACCATTGGAGCAGACTCAAGTCACCTGGGGAAAAGTCAGCTGCAAAGAGGAGTTAACTGAAAAGAATCCGTTGCACAAAAGTCAAGAATATTACTTAAACAAGTAATACTTCCATGCTACCATGTCTTAAAGTGCTCAGTCCCAGAAGCGTGCAAAAGGAATAAACCAATGGGAAGCACTGCACCTCGTGTCAGATTCTGAAAAGCTGGTCATCCATTTAATACGAGGAAAGGTCTACATCTCAAGATTGAGGACCAAGAAAAGACAAGCCAACGAACACAAGTGATTTTTAAAAATCAGCCTAACTCTTCAACGAGCAGATTTTTGAAAGTGCACTATAAAGGCTGAGGAATCACTTTGAGAAAAGGTTACCTTGATTACCTTGCATACCTGAGACAACAAGAATTATTCATACTGTAACCTGCAAAACATTCTCAAGTTATTCAAGCAAAATCCTCAAGCCTAAATCTCGAAGGAAATCAATCCAACAATAAGCTGTGAAGGAAAGACAACTTCAAACTGTTGAAGAGGAAACTTTTGAAGAAGCAAAAGGGGTCTACTTTCCAAGGAAGATTGTAGAAAGGTTCAAGGTCGAACCAATCTCAAGTTATTGGAGGGCTTCGTGATCAAATCCAAGAAGCTTGAGAAAGTGAGCTGATGTAGCAAGGCAGCCGCCCTGTGAAGTAGCTGAGTCGAACGAGAAGCCAGCTGTGTGACCAAGGCATCTCCAAACTGAGTCCCAAAGGAGCAAGTCAGCTGTGTGATCAAGACTTGTATATGGACTGATAACCACATTGTACTCGATCATTACTTAGTGGATTCCTCCGGGGAGTTGGAGAAGAGAGGAGTAGAAGAATTACCCCATCTTCGAACCTCTATAAAAATTATTGTGTCATTTACATTTCAGACTTTTTATTTTCGCATATCACTTTATATCTCACTGATAATTTGCTATCCAACTGATAAGTAACTAAGTGCTAAATCAAGTGTTTAAAACATTTAAATCAAATTAAAGGGTGTTTGTTCAGTCTTCTGCTGAAAATCTCATCACAGCCAAGTTAAGATTTAGACTAAACAGCTGAGTTATTCTATCAACAGCTCAATCTAGTCTATTGAGTGGCTAACTCTGCTGGTTAACTAACTTAGCTGTCCCCCAAGGACTTAGCTGTGTATTTAACTCTGTAATATTTTAAAAGGACTAAAATCGAAAAGTTGGTAAGGTTTATTCAACCTCCCCCCCTTCTAAACCTTACTCACACCCCTGGGACCTACAAGTGGTATCAGAGCGGTTGGTTCATTGAGCCTTCCACCGGTTCTGAACTAGATCTCCAATCTTTCAATGAAGTTTTTAACACTTGCTCTTTCAAAAGATATTTTTATTCAAAGCAAAGTTATTATCATGGAAGCAAATTTGACACGCATTCCTATGTTCACTATTGAAGAATTTGATGACTGGAAAATTCGTATGTAGGCTCATCTATTTGCTTTACATGATGAAATGTGGCTAGTGATAGAGGATGGGCCACTGCAAATATTGAAAGTGAACACAGTTGCAAGGAGAGCAGCTGCAGCCGAAGGAGAAGAAGTTGTGGTGAGCAAGACCAAATTTTTAGTTGAAAAACCAAGGACTGAATGGACCAACGATGACAGAAAGAGATACAACTTGGACAATGTGGCCAAGGATATTCTCTACAAGACTCTGGACAAAGCAATGTTCAATAAAGTCAAGTCATGCAAAACAACAAAAGAAATCTGGGATAAATTAACTTTAATTTGTGAAGGATCAGAGCAAATTAAAGAAAACAAATTATCTGTTGTTGTTCAAAAGTTTGAAAACTTTAAAATGCTTGCAGGTGAGACAATGGATTAGCTGGATGCTAGATTCACTGAAATTACAAATGAGTCAGCACTTGGAAAGGAATACACACAAAAGGAGATGTGTATGAAGATTCTAAGGAGTCTCCCAGCTGAATGGGAAATGAAGACCATGGCTCTAAGGCACTCGATGGACCTATCAAAAACATCCAATCATGAACTATTCTCAGAACTCAAAGCTTATGAATTTGAGCTGAGAAGAAAGATCAAGAGGAGACAGTTGTACCCAAAACAGCTGCACTTATAGTCAAGGACGGGAAGAGAGCCGAAGTCAAGAAAGCCATCGAGCAGGAGGAAATTGCCTTGATGGTTAAGAGATTCAACAAGTTCTTCAACAAGAACTATAAAAGAAACAAGGGTGAATCCTCCAAGAGACATTCAGCTCCCTCCAAGTCAAGAGAAGATAGGCCACCCAAGAGAGCTGAGCATCATAAAGTTGAATATCAGAGAGCTGATAACACAAGAACGGAAAAAGCTGATCAAAGAGCTGCGAACCTGTGTTGGAACTGTAGACAACCAGGACACTTTGCTATTAACTGTCCATATCCGTAGTCAATAAATACAGGAATGAAGAAGAAAGAAAGAGTCTTGAGAGAAAAAGACAGAATAGAAAAAGGCCATGTTGGGCTGCAGAGATCGCCGAGAGGGCTAAGTCAAAAGAAGCGTAGACTCGAGAGAGTAGTGAAGTCGATTAAGAAACAATGATCCTGTCTAATGGCTAAAAGAACAAGATCAACTCGACCAAGAAGATGAGGTACACTCTAACTCATCTCACTCAGCATTCTAGTGATAGTGATTGTGACACACACACATCATCACCCACTCGATCTTTATGATTCATTAGGCAAAATGATGAAAGACTTTGAGCACATTAAATCCTCACACACACTATTAAATGAGGAAAACAAGCTCAAATTAAAAGCCAAAACTCACGGTGACTAAGGAGCCGAGTACTCTAAGTCCTATATAGATGAGAACAAAGAGTCAAGGTGAAAATGCAAAAACTAATAGCGAAATAAATAGTCGCTATAGAAAAGAGGGAAAATGATCTCAAAAATGTGATTGCATCATTTACAAAGGCATCTAAATCATTGGATGACCTTATTATGAGCCAAAAAGAGTGTGGAGATAAGACAGGCATAGGATTCAATTCCTTTGTGCATAGTCAAACTCCAAGAGTAATTCTGGAAAAAGGATCTTCAAGTAATGAAGCATCTCAAAAATCCAAGACACCAAATGTTGCACCCACATTCACTCCAAAGCACAATCACAAACAAACTGGCCTTGGATATAAAGAAAAAGGAAAACAGTCAGCTGAGTATGCTGAGAGGATAGATGAGAAGAAATCCAGCAGAGTACCTCAGCAAACTCCAAATATGAAGTACTCTGTAAAGAAGAAACAGAGCTACCAGAAACCCCAGAAGTTTTATCAAAGAAACACATATGATGGGAATGGTAGTAATTACCCAAGCCAAGCTGATTGGAATAATGTGAAATATCAGCAAAGACCAATGGAATATAAGCCTAAATGGCAAAGGCCTAGAACTCAGCAAAGGCCATTCCAAAGGCAAAAGAGCTATCAACAGCACACATATGCACCTAAGCACTACACTCAGAAATATCACAGCTACCCAAAGAGCGCAATTGCTAAAACACACACACATGCATACAAACAAAAGAGACAGTTGTATGAACCTAATGCCCCCAAGCAATTTGCTAAAATGAGTTATGATTATGGCACAGATAGATGGCAACCTCTTAGAGTCAAGTCATTTGGCTATAGGTTGGTTGGAACATCTTACAGCACTAACCCCTCAGGACCCAGACAAGCATAGGTACCTAAAAACTAATTTCCTTGATTGCAGGTTCAAGGAACAACTGACTGCCAAGGAACCTGGTACATGGATAGTGGCTGTTCCGAACACATGACAGGAAACAAGAAAAATCTGTCAAAATTAAAGGAGATTAGAGGCGCAAAAGTCATATTTGGAGGAAATGAAGCTCCAGAGGAAATAAGAGGCACTGGATCCATCAAGAAAAATGGATTAGAAATCACAGATGTTGCATATGTTGAAGGTCTCAACTTCAACTTGTTAAGCATCAACCAACTTTGTGACAAAGGCTATAATGTTGGATTCAATATGGGAGTGTGCCAGATTAAAGATGCTGAATCAAATGAAATAGTGTTGCAAGGATCCAGATAGAAGAACATGTATGTGGTAGACTGGTCGACTGCCACACCAAGCACTTGTATGTTAGCAAAGAGTACAGCCGAATCAAGTTGGCTGTTGCACAAGAAGCTGAGTCATCTGAATATCAAGACATTGAACAAGCTTGCAAGGAGTCATCTAGTGGAAGGACTGCCAGACTCAATGTACAAGAAAGAAAGTGTTTGTGATGCATGCCAGATGGGAAAGCAGATCAAATCATCATTCAAAGAGAAGTCTAGTCCATCTTCAACAAGGATATTGCATCTGTTGTATATGGATCTATTTGGTCCAGTTGAGCCAGCTAGCATAAGTGGAAAGAGATACAGTTTAGTAGTGGTGGATGATTATTCAATATATACATGGACAATCTTCATGTGTAAAAAGAAGGAAACTTTGCAGAAGTTACCCAACTGATGAGAAGAGTTCAAAATGAGAAGAGTCAAACCATTATCAAGATAAGGTCTGATAGAGGAACTGAGTTTGTCAATGGGATAATAACTCAGTATTGTGTTGAAAATGATATTGCTCATGAATTATCTCATGCAAGGACTCCACAAAGATAATGGAGTGGCGAAAAAAGAAAAGCAGAACTCTCAAAGAAGCTGCGCAAGAACCATGTTAGTTATTTATTTGGATTGCCAAAAAGATTTTGGGCTGAAGCCATCAACACTCCATGTTATACTCAAAATAGATGCATGATTAATAGACAGTTAACAAAGACCCCCTATGAAATTTGGACAGGGAGAAAGCCAAATGTTGGGTACTTTAGAATATTTGGATGTAAATGCTTCATTCACAACAATGGCAAGGATAATCTAAAGGCTTTTGATGCTAAAGATGATGAAGGTATCTTTTTGGGATACTCAGCTGAAAGTAAAGCCTATAGAGTGTTGAACAAGAGGACTATGGTCACAGAAGAGTCTATCCATGTGGTTTTTGATGAACGTAATGTAAATGGAGAAGAAATTGAAGAGTTAGCTGATAAACTGAATCAGCCAACTATGTAGAAGAGTCCCTATGTTGAAGCTGAAGCTGGAGCAATCAATCAAGATGAAGATAAGACTACTGAATCTCAAAGACGGCTGGAGAATCTGCAGCTAAATGATGATGAAAGAGCTGCTCAAGACAACACAGCTGCAAGACGACTAAACTCAACTGATTTACTTCAACCTGATGTGAGATGGCTGAGAGACCATCCACCAGAGTTAGTCATTGGAAATGTGAGAGATGGTGTAAGAACCAGATCCAGAGCTCAACAAGAAGCAATGTTCACTTGTTTTATTTCCCAAATAGAGCCAAAAGATGTGTCACAATCATTGGATGACACACATTAGATTCAAGCCATGCAAGAAGAGCTGAATCAGTTTGAAAGAAACAAGGTATGAAAATTAGTGCAAAGACCAACCCATCAAAATATTATTGGCACAAAATGGGTTTTCAGAAACAAGATGAATGAAGAAGGTTATGTGGTAAGAAACAAAGCAAGATTGGTAGCCAAAGGATATGCCAAGAAGAAGGAATAGATTTTGATGAAACATTTGCTCATGTTGCAAGATTAGAAGTAATAAAGATGTTTCTTGCCTATGCTGCACACAAGAACTTTATTGTATATCAAATGGATGTGAAAAGTGCTTTTTTAAATGAATTGTTGGAAGAAGAAGTCTATGTTGAGCAACCTCCAGGTTTTGAGAAGAAGACCATTGGAGATAAGGTGTACAAGCTCAAGAAAGCTCTATATGGATTGAAACAAGCACCTAGAGCATGGTATGATACATTATCTCAATTTCTGACAGATAATGGATTCACCAAAGGCAAAGTGGACATAACACTCTTCAGAATTCAAGATGGGGAGAGTATATTGCTTGTTCAAATATATGTGGATGACATCATTTTTGGATCCACAAACAAAGAGCTGTGTGATAAATTCTCAAACCCTATACAAGGCAAATTTGAAATGAGCATGATGGGAGAGCTGACATTCTTCTTAGGACTCCAAGTTAAACAGCTGAAGGATGGAACCTTTATAAGTCAAACAAAGTACACCAGAGATTTAATGAAGAAATTTGGTATGGAAGAGAAGTCTTCGTGAAAATACCAATGAATACATCAGTCAAAATGGACATGGATGCAGATGGTAAAGCTGTAGATCAAACAAGATACAGAGCACTCATTGGATCTCTGCTCTATCTAACAACAAGCAGGCAAGACATCACCTTTGCAGTAGGTGTATGTGCAAGATTCCAATCTGCTCCAAATGAGAGTCATATGACTGCAGCTAAGAGAATCCTAAGATATTTGAAGGGATGCCAAGAAGTTGGTTTATGGTATCCAAAGGAAGGTGGATTAAAGCTTATTGGTTATTCAGACTCTGACTATGCTGGATGTAGAGTTGACAGGAAAAGTACTTCAGGAACTTGTCAAATGCTTGGAAACAGAATGGTTTCCTGGTTTAGCAAGAAGCAAAACTCAATAGGGCGATTGTTGTGCCCAAGTCTTGTGGATGACAACAATGTGAGAGATTATGAAATTGAAGAAAAAGAGATTCCAATTATGTGTGATAACACAAGTGCTATTGTAATCACTCGTAATCCTCGTGTTGCATTCGAGAACAAAGCACATTGATGTCGATATCATTTTATAAGAGATCACGTTGAAAAGAAAGACATCACTTTGGAATATATCTCAACCGATCCTTGATTGGCGACATATTCACCAAACCCTTATGTGAATCAAGATTTGAAGAACTTAAGCATGAGCTAGGGTTGATTGAGTTGAGTTGATACTCGAAAACTCAATGAGAAGAGATGGAACGTGAAAAGATGAAAATGAGCAGATCTCATGAATCGGCCGAGTGAACCAATTTGTATCGGAAAGTTAGTCAGATCGAGTTAGCTAACAGCTGAGTCACTATACGAATAGAGAGAAGAAGAGTTGAGTCATTTAAGGAGTAAGCTGAGTCATTTATGAGCTAAGTGACAAAACACAGTCGTTTTTAATGAGCGGGAATGTTTTTAAGGATGACGTCAGCGTAATTATGACTGGTACAGTCAAAAGCTGCACAACAAGCATATGATTAGATATGAATGATACCGCATTAAATACAAGCAATTAAATGCAATGAGACGTGTTAATCTGAGCCATTGATCTCGATCAAAATTCAAAAACCAAAAACACGTCCTTTCATAACCCTTATATACTCATTCTTTCAGTTTTCTCTCTCACACTGAAAACTGTTCGTCTTCAAAAATACGAAAGTAAGTCTCTTTTCTCTCGAAAACCCTACCTGTTCTCAAAGCAAGTTCATCAAGATTTAATCGGTAAAATCCTCTAGAAATGGCACCAAAGACTGATTTCATCAAGTTATCAAAGCAAATCCACACAGGATCAACTATGGATTTTGAAGGGATGATAAAACAGAGTTCCGATGAAACCCTTGTGAAGAAGATTATGGATAAAATCGAGAAATCCGGACTAAAACCCTTCCTCACGATGGAATATCAAATGACATACGTTGAAGAGGTGGCGCAGTTCTATGTTAACGCCGAGGTGCAGGACGAAGGGATTAAGTCCTCCGTCCACCGCAAGGACATATTAATCACTGCTAAGGACCTTGCGGAGCACTGTTTACTGCCGTCGGAAGGCATGCCGGAGATATATGAAGCTGATGTGGACTTGGCTGCTGCTTGGAAAGAAGTAGCCAAACCCGAGTGTGCTGCGAAAGTGATCTACATAGCTGAGAAGAAGCTGTTGAAGGATGATTATCATAAGCTGATGGATGTCGTCTCAAAATGCGTGGATATGAAGTTTGACAGTTTCAATCAATTGTCAAAGACTAAGCTAATCATCATGGCTACGATCATGCAAGGGAACAAAGTCAACTGGGCTGAGTTCGTATACAGCAGACTCTACCAGAACATTGCGAATAAGTCATTCAAGGAGGATGGATCCTTTGGAGGATCACTCGGCTATGGCCTAGTTATTGGCCACTTGATGGAAGTGAAGGGCATTCCCCTTCAGCATGGAAAGTCCTTCCATGTAAACAAGAAGATGTTTAGGGCTAACCTCTCAGGAGCCCAGAAGAGAGCCCATGCGAAGAGGGCGGACACCAACGAGGGGGAATATGCTGACCCTGAGGAAACAGCTGTTGCCTCCCCTCCGAAGAAGAAAGCTGCCCATGCAGCTGCAAAGAAGATAGTTGCCCTACAGTAAAGACAAAAGATGCACCTGCCCCTGCAGCCGAGTCACCTGCCCGAGCAGTCGTGTCTCCTGCCCACGCAGCCGAGGCGGAGAAGGAACCCCAAATACCTTCTCCGACCATCAAAAAGAAGAGGACTGCCAAGCCAAGAAAGGCAGCTCCTCAGTCAAAGAAAGATGCACCGGCCCCACCGCCAAGGAAGCTGAGGAAGAAGTATTCGAACCAGAACTTTCTTTGGTAAGGACAAAAAGAAGAAAAAGAATCACCAAGCTCTCGGAGCTTGAGAAGACAAAGTGAGTCCGCCACTCGGTGGAGAAAATCTCTGAGACTGCTGAAGAAGTGCAGTCTCCAGAAGTTGTTGTTGAAATAGCCAAGTCTGCTGAGGCCGATCAGCAGAGGCAAATAGAAGACCCAGCTATGGATAGAACAGCTGAGGAAGAAGAGGCAGCAGAGACAGCAAAATCTCCGATGAAAGAGTTGTGTCTCCACCGCCCCGATGTTGAAGGAGGAGCTGAGCAGAAGAGTATGTTGCCTTCCATTCCTGAAAAGAAAGGGCAACAAGAAGAGGATGAAGATGATGATGTGATAATTGTTTCTCCTGTGCACCCAGATATTCAGCGTCGTCTGCGTGAATGGCGAGCATGGAAGCTGAGTCGCTCGAGGGTACAGTTTGAACGCCCTGAATTCATTGAGGAAGAGGAAGCATTGCTAAATTTCCTAGGATTTACCATCGTGGTTCAGGCACTTGATGAAGATAACTGCCTGGTTATCCTGCATATCTACAAGGAAAAAGAAAAGGAGAGATTAGCAGAGGAAGCTGAAGCTCGTGAAAAAGCCAGCATTTGTCCTCTCACTGGAACCAGCGACCATATTCATCCTCACCTTGACATGCTCTCAGACAGTGATGAGGACATGGACCCTATTGCTGCACAAGAAAAGTTGGATATGCAGCAAGCCATGCGGGAATCCACACTGATGCATGAGCAACAGCTAATGGAAGGACCAGGAGAGTCTTCCAAATCACAGCTGGAGATTGATCCGTTGGGAGTGGTACAACATATTGCCACAGTTATTGCTGCAACCACTTCCCCAGTTCACTCAGAGGATGGGTCTAAGGGAACTAGCGATGACACTGGGAACTTGGGCACCCAAGTTGAGCCAACCCCTGTTGACGGTGTCTTATCACCTGCCCCCACGGCTATACACTCAATGGAAATAGCCGGGAGTCTGGAGCAGAGTGACCCCACTATCCATCACTGGTGCGTGCACCGAGGGAGAAAACTCACTCCACTGCAGCTAGGTCGGAGGATGCTGCAGATGACTCCACGATGAAGAAAGGAGGCGAAGTGGAGAAAGAAAAAGAAAAAGAACAACAACAAGTTGTCACTAACGAAGCTCGGATAGTTAAGTTTGTCTTAGCTGAAGTGCCAACAGCTTTGCAGGCTGAGGACGTTGCTGATGCAGTTGAGGCACAGGATGGATTTGCCCTGGGAGTTAACACTATGGGCAATGAAAGTGCAATCCAGGGAGTTGAGACTCTTGTGGATACCAATGCAGAAGATCCTAAGACAGTTGCGTCTGTCGAAGGAAATGTACAAGGCCTTTCTGCAGTTGAGACTGCTAAAGGTAATGAAGGACCGAGGGAGGTTGAGACTTCCCTGGGTAAAGAGACAGATTTGCAGAACATCCCTCCCGTTCATATTGAAGAATCTGAGAAGGAGATTAGTGCTCTTCATGATTCCCAAGACAACCCTGACATATCATTTCTGGGATCTGAAGATGAAGCTGAGTCCACCTCTGCTGCACATCAAAAAGACTCATCTAAGGATGTTCTTCCAAGTACGAGTAACCCAGATTTCAAAGCTGCTCGTCAAACGTTCAATTTTGATGATGAGCCAAGCCTTCAAGTCTCATCATCTTCCTATGACGCTACTGATACGGCCGAGGAACATCAAACTCAAAAGGACAAACCAGCTGAGACCGAAGAAGTTGTTAAGACAGCTGAGGCTCAGCCAACTGGGTCAATACCATCAAAGGCCCCATATGAATCACGATCAATCGCACAAGGCTTCGAATCTGCAGTGAGAAATGACCTCTCATACGATTTCACATGTACGAGACGATGCATTTGAAGAAACCTTCCCATTTTCAATCGAGCTACCCGCACTAGGAGAAGAAAGCGATAAAGAAAAGAAGAAGTACTACGACGCGAAGAACCCATCATCCCCATCGACTCCATTGTGCGGAAGAATTCTATTTCGGCGTTGAATGGCCGCCACTTGGTGAATCGGAAGTGACGGTGAAAACGTGAAGTCTTAAAGAAAATCATGGAGAGATTGAGAGGATCGACGGCATCGAGGCCTCATTGGATATGCGGTGGACAATTGAGATGCTACCCTCACGGCCGACTTGAGAGGGATAGTGATAAAAAATCGAGTGGTGTCGGAAAGAAAATCGCCATGCGTCTCGAACAAGTTCGTTACTTCAAGGCACTCTATAACAAGATGCTTATTTGGAGCGCTTGAGACAATGCTAACATGAACCAGAAAATACAGGAGTACATTGAGAGGTTGCATGCCTCTCACAAAACCGACATGGAGCTGCTGCGGGAGTTTGAGAAGAAAGAAATTATGCGACTTGAGGAGACTATGAATGCCGAATTCACCTCCTCATGGCTGAAATGAAACCGGTTTCGGTCGAGTCAAAGGCCACCCATTCTCAATTTAAATGCGACTTATATCTTTGCCGATTCAAGAAGAATTCAACCATCACCGATTTGGACTTCATGCTTTTGGGATGTTTCAGGGTTCCTCTCTCCTTTGATGATGCCAAAAGGGGGAAGAGGAATACCACGAAGAATTTGAAGGAGACAGTTGTTGTAGAGAAGAAAGATCTGTTGTTGAGAAGAGGAAAGAAAAAGGAAAAGTTGTTGAGGGGAAAGGTCAAAGGATATGACCTTAATGCTTGAAACCCTCAAAGCAAAGGTCATGTCACGGCCCGGCAAAGATAATCAAAGAAACTTCGTGACTCGCCGCTCTATCACTCTGCTTTGTGCCTATGTCTCATAAGAAGAAAATTGTAGAAGCGAGAGATGGAGGATTTCGACAAAAGAACGGATGTCCGTGTTGAAGAGATGTTAAAACAATTCGGAGGCATTCCGACGGGGAAAAGATCTGAGATGCCATTCCGGATGACGAACAAGAGCCAAGATCTATTGAAGAATTCAAAACGCTCGAGTGGAAGGATATTTCAAAAACATGTCCATAGCCCAAGCCAGGACATTTGGGAGAGAAAGGTCACGGAAGTCGTGCGAAGAAGTTCGATATGCATCGACTACTAGCGATCACTCTTTGGTAAGAAGAAGACGGTACAATATACGCCCGAGAAGAGAAGGAAGAAGTGGTGGAGGTGGAGGTTTTAAACCTAGACCTCTACCCAAAAATATTTAATATGTAGATTGGCAAGAAAGGAAGGATCTCTTGGGCTGGATATGATGTTATAGCCAATCCGGAAGTGAAGAGGAAGAATGCTCAATATGTAAAGAGGATTGAAGAGGAAAACAAAAGGCAAGATCAGCTGTGGCAAGAAAGACAAGAAAGAAAAAGGAGAGATGAAGCTGCGAAGAGAGCTTACGAGAAGAAGAAAGCAGCTGAAGAGGAAAAGAAAAGAAAGAGAGCTGACGAAGACAGAGCTGAAGAAGAAAGAAGGAGGCAGCGAAGGCGATGAAGTGTTGCTGCCAACCCTTCATGTATTTTACCTTTGTAAATACATATGTATGTAAGTCTTCTGTACTTTTAATTAAAAATCTGTATTTTGAGTAGATATAAGTATGCTCTGATTGCCATGATACACTTTGTAAATAACTGTGTAAAGGACAAGAATGTTATGATCAATAAAAAGATTGATTCTACGCATACATTCCTTGTTACTACAATGTCTGTATGTATCTTTGATGTTTGCATATTGTTTGTATGCATTTAAGTTTTGGCATCATCAAAAAGGGGGAAATTGTTGGGAAATTTATTGTTTAGATTTTGATGAATGCCATGTAAAACTTAGACTAGAAAGTTGGCACCCCATTTTTCTTGTAATTTGTATTGTAATAGATAGGGTTGTATGAGCTGAGTCAAGTCAGCTATGCCTGGGAATACAAGAAGTCAACTGAAGAGTAGAATGAAGACTCCGCTAAGGAACAGCTGAGTATGGCCAAGAAAGAAGATCAAGAACTCGACTGAAGGAGTATCGGTTGTGAGACAGCTGTGAGAAGAGTCAGTCAAGTCAACTCAAGAAGCCAAGTCAAGTTGAAGTGACAGATGAGTCCTTCAATCATTGGAGCAGTCTCAAGTCACCTGGGGAAAAAGCAGCTGCAAAGAGGAGTTAACTAAAAAGAATCAAGAATATTACTTAAACAAGTAATACTTCCATGCTGCCATGTCTTAAAGTGCTCAGTCCCAGAAGCGTGCAAAAGGAATAAACCAATGGGAAGCACTACACCTCGTGTCAGATTCTGAAAAGTTGGTCATCCATTTAATATGAGGAAAGGTCTACATCTCAAGATTGAAAACCAAGAAAATACAAGCCAACGAACACAATGGATTTTTGAAAATCAGCCTAACTCTTCAACGAGCAGATTTTTGAAAGTGCACTATAAAAGGCTGAGGAATCACTTTGAGAAAAGGTTACCTTGATTACCTTGCATACCTGAGACAACAAGAATTATTCATACTGTGAC
This sequence comes from Rehmannia glutinosa, assembly GCA_016081115.2. Classification (NCBI taxonomy): domain Eukaryota; kingdom Viridiplantae; phylum Streptophyta; class Magnoliopsida; order Lamiales; family Orobanchaceae; genus Rehmannia; species Rehmannia glutinosa. The sequence goes on along the minus strand of CM071924.1, from coordinate 54,313,999 downwards.
CTGCAAAACATTCTCAAGTTATTCAAGCAAAATCCTCAAGCCTAAATCTCGAAGGAAATCGATCCAACACTAAGCTGTGAAGGAAAGACAACTTCAAACTGTTGAAGAGAAAACTTTTGAAGAAGAAAAAGGGGTCTACTTTCCAAGGAGGATTGTAGAAAGGTTCAAGGTCGAACCAATCTCAAGTTATTGGAGGGCTTCGTGACTAAATCCAAGAAGCTTGAGAAAGTGAACTGAAGTAGCAAGGCAGCCGCCCTGTGAAGTAGCTGAGTCGGACGATAAGCCACCTGTGTGACCAAAGCATCTCCAGACTAAGTCCCAAAGGAGCAAGTCAGCTGTGTGATCAAGACTTGTATCTGGACTGATAACCACTTTGTACTCTGATCATTACTTAGTGGATTCCTCCAGGAGTTGGAGAAGAGAGGAGTCGAAGAATTACCCCATCTTCGAACCTCTATAAAATTTTTTGTGTCATTTACATTTCAACTTTTTATTTCTGCATATCACTTTATATCTGCTGATAATTTGCTATCCAAGTGATAAGTAACTAAGTGTTAAAATCAAGTGTTTAAAACATATCAAATCAAATTAAAGGGTGTTAAGTCTTCCGCTGAAAATCTCATCACAGCCAAGTTAAAATTTAGACTAAACAGCTGAGTTATTCTATCAATAGCTCAATCGAGTCTGTTGAGTGGCTAACTCTATTGGTTAACTAACTTAGTTGTCCTCCAAGGACTTAGCTATGTATTTAACTCTGTAATTTTTTAAAAGGACAAAAATCAAAAAGTTGGTAACGTTTATTCAACCTCCCCCCTTCTAAACCTTACTCACACCCCTGGGACCTACACCCTTCCTAATGATTCGGGTCATCGGACATGATATTTTCGAAAATCCTTCGATATACCTTCTGTAGTATCCCACAAGGCCTAAGGAAGTACGCACTTCAATGGCATTCGTAGGAGCCAACCGTTTTTCACAGCTTTAACTTTTTGTTGGGTTGACTTCAATACCTTTTGTTGTAACAACATGTCCCAAAAGACTACTCGATCGAGCCAAAACTCGAACTTCTTGAATTTTACGTACAGTTTCTCTTTATAGAGAGTCTCCAACACTATGCCGAGGTGTTTATCGTGTTGTTATCTATCCTTGGAGTATACCAATATATCATCTATGAATATAATCACAAATTGATCCATGTACGGATGAAAACCTGATTCATCAAATCCATAAATACTGCTAGAGCATTTCTAAGTCCAAAAGGGCATTCACTGTGAACTCATAGTGCCCATACCAGGTCCTAAAAGTCGTCTTGGGTATATCTTCTTCCTAAACTTTTAGTTGATGATATCCAGACCTCAGTTCAATTTTAGAAAACACACTTGCCCCATTTAATTGATCAAAAAGATCCTCAATCCTAGGTAAATTATATTTGTTCTTTGTGGTGAACTTATTCAACTCCCTATAATCTATCACATTCTCATTGTCCTGTATTTCTTCTTTACAGATAAGACTGGCACTCCCCAAGGCAATACGCTCGATCGGGTGAAGCAAATATCCAAAAGTTCTTGTAGATGAACTTTTAGCTCCTGAAGCTCCTTAGGTGCCATTCTATATGGTGCTTTCGATACAGAGGCAACTCTCGGAATCAAATCAATTATAAACTCTATTGGTCAATTTGGAGGTACTCTCAACAAATCTTCTGGAAAGACGTTAGCATACTCACGTACAACTGGGACTTCTATGAGGGTCTTCTCGACAATTGGAGTAGCCATTACATTCACCAGATACCCCTGACAATTTCACTTCTTCAACATTTTGACTGTCTTCATTGCTAATATCATTCGGGGCATTTCTTTCACTCTCGCTCCGAAAGATGTGAATTCATCTCCGTTTAAGGGTCGCAATTTTATTTCTCTTTCATGATATTTGATGTTAGGCTTGTACTTAATCAACCAGTCCATTCTTAAGATGATATCAAAATCCCTCATCCTAATAATATGCAAATCCACTTCTAAACCCTTCCCGTAAAAATCCAACTCCACATTATTAATCAATAAATCAGTACGTATTATTTTTCTGGATGGGAGGCTTATTTCTAGTGTGTAACTAATAATGTAGCTCTTGAGTTGGGTTTTAGTATGGAATTCATTAGAAATAAAAGAATATGTAGCATACTTGTTAGTGTTCCCGGGCTCTGCTGAGCCTCTTGTTGCGTCATATCATATACACGCACCTATCCAGCATGTGTCTTTCCCTTCTTGTCAGTGTAGGTGGTGCAAAATGCAACATTGTGACCTAGTTGGTAGCACCGAAAACACACTCATTTCCCTAAAAGGCACTCACCAAAATGATTCTTTCCGCATGATATACATGTTGGTTTCTCTTTAAGTGCCACCGAAATAATATTTGCTCCAGTTCTGATTTGTTTACCCTGATTTCCAGCATATTTTCTCTGATTCGGCCGAATCCATTTTCTTTTCCCTGAAACATCGCCAATCTTTTGAGTCGGACTAGACAATTTGAGACAAGAAGCTACTTCTTAAGCTCGTGAAAAGAAGTTCTTCATATGTTGTTGTCCCCAAACAAGCCAATACACTGCCAATATCGGGTCGAAGTCCTCTACGAAACCTCATTGCCCTCCTTTTGTCTCTGTCCACCAAGTATGTGGTGAATCTCGCCAGCTGGTTTAACTTGCGTTCATATTCAATGACGGTCATGCCACCCTACTTCAATTCCAAAAATTAAGTCTCTTCCGCAGTATGATACTACATGTGTCACTTTCTAGCGTTTTTAAATGCCGGGCCATTCTAAAGTCGTAAATTAATCATATAAGTCGTTCAAATTTATAACATATTATAAAGAAAATACACGTTGTACTTCCAGGTTCATTATGAATCGCTATTTTACATTGTTCTCTACATCTAACGTGGCATGCAAGAAATTTTAAACCATGTAACGAATCAAAGAACACATGCGTAAATTCTAACAAGTCACATAAAGGTTCATATAAACTTTCATGATTTACATAGCATATCATACTTTCCCAATTTCTTATGATGTGGACATTAAATAAATGTTACATGGTTGGACGGAGCGCGATGGAAAGGGATAGCCATTTTTTCTTTTTGATATAAAGAAAAATTAAATTGCAACTCTACAGGAAAGTAGACCTGCTCTGATACCATACTGTAATGCCCTACTTTTGAAATGCATTTTTAGCTTTACTAAATTTAAAGAAAAATGTGATATAATTTTTTTTAAATAAATAGATAAATGAACAATTTAGCGGAAGCAATAATGAGAATACTTTAAGTCTTGCAAGAAGCAATTCTAAAGTATTTACTGAAATTGGAAATCCATTCAAATTATTTTAAAATAAATTAAAAGAGAGTACATCACAATTGTTCGAAATTGACAACGAGTTCGTAGTTCTTGAAATTAGAATAATTAAAAAGTAAAGTCGTCGGCTATTCCCCACATCTGCAACTCATCAATCATATAATCTGAAAAGAATTTGAATTCAGGGGGGTGGGTAATCACATACTCAGTAGGGATAAGAATTGTTCAAGCTAAATACGAAAAATGCACAATTACATAAATTATCACATAACCTTTCTTGTTGGCATAAGTCGTATAACACGTAACCTTTCCCATTGGCATTAATGCCATATTTTCCTTTGTCGTGGCACGAGGCCAAAATCTCCCTTTCCCGTGGTACGAATGCCATATTTTTTTCCCGTGGCACGAGGCAAAAAATTGTCTTTTCCCCTGGCACGAAGCCAAAAAAATTCATTTCCCATGGCACGAATTCCATATTTTTATTTCCCATGGCACGAAGCCAAAATATTTCCTTTACCGTGACACAAATGTCATATTTTCCTTTCTCATGGTACGAAGCCAAAAAAAATTCCTTTCCCGTTGCACGAATGCCATATTTTTCTTTCCCGTTACATAAATATACATATCATACATTGCAATGAAAACATGTAATTCATAAAAATTAATCATATCATGTGATACATTTAAAGTATATAATTTACATAATTCACATAATTGAACAATTAAAGTACATAATTCACATAGAAAGTATATAATTCACATAAAGTACATTGCATATCATTTTAATCATTGAACGCATATAATTCACATAATTATGCATATCATCTAACACATAGAAAATGCGTAATTAACATAATTTAACAGTTTAGACGTTTAATAAGGACAATGAATTATACACATAAATTGTGATAAGAATCCCTATCTCAATCACCAAATAAAACAGATGCACAAATTGCTCGAAAGTAAAAGCCTTAATTGCACGGTTCTTTGTCACCTACAATATAATTTAGCATGATGTAAGGCTAGAGATTAAGTAGTAACTTCTAATTAAAATAATTATACTTATAAAATAGCCTAGGGCTTTTAATAGGTAAAAATTGACTAAAAATATAAGTTTTGGGACCTAATTGAATGAAATTATAAGTCAATTTGAGATCTAGACTAAATTGAAAAATTTTGGGGTTAAATTGAAAAATTCAGAAAGTCTAATTAAGTCTTAGGGGTTGAACTGGAATTTCTTAAAATAGATTTAAAATTCTGGACTAAATCGAAACTGTCTAGGACTAAATTGGAATATTCAGAAACTTTAATTAAGGAATAAGACTTAATTGAAAATTTAGTGGTTTAATTTAAAAAAACCAAAAGTTACAAAAAGCCCAATTTTCTATCAAATTCCCCAAATTAGGCCCTACCCCAAATATATACCCAACTCCCATCCCTTGTCTCTCTCAAATCACTAGAGGTGGCAAAATCAAGTCGACTCGCTATGGTGGCCCGCCAACGAGGTTTGAAAATTTGGTCCAGGATTTTTAGGCCCAAAAAAAGTCGGGCCTACTTGGCCCGGCCTTAATGGCCTGAATTTTTTGTGCATAAGGTGTATGTATGGGTTTGGCAGGGCCAGTGATTTTTTAAGCCCGACAAAAATCGGGCCGCCCCGAAATTTTGCAAAAGCCTGATGGGTCCGGCCCGGCCCATTGCCAGCTCTACAAATCACACACTCATTAACACACAAACACACAATTAACGCGCGCACACACACAATTACACAACTTTACACACACAAACACACCTTTTGTACGACACACACAAATGCGCACACACACAATATACAGTATGATACACACACATCTAGATTCACACATACAAATACACCACGCCCACACATACAAACACATAGTCTAAATTAGACACACACACACATTATTATACAATACAGCATCCCCCCAAATCTCCGATTGACAGTGACGTGAATGACAAAATTTACTTACCGTTACGAGTTTCTCAACTGTGGTCATGGGAAGTTACAAAATTTGCAAAGAAAAAGATTTGTTTGTGTTTGTTTTCTGATAAAAGATTATGAGACACTAGTACAGAAAATACCATTAGAATCACCAAATACGTGTCGGTTTCAATGAAAAAGGATGCCTAAAGTGGGTCGGTGGCAGTTTTGAAAATAAAACTAAGTTTTTATGTGGCGGTTGTTAATAAAAAACCGATACATATAATTTTTTATATTTTTTAAATTAAATTAAAATCTTTGGCTGTCGGTTTTTCACAAAGAACAGATGCCTAAAATCTACTTTAGGTGTCGGTTGCTTAGTGAAAACCGACACTCAAAGATTTTAATTTTTTTAATTACTTTAACCTAATTCTAATTTGATAGTCCATCCGCCATAACCCTCCAGCCGCCCTCGCCCGCCTCCCCGCGCCCGTTTTTCCTCCGAGGCCATCGCCCCGCCTCCCCGCTATACCTCTCGCCTAAAAGCTACTGTCGTACCTCTGAATTTTTTTTGTTGCCTAAAAGCAGCAAGCACATAATTCTCGCCCGCCCCGGTCACGCACTTGGTGAGTCATTTTTTTTTGTTACAGCATCAAATCTACTGGTTTATATATGTTTATTTATGCCTGAATATCTTTGTTATTTATGGATGACATTGTATTTTGTTCTCTAGGTTGATTGCTGCTTTCGCTAGAGATCTACTGGGGGATTTCATACCGTAAGTCTCCTTCTTTTTTTTGGATTCAGAATTTTTCTTTTTATATTTCTCATTGATTATTGATTTTTTTTTCTTTTTGCTACCTAGTCATGAGTTGGTAACAGCATTTAACATGGCAGTAATCTTGCTCTTATAGTTCTCACTGATTAACATTCTCATTGTTTTTTCCAATTTTAGTTTTTTTTTGGGAGTCTTTGATTTTAATTTGCTTTTGCTAAGGTAAAACAATATTTTTCTACTGCATCTGCAATATTGATTTAAGTTGCCGAAAATGCTATCTGCATGTGATGTGTTCATAATCAGTTGTGTATTAATATCTCAGGTCACTATGAAAAATTTATTAGATAATCCATCTGATAACTGTTATATAATATGATTGAATAATTTGGTTGGATAAGATTGGAGGTTTGTGCTCTTTTTTCAAATAAGCATTCCCAAGTGCAAGGTCCCACTTGTTGCGATCAATGATAAGAGTTAAAATAAACGGCACACTAGAATTTCATCATAAATTTGATAAATGTGCAAATATACTTAAAATCATTTTGTGAAAGTGACTCCAGTCCTATATCTAACTGTAGTGAATGTTGACTTGCTGCCTATGCCTATCTATAGTCATTGATGTGGATAATTGTTTCAAGACATTATGCTGTTTTGTTGATGGAAAAATGATAGTATAAGCTGAAAGTTTTGTTCAAAGACAAATTATTCAGAACTGTTGAAATGGATTAATGAACATTTTTCTTCTTTTTTTGATGTTTTCTTCTAAAAGTGACTATCACATGTTTTCTTCTATGCAGAGCTGAGCCAGGATAAGTCTAAGCTAAGAGAAGCATTACGAAAAGTTTATGACTACGTATTAGTTGTTGCTTCTTTGTTTTTGAAGGTAATCTCTAAAACTTAATGTGTGTATGAATATATATATTATATATTTTGCATGTGTGTGTATTGGTATATATATATGAAATGGATGGAGGAGGGGATTGCATGCTGATAATTACTCTTGGTGGATGAATTTTGATTTATATATGTTGGTTTTAAGGAGATGATGAGAATATTAGTTAATATATTTTAGGATTATTGCATTTAAGTTGATGCGCTTATTATATATATATATATATATATATATATATATATATATATATATATATATGTTGGTAATTATATATCTCATGAAGGTAGATTGTGATGAATGATACGCTGCAAATTTATTGAATTTAATATTATGCAGTGGTAAATATGGATCGTAGTTGGATGTATAGTCGACGCAATACACTTGAATACTTGCAAGGGGTTGAGAGTTTTATAAAATATGCCGAGGAAAATCAAATTAAGAATGCCGAGGAAATGATTGTGTGCCCGTGTTGTGATTGTAAGAATCTAAGAAAGTTTCGTAGTTCTGAGCAAGTGAAGAGTCATTTGATACGACGTGGTTTTAAGGAAGGGTATACACGATGGATATGGCATGGTGAAAGTCTACCTCCTAACACAAGGACCGGTGATATCTGAGATGCAAATGAGGATAGTAATAATGACAATATTAATGCGAGAATGATGACACTAATGTCGATAATGATCGGATAGATGAAATGATGCGTGATTTTGATGAGGATTTGAACAAAATACCTCACGTATTTGACAGTTTCTTTGTTAATGCTGGAAAACCTCTGTTTCCTGGATGTAATAAATTTACCAAGTTATCTGCCATGCTTAAACTATATAACTTAAAAGCAAAGAATAGATGGAGTGACAAGAGTTTCACGGGGTTATTAGTGCTTTTAAGAGACATGCTTCCTGATGATAATGAGCTTCCTAGTTCTACCTACGAGGCAAAGAAAATGTTGTGCCCACTGGGTATGGAGATTGAGGGGATACATGCTTGTCCAAATGATTGTGTATTGTACCGTAAAGAATTGAAGAACTTGAATGTTTGTCCAAAGTGTGGGGCATCACGGTATAAAAGAAAAGGCGTCAATGATGGGGCAAACGATAAGAAAGGTTCTCCGGCAAAGATGTTATGGTATTTTCCTGTAATACCAAGATTTAAACGCTTGTTTGCAAATGCAAATGATGCGAAGAATTTGCAGTGGCATGCTCAAGGGAGGAAAGAAGATGGAAAACTAAGACACCCAGCTGATTCACCTCAATGGAGAAACATTAATCGGATGTTTCCCGAATTCGGTTGTGAAAATAGGAATCTTAGGATTGGACTATGTACGGATGGAATGAACCCCCATGGTAACATGAGCAGTCGACATAGCACTTGGCCAGTACTTTTATCAATTTACAATCTTCCTCCTTGGTTGTGTATGAAGCGCAAGTACATCATGTTGTCGTTGCTGATATCAGGGCCTAAATAACCGGGAAATGACATAGATGTGTACTTAGCTCCGCTTGTTGAAGATTTGAAAATATTGTGGAGCGAAGGTGTGATGGTGTTTGACGCATATACTCAAACAAACTTCTCCTTGCGAGCGATGATATTTTGCACGATAAATGACTTTCCAGCATATGGTAACTTGTCGGGTTACACTACTAAAGGAGCTAAGGCTTGCCCCATTTGTGAAGATGAAACCAGTGATCTTTGGTTGAGCAACTGTAAGAAAAATGTGTTCATGAGTCATCGAATGTTTCTCCCTGTTGACCATCCTTATCGAAAGAAGAAAAAACCTTTTAATGGGAAAACTGAGACTCGAGTAGCCCGTTTGCCATTATCAGGACATGCGGTGTACGAACGAGTTACAGATATTGATGTTGTATTGGTCAAACCATTAAAAACTCCTCAGAGTCTTTGGAAAAAGAGGTCTATATTTTGGGATCTACCATATTGGGAACATTTATCAGTAAGACATTGTCTCGATGTTATGCATGTCGAGAAAAATGTTTGTGATAGCATTATTGGAACATTGTTAAACATTCAGGGTAAGACAAAAGATGGAATTAATGCTAGAAAAGACATGGTAGAAATGGGGATACGGGACAAGTTAGGTCCACAAGAATCAGGAAAGCGAACATACCTACCTCCAGCTTGTTATACTATGTCTAGAAAAGAAAAAACAAGTTTCTGTGAGTGTTTAAATGCTGTAAAAGTTCCGTCTGGTTATTCATCGAATATTAAAAGACTTGTGTCAATGAAGGACCTCAAATTGGTTGGTATGAAGTCTCATGATTGTCATGTCTTAATGCAACACATATTACCAGTCGCAATTCGATCCGTATTACCAAAACATGTTAGACATGCCATTACAAAACTTTGTTTTTTCTTCAATGCAATTTGTAGTAAAGTTGTTGATCCGGAGGTGTTAGATGATTTGCAGGCCAATGTGGTGATAACTTTATGTCAATTTGAAATGTATTTTCCTCCATCATTTTTTGACGTTATGGTGCACTTAATTGTTCACTTGGTGAGAGAAATTAAGATGTGTGGTCTGGTTTTCTTGTGGTATATGTATCCATTTGAGAGATACATGGGGATATTAAAAGGATACGTGAGGAATCGATTTCGACCTGAAGGGAGTATCATTGAAGGTTATGCTGCTGAGGAGGTTATTGAGTTTTGCACTGATTATTTAGCTAATGTTGAACCCATTGGTGTTCCTAAATCTCGTCACGATGGAAGACTCAGAGGAAAAGGTACAATTGGGTTCAAACTCTTTGCCCCAACTACAGAATTGCGAGATAAGGCACATGAACTCGTATTGCAACACCTTTTTGAGGTTCGTCCATATTTGGACCAACACAAGTTGATTTTAAGGCAAGAAAATCCGTCAAAAGGTGAAAGGTGGGTGACTAATGAACAAAACCGTACATTTATAAGATGGTTCAAAAATACAGTGATGCGAGAGTTATCTAAAACGCCGAATAATATAAGTGAAATGATAAAATGGCTAGCATATGGCCCTGATTTGCTTGTGAGGTCTTATGAAGGATATGACATTAACGGGTATACATTTTACACAAAACGTCAGGATGACAAGAGTACGATGCAAAATAGTGGAGTTACATTAGTTGCACTATCAAAAGATTATGCCAGTGCTAAAGATACCAAGCCACTGCTTTACATGATGAAATGTGGCTAGTGATACAGGATGGGCCACTGCAAATACTTAAGGTGAACACAATTGTAAGAATAGCAGCTGTAGTAGCAGAAGCAGATGAAGAAAGACCAGTCATGGTTGAAAAGCCGAGGACTGAGTGGACTAACAATGACAGAAAGAGATACAACTTGGACAATGTGGCCAAGGACATACTCTACAAGACATTGGACAAAGCAATGTTCAATAAAGTCAAATCTCGCAAATCTGCAAAAGAAATCTGGGATAAATTAACTTTAATTTGTGAAGGATCTGAGCAAAGTAAAAAAAATAAATTGTTTGTTGCTGTACAAAAATTTGAAAATTTTAAAATTCTTGCAGGTGAAACCTTGGATCAGCTGGATGCCAGATTCACTGAAATCACAAATGAGCTATCAGCACTTGGGAAAGAATATACACAAAAGGAAATGTGTATGAAGATTCTGAGAAGCCTCCCAGCTGAATATGAAATGAAGGTCATGGCCCTGAGACATTCAATGAACCTCACAACAACATCCAATCAAGAGCTATTCTCATATCTCAAAGCTTATGAGTTTGAGCTGAGAAGAAAAGAGCAAGAGGAGATAGTTGTACCTAAAACAGCTGCACTTATAGTCAAGGATGGAAAGAGAGCTGAAGTAAAGGAAGCCATAAACCAGGAGAAAATTGCCCTAATGGTTACAAGATTCAACAAGTTCTTCAATAAGAACTATAAAAGAAACAAGAGTGAAACCTCCAGGAGAAATTCAGCTCCCACCATGTCAAGGGAAGACAGGCCACCCAAGAGAGCTGAGCATCAAAGAGTTGAGTATCAGAGAGCTGATAACCGAAGGACAGAAAGAGCTGATCAAAGAGATGAGAACCTGTGTTGGAATTGCGGACAACCAGGACATTTTGCATTGATTGATTTCCTATCCACGATCAATAAATACAAGAATGAAGAAGAAAGAAAAGTCTTCATAGAAAGAAGACAGGAAAATGAGAAAGCCATGTTGGCTGCTGAGACAGCTAAGTCTAAAGAAGCAGCAGACTCAGAGAGTAGTGAAGCTGACTACTCAAGTGATTCTGAAGAAGAAGCAATGATCTATCTTATGGCTAAAGAACAAGATCAACGGACAAGAAGATGGGGTACACTCGACTCATCTCATTGATTCAGTGATAGTGATTGTGACACACACACTTCATCACCCACTCGATCTTTATGATTCATTAGGCAAAATGATGAAAGACTTTGAGCACATAAAATCCTCACATACACTTTTAAATGAGGAAAACGACCACTCAAAAGTCATAACTCACTGGTGACTAAGGAGTTGAGTACTCTAAGTCACATAGGCGATGAGAACAAAGAGTCAAGGCCGAGAATGTTAAGCGAGCAGAGATAGCTGCTATAGAAAAGAGAGAAAATGATCTTAAAAATGTAATTGACTCATTTACAAAGACATCCAAATCATTGGATGACCTTATCATGAGCCAAAAAGAATGTGGAGATATGACAGTCATAGGATTTAATTCCTTTGTGCACAGTCAAACTCCTAGAGTGATTTTGGAAAAAAGATCTTCAAGAAATGAAGCATCTCAGAAATCCAAAACACCAAATATTGGACCCACATTCATCCCAAAGCACAATCACCAACAAACTGGCCTTGGATATAAAAGGAAAGGAAAAGCGGCAAGTTGAGTATCTTGAGAGGAGGAGAAGAAATCAATCGAGTTCCTCAAACCCAAGCGAAAATACTATGTGAAGAATAAACAGAGCTACCAAAACCCCCAGAAGTTTCATCAAAGAAACACATATGATGGGAATGGTAAAAACTATCCAAGCTAAGCTGATTGGAACAATGTGAAATATCAGCAAAGACCAATGGAATACAAGCCTAGATGGCAAAGACCTAAACCTCAACAAAGGTCATTCCAAAGGCAAAAGAGCTACTATCAGCACACATATGCACCCAGGCACTACACTCAGAAATATCACAACTACACAAAGAAGGCAATTGCTAAAACACACACACAGGCATACAGACAAACGAGACAGTTGTATGAACCTAAAGCCCCAAAGCAATTTTCCAAAGTGAATTATGATTATGACACAGATAGATGGCAACCTCTTAGAGTCAAGTCATTTGGCTATAGGTTGGTTGGATCATCTTACAGCACTAACCCCTCAGGACCCAAGCAAGTATGGGTACCTAAAAACTAATTTCCTTGATTGCAAGTTCAAGGAACAGCTGAGTGCCAAGGAACCTGGTACATGGATAGTGGTTGTTCCAGACATATGACAGGAAACAAGAAAAATCTATCAAAATTCAAGGAGATTAGATGTGCAAAAGTCATATTTGGAGGAAATGAAGCTCCAGGGGAAATAAAAGGCATTAGATACATCAAAAAGAATGTATTAGAAATCACAGATGTTGCATACGTTGAAGGCCTCAACTTCAACCTGTTAAGCATCAGCCAACTCTGTGACAAGGGCTACAATGTTGGATTCAATATGGGAGTGTGCCAGATTAAAGATACTGAATCAAATGAAATAGTGCTGCAAGGATCAAGACAGAAGAATATATATGTGGTAGACTGGTCTACTGCCACACCAAGCACCTGTCTGTTAGCAAAGAGCACAGCCGAATCAAGTTGGTTGTGGCACAAGAAGCTGAGTCATCTGAACTTCAAGACAATCAATAAGCTTGCAAGGAGTCATCTTGTGGAAGGATTGCCAGACTCGGTATACAAGAAGGAAAGTGTATGTGATGCATGCCAGATGGGAAAGCAGATCAAATCTTCATTCAAGGAGAAGCCTAGTCTTTCTTCAACAAGGATATTGCATTTGTTGCATATGAATTTATTTGGTCCTGTTGAACCAGCCAGCATAAGTGGAAAGAAATAATCCTTAGTGGTGGTAGATGATTATTCAAGATATACATGGACAATCTTCATGTGCAAAAAGAAGGAAACCTTGCGAAAGTTACCACAGCTGATGAAAAGAGTTCAAAATGAAAAGAGTCAAACCATTATAAAATAAGGTCTGATAGAGGAACTGAGTTTGTCAATGGGATAATCACTCAGTATTATGATGAAAATGGTATAGCTCATGAGTTATCTGCAACAAAAACTCCACAGTAGAATGGAGTAGCTGAAAGAAGAAACAGAACTCTCAAGGAAGCTACAAGAACCATGTTAGCTGAAGCTGGATTGCCTAAGAGATTTTGGGCTGAAGCCATCAACACGCATGCTATACTCAAAATAGATGCATGATAAACAGGCAATTGACCAAGACTCCCTATGAGATATGGACAGGGAGAAAGCCAAATGTTGCATATTTCAGAATATTTGGATGTAAATGCTTCATCCACAACAATGGCAAAGATAATCTAAAGGCTTTCGATGCTAAAGCTGATGAAGGTATCTTTTTGGGATACTCAGCTGAGAGCAAAGCCTATAGAGTGCTGAACAAGAGGACTATGGTCACATAAGAGTCTATTCATGTGGTTTTTGATGAAAGAATCGGAAGTCAAGATGACAGCGGCTGAGAAAAAGAAGGGAAAAGCTGCTGAAGGGGAACGATCAAAGGATTTGACGTTAATGATAGTTGAAACCCCTCAGCAGGGTCATGTTACGGCCTCAATTATCAGCAAACTTCCAGTGACTCTGCTGATCGAACACTCTGTTGTGCCAATGTCGAAGAAAAGGTGAATAGTAGAAGCAGGGATGGAAGAGTTCGACAAGAAGACGGATGCCCGTGTCAAAGAAGTGATGAAACAATACGGTGGCATTCTGGCAGGGAAGGATCAAGATGCTATTCCAGACAACGGATCCGAGCCAAGATCAGTTGAAGAATTCAAGACGCTCGAATCCGAAGGCTATTTCCAAAAGATGTCTGTAGCCCAAGCCTGGGATCTGTACTAGGAGAAGGGTCTTAAATTGTGCGAAGAAGCAGATAAGCAGCAGACTACCAGCAGTCATTCAGTTGGTAAGCAGAAGACTCATGTACAGTATACACCCAGAGGAGGAGGAAGAAGTGGTGGAGGAAGAGGCATTCAACGTCGTCCAAGACCCAAGAACATCAAATATGTGGATCCCGGAAAGAAAGGGAGACTCTACTAGGTTGGGTATGATGAAGTAGCAAACCTGGAAATGGCTAGGAAGAATGCTGAAGCTGCGAGAAGACATGAAGAGGAGAACAGAAGACAAACAGAGTAATGGATCGAGAGAAAGCGGAAGGATGATGCTTCCAAAAGAGCTTATGAAAAGAAGAAAGCAGCTGAAGAAGAAAGAAAGAGAAGAAGAGTTGATGACTTCGATAGAGCTGAAGAGGAAAGAAGGAAGCAGCGAAGGCGATGAAGTGTTGATGTGAACCCTTCATGTATTTTACTTATGAAAATACATTTTTGTAAGTCATCTGTATACTTAGTGAAGTTTTTCTGTAATTTTTCACTTTGTACTTGTATCCTAGCATAGACGTTTGTATTTTACTTTAATATAGAATGCTTTGATACTAAATGTAAACAACTGTGTAAAGGACAAGAATGTTATGATCAATAAAATGATCTATTCAACGCATACATTCTTTGTTAATGCATTGTCTGTATGTATCTTTGTTGTTTACATATTGTTTAATGTTTTCAGGTTTGGCATCATCAAAAAGGAGGAAATTGTTGGGAAATTTATTTTATAGATTTTGATGAATGCCATGTAAAACTTAAACTAGAAAATTGGCACCCCATTTTCCTTGTAAATTTCATTGTAATAGATAGGGCTGGAAAAGCTGAGTCAAGTCAGCTATGCCTGGAAATACAAGAAGTCAACTGAAGACTAAAGTGAAGACTCCGCTGTGGAACAGCTGAGTATGGCCAAGAAAGGAGATCGAGAACTTGACTAAAGATGTATCAGCTGAGGTACAGCTGTGTGAAGTGTCAGTCAAATTCATCTCAAGAAGCCAAGTCATAAGTTGAAAGTGACAGATGAGTCTTTAAATGATTGGAGCATACTCAAGTCACCTGGGGAAATAGGCAACAACCAAGAGGAGTTGACTGAAATGAATCCGTTGCACAGAAGTCAAGAACATTACTTAAATAAGTAATACTTCCATGCTGCCAGGTCTTAAAGTGCTCATCCCAGAAGCGTGCAAAAGGAATAAACCAATGGGAAGCGCTGCACCTCATGTCAGAACCTGAAAAGTTGCACATTCAATTAATACGAGGAAAGGTCTACATCTCAAGATTGAAGATCAAGAAAAGACAAGCCAACAAACACAAGTGTCTTTTGAAAATCAACCTATCTCTTCAACGGGCAGATTTTTGAAAGTTAACTATAAAAGGCTGAGGAAATTGATTGAGAAAATGTTACCTGAACCACGAACAAACAAGCAATATTTAAACTGTAACCTGCAAATATTCTCAAAGATATTGAAGCAAATCCTCAAGCCTGAAACTCGAAGGAAATCGATCCAACACAAAGTTGTGAAGGAAAGACAACTTCAAACTATTGAAGAGGAAACTTTTGAAGAATCAAAAGGGGTCTACTTTCCAAGGACGATTGTAGGAAGGTTCAAGGTTGAACCAGTATCAAGTTATTGGAGGGCTTCGTGATCAAATCCAAGAGCTTGAGAAAGTGAGCTGAAGTAGCAAGGCAGCTGCCCTGTGAAGAAGCTGAGTCGGACGAGAAGCCATTTGTGTGACCAAGGCTGTCTCTAGACTATTCACCACTTTGTAAACTGATCTGTTACTTAGTAGATTCCTCCAAGAGTTGGAGAAGAGAGGATTAGAAGAATTACCCCATCTTCGAACCTCTATAAAAATTAACTGGGTCAATTTTTTTCCAGCATATTTATATTTCTGCATATCTACTTTATATCTGCTGATTTGCTATCCAAACTGATTAATAACCAAGTGCTAAAATCAAGTGTTATAACAAGTTTAAAACAAATCAAAGGGTGTTAAGTCTTCCGCTGATAAAACCAATACAGGCAAGTTAAGTTTCAGGTTAAACAGCTGAGTTATTCTATCAACAGCTGTATCGAGTATGTTGAGTGGCTAACTCTGCTGAATAACCAACTTAGTTGTCCCTCAAGGACTTAGCTGTTTGTGTTAACTCTGTAATTTCTTTAAAATGACTAAATCGAAAATTTGGTAAGGTTTATTCAACACCCCCTTCTAAACCTTACTCACACCCCTTGGGACCTACACCGCTCACACATTTCTAACTACTAATCATATCTAATCATTATATTACGATTTTTATATCAAATGAACTTTCATCATTACTTTTTCATCTCATATCCAATCACATTCTCATATTCATTTTTTTTCTTCCAAATGTTTTTACCATTGTTCTCTATGAAAAGAAAATTTTCAAAATGAAATCATATTCAATTAATACCTTAACTACTACTTTTATTTCCTCCGTAGCCATCGTCGTCTAGCCTCACAAGTTGCCCGCCCTCGTCGACGCTCTCCAGATTCAAAAGCAGTCATCCATGCCACCGCTTTCGCTATTGGTCCTTGCAATCAGCTGCCACCATCTTCGAGTTACGCAAGCAACTGCAACGGTCATATGTATTGGACATGGTGGTGGTTCTATGTATATTGCCATTCAATCCCAATCGCCTGTTTCCGTGGTGAGCTCCTATTATATTGAATCACGTGTTAATAAGGCTAAATTACAATTTTGATACACTAACTATACTACACTTGCAATCGAGGTACGCCATTTATGGCTATGGCACATTTAATATAGAAATTCTTAATTTTTTGCACATTGCACACAAATTTCGCCTGGAATTTCAAAAGTCACCGTTAATTGTCACGTGCAAGTCACGTGATGCTCTTAAATTGGGGATTTGGCCAATTTCCGGCCACTTTGCTGACATGGCTAAATAACCACCAAAATTTGCTGACATGGCAAAAACAATCAAACCTGGTCAATGCCGACATGGACAAATGGAGGGGAAATCACATTTAATTCATTCAAATCGTTAAAAACCCTAAATCCCACTTTCTTAAACTCCCAAAACTCGTTCTAAACTAAGCCAAAATAAATCCACCAAAAAATCTCCAAAGGAGTTGCGTTTTTTAGGACAATAATTCACAAGATTCAGAGAGATGGTGTTTGTTCAAACTGAACGGCACTGTGGCCTACCTCCACCACGTTACAGTAAGTTTTTTGTGTTGTTTTGGTTTTTGGTTTGTGTATTGGTTTGTGTGTTGTAGTTAAATCATGTAGAGTACAAAAAAATAAGATTTTCGAATACCAAGAGAAGGGTATATGGACCCAAGAGAATCAGTTTTTTGATATGGTCCCCCATGTTTAATATGTAGGGTTTATAAAAAGGGCATATGGACCCAAGAGAATCTTATTTTTTACCTTTAATGAGCTTATTATTGTCTGGTCTTGTCTTGTTTTTGTGGAACATGTGGGGTGCCCAAGAGAATCTTTATTTTATTATTTAAATATTTTTTATGCCATTATATAATTTTTTTTTTTCAAATTATTCGCAGGTTCTGTGTATCTTGATTGCAAGTGTAGAGTACCTCGATTGCAAGTGTAGTATAGTTAGTGTATCAAAATTTCAATTTAGCCTATTTTATTTTATTATTGTTAATATTCCATTAACATACTAGAAAAACATTTTGTAACTTTTGAGGGAGTGTTTTTGTGCGAATGAATTTAATCAAAAATGTGATATATAATTAATATTTTGGGGTGCGAAATTAGAATTTCAATTGTTTATGCTTGAATTTTCACTTATAGGGCTTCAATTGCAACAAGAAGTCTTCACTTCTAAAATATATGAAGGATTCAGAGAGTTTTCTATTTCCATTTGTGAATATGATCATTATTGTATTGAAGTTGACTCTAAAATTTCATGTTATGCCCTTTAACTTTGAAACACGGAGGGAATCTTTTGGTGCCTAACGGAAATTCCCTCTCTGAAGATGTTTATACACAGATGAACATACAATCTGGTGGCCGCAACTTTCTTCTTGGGTGGAGGGGTCTCAGCTGTGTCTTCGGGATCAGCTGATTCCCCCTCACTGGTATAGCCTTTTTGGCATGAGCTTTCCTCTGGGCTGCTGAGAGGTTCGCCTTGAACATCTTTTTGTTGACATGGAAGGGCTTGCCATGGCGGAGAGCAATACCCTTCATATCCATTAGATGGCCAATTACCAGGCCATAACCCAGGGAACATCCAAAGGACCCATCCTCCTTGTAGGTCCTGTTCAGCACATTTTGGCAGAGTCTGCTGTAAACAAACTCAGTCCACTTTACTTTCTTCGCTTGCATGATCGCAGCCATCATGATCAGCTTATTCTTGGACAACTGATTGAAGCTTCCAAATTTCATGTTAACGCACTTCCAGACGACATCCATCAGCTTGTGATAGTAGTCCTTCAAGGATTCTTTTTTTGTTGTATAAACCACTTTTACAGCACACTCGGGCTTGGCAACTTCTTTCGAAGCGCGGCTAAGTTGACATCTCGCTTTCGATATGTCCTTCAAACCCTCCGCGGGCAACAAACAGATCTCGGCCAAGATCTTTGGCATTGAGTTTGATGACCTTGTTGTGGACCGATGATCGGATTCCATCGTCCAGCACTTCAGCGTTCACATAAAACATAGCGACCTCTTCAAGGTACGTATGAGGGAACTCCATCGTCAGAAAGTCCTTCAGCCCGGACTTCTCCAACTTTTCAGCTATCTTCATGACCAGGGCCTCATCCACGCCCTGTTTGATCATCCCTTCAAAATCCACAGAAGCACCAGTGTGGATTTGCTTTGAGAGCTTCACGAAATAATGTTTTGGAGCCATTTTCAGAAGTTTATATCGATTAGAACACGAGGAATCTTGCTTGAAAGAACTAGGGTTTGCACTAAGTTTCAGAGAGAATGCACTTTCTTTGCTTGAAGATGAATAGTTCGCGAGGAGAGAGAGAGAGAGAGAGAGAGAGAGAGAGAGAGAGAGAGATGAAGTTTTGTATATAAGGAACGTGAAAGGACATATTTCGGATTTTGAAATTTTTGATCGCGATCAACGGCTGAGATTGGAACTTCAAAACCACATTTAATTCCCTGCATTAAATGCATCAGTATTTATATCCAATCATATAGTTTTTTATGCGCTTTTTTTGTGGATCATAATTACCACGACGCGTCATCCTTAAAAATATTCCCGCTTAATTAAAACGACTGCATTTTAGTCACTTAGCTCATAAATGATTCATCTTATATCCAAAGTGACTCAACTCCGCATCTCTCTACTCATGAAGTAACTCAGTTGTCAGCTAACTCGATACAACTGACTTCCCGATAAGGTTTGTTTCACTTGGTGAAATGTGAAATTTGCTCTACTTCCATTTTCTCATCTCCTATCTCTCTTGATTGAGTCTTCTGAGTATCAACTCAACTCAATTAACCGTAACTCATTCTTGAGCTCTTCAAATCTTGATTCACATAAGGGCTTTGTGAATATATCAGCTAACTAATTATCGGTTGAGATGTATTCCAAGGTGATGTCTTTCTTTTCAACATGATCTCTTATAAAATGATATCTGACATCAATGTGTTGTGTTCTTGAATGCAACACAAGATTCTGAGTGATTACAATAGCACTAGTGTCATCACACATAATTGGAATCTCTTTTTCTTCAATATCATAATCTCTCGGTTGTTGCCTCATCCATAAGACTTGGTACAACAATGTTGCACGCGACTATGTACTCTCCATTTTGTGAATGTAGCTATTGAATTTTGTTTTTCTTTGAACCAAGAAACCAATCTATTTCAAGCATTTGACATGTACGAGGTACACTTCCGTCAACTCTACATCCAAAGATAGTCCGAGTCTAAGTAACCAATCGGCTTGAATCCACCTTCCTTTGGATAATATAAGCCGACTTCCTGGCATCCTTTTAAATATCTTAGGATTCTCTTGGTTGCGAGTCATGTGGCTCTCCTTTGGTGCAAATTGAAATCTTGCACATACACCTACATCAAAGGTGATGTCCGCCCTCTTCTTTGTTAGATAGAGCAAAGATCCAATGAGGGCTCTATATCCGGTTTGATACTGACTTTGCCATCCTGCATCCATGTCCATCTTGACTGAAGTATTCATTGGAATTTTCACAGAAGACTTCTCTTCCATACCAAATTTCTTCATTAAATCTCTGGTATATTTTGTTTGACTTATGAAGGTTCCATCCTTCAATTGTTTTACTTGAAGCCTTAGGAAGAAAGTCAGCTCTCCCATCATGCTCATCTCAAATTTGCATTGCATGAGGTTTAAGAACTTGTCACACAGCTCTTTATTTGTGGAACCAAAAATGATGTCATCCACATATATTTGAACAAGCAGTATACTCTATCCATCTTGAATTCTAAAGAGTGTTCTATCAACTTTGTCTTTGGGGAATCCATTGTCAGTTTAAAATTGAGACAATGTATCATACCATGCTCTTGGTGCTTTCTTCAATCCATACAATGCTTTCTTGAGGTTGTAGATCTTATCTCCAATAGTTTTCTGCTCAAAACCTGGAGATTGTTCAACATAGACTTCTTCCTCTAATAGTCCATTTAGAAATGCACTCTTCACATCCATTTGATACACAGTGAAGTTCTTATGTGCAGCATAGGAAAGAAACGTCCTTATTGCTTCCAATCTTGCAACATAAGCAAAGGTTTTATCAAAATCTATACCCTTTTCTTGGCAATACCCTTTGGCTACCAATCTTGCATTGTTCCTTACAATAGATCCTTCCTCATTCATCTTGTTTCTGAAAACCCATTTTGTGCCAATAACATTTTGATGAGTTGGCCTTTGAACTAATTCCCATACTTTGTTTCTTTCAAACTGATTCAGCTCTTCTTGCATGGCCTGAATCCAATGTGTGTCATCCAATGCTTGAGACAAATCTGTAGGCTCTATCTGGGAAATAAAACAAGTGAACATAGCTTCATGATGTGCTCTGGATCTGGTTCTTATGCCATCTCTAACATCTCCAATGACTAACTCTGGTGAATGGTCTCTTAGCCATCTCACATCAGGTTGGAGTAAGTCTGCTGGATTTAGCCGTCTCGCAGCTAAGTTATCTTGAACAGCTCTTTCATCTTCATTCAGCTGTAGACCTTCCAGCTCTCTTTGAGATTCATCTATCTCATCTTCATCTGGGTTGAGTGCTCTTACTTCTGCTTCAACATAAGGACTTTTCTGCATAGTTGGTTGATTCAGCTTGTCAGCTAACTCTTTAATGTCTTCTCCACTCACATTAGGTACATCAAAAACCACATGGATAGACTCTTCTGTAACAATAGTCCTCTTGTTCAGCACTCTATAGGTTTTACTCTCAGCTGAGTATCCCAAAAATATACCGTCATCCGCTTTAGCATCAAAAGCCTTCAAATTATCTTTGCCATTATTATGGATGAAACATTTGCATCCAAATATCTTGAAATATCTAACATTTGGCTTTCTCCCTGTCCAAATCTCATAGGCAGTCTTGGTCAATTGCCTGTTAATCATGCATCTATTTTGAGTATAGCATGCAGTATTTATAGCTTCAGCCCAAAATCTCTTACGCAACCCAGCTTCAGCTAACATTGTCCTTGCAGCTTCCTTGAGAGTTTTGTTCCTTCTTTCAGCTACTCCATTCTGTTGTGGAGTCCTTGAAACTGACAACTCATGAGCTATACCATTTTCAACACAATACTGAGTTATTATCCCATTGACAAACTCAATTCCCCTGTCAGATCTTATTTTTATAATGGTTTGGCTCTTCTCATTTTAAACTCTCTTCATCAGCTGAGGTAATTTTTGCAAAGTTTCCTTCTTTTTACACATGAAAATTGTCCATGTATATCTTGAATAATCATTCACCACTACTAAGGTTTATTTCTTTCCACTTATGTTAGCTGGCTCAACTGGACCAAATAAATCCATATGCAACAGATGTAATATTCTTGTTGAAGAAGGACTTGGCTTATCCTTGAATGAAGACTTGATCTGCTTTCCCATCTGGCATGCATCACATACACTTTTTTTCTTATACATTGAGTCTGGCAATCCTTCTACAAGATGACTCCTTGTAAGCTTGTTGATTGTCTTGAATTTCAGATGACTCAACTTCTTGTGCCACAGCCAACTTGATTCGGTTGTGCTCTTTGCTAATAGACAAGTGTTTGGTGTAGCAATAGACCAATCTACCACATACATATTCTTCTGTGTTGACCCTTGCAGCACTATTTCATTTGATTCAGCATATTTGGTGTGGCACACTCCCATGTTGAATCCCACATTATAGCCTTTATCACAAAGCTGGCTGATGCTTAACAGGTTGAAGTTGAGGCCTTCAACATAAGCAACATCTGTGATTTCCAATCCATTTTTCTTGATAGATCGTGTGCCTTTGATCTCCCCTGGAGCTTCATTTCCTCCAAATATGACTTTTACACATCTAATCTCTTTGAATCTTGACAGGTTTCCCTTTTTTCCTATCGTATGTCTGGAACAACCACTATCCATGTACCAGGTTCCTTGGCACTCAGCTGTTCCTTGAACTCACAATCAAAGAAATCAGTTTTTAGGTACCCATACTTTCTGGGTCCTGAGGGGTTAGTGATGTAAGATGATCCAACCAACCTATAGCCAAATGATTTCACTCTAAGAGGTTGCCATCTATCAGTGCCATAATCATAGTGCACTTTAGCAAATTGCTTGGGGGTTTTAGGATCATACAGCTGTCTTTTTTGTCTGTATGCATGTATGTGTGTTTTAGCAATTGCTTTTTTCAGGTAGTTGTGGTATTTCTGAGTGTAGTGCTTGGGTGCGTATGTGTGCTGATAATAGCTCTTTTGCCTTTGCAATGACCTTTGTTGAGGTTTAGGTCTTTGCTATCTTGGCTTGTATTCCATAGGTCTTTGCTGATGTTTCACATTATTCTAATCAGCATAGTTTGGATAGTTTCTACCATTCCCATCATATGTATTTCTTGATGAAATTTCTGGGGTTTCTGGTAGCTCTGTTTGCTTTTCACAGAGTATTTTCTGTTTGGAGTTTGCTGAGGAACTCGGCTGGATTTCTTCTGAGTTGTCCTCTCAGCATACTCAACTGGTTGTTTTCCTTTCCCTTTATATCCAAGGCCAGTATGATTGTGATTGTGCTTAGGAGTGAATGTGGGTGCAGCATTTGGTGTTTTAGATTTTTGGATGCTTCATTACTTGAAGATCCTTTCTCCAAAATCACTCTTGGAGTTTGACTATGCACAAAAGAATTAAATCATATGCATGTCTTATCTCCACATTCTTTTGACTCATAATAAGATCATCCAATGATTTGGATGCTTTTGTAAATGTGACAATCACATTTTTAAGATCTTTTCCCTCTTTTCTGTAGCAGCTAACTATGTTATGATCTTGGCATTTTCAGCCTTCAGCTTAGTGTTCTCATCAGCTATTTGACTTAGAGTACTCAGCTCTTTAGTCAGATGTGAGTTTTGGCTTTTAAGCTAGCTATTTTCCTCATTTAGAATTGTGTGTGAGGATTTTATGTGTTCAAATTAAGAAGATGAGGTACATTCTAACTCATCTCATCATTTTTGTACAACAATAGTTAATTTATTTTCCTTAATTTGTTCTGATCCTTCACAAATTAAGGTCAGCTTTTCCCAAATCTCTTTTGCAGATTTGCAAGATTTGACTTTATTGAACATGGATTTGTCCAATATTTTATAGAGAATGTCATTAGCTACATTGTCAGGTTGTATCTCTTTCTATCCTCATTAGTCCATTTAGTTCTTGGTTTTTCAACCATGCCATTTGGTCTTCTACAAATGAAGCAGCCTTCTTTCTCTCCTATCTTTGCAGCTTGCTCTGTGTCTGTGGGTTCACTTTGAGTGTTTGCAGTGGCCCATCCTCTATCATAAGACACATTTAATCATGTAATGCAGATAGATGAGCCTACATACGAATTTTCCAATCATCAAATTCTTCAACAGTGAACATATGAATGCGTGTTAGATTTGCTTCCATGATGATAACTTTACTTGAAAAGTGAAAGACTTTGAAATGCAAATGTTTAAATTTTTTGAACAGACGGAGATCTAGTTCAGTAACCAGTGCGGAAGGCTCAATGAACCAACCGCTCTAATACCACTTGTAGGTCCCAAGGGGTGTGAAGTGAGGTTTAGAAGGGGAGGTTGAATAAACCTTACCAAATTTTCGATTTTAGTCCTTTAGAAATTATTCAACAGAGTTGACTCAAATAGTTGTGTCCTTGATAGACAGCTAAGTTGGCTTTTCAGCTAAGTTACCCCCTCAACAGACTCGATAGAGCTGTTGATAGTATAACTTGGCTGCTCAAGCCAAATTCTTAACTTGGCTGATTGGTATTTAACAGCGGAAGACTTAACACCCTTTGTTTAGTTAAACTTGTTTTAAAACTTGATTTTTAGCACATGGTTATTTATCAGTTGGATAGAAAATATAATACGAACAGCAGATATAAAGTAAATATGTAAGAAAGTAAGTTTGTTGAAAATAAATGACACAAATATTTTATAGAGGTTCGAAGATGGGGTAATTCTTCTAATCCTCTCTTCTCCAACTCCTGGAGGAATCCACTATGTAACAGATCAGTTTACAAAGCGGTGAACAGTCTGGAGACAGCCTTGATCACACAATTGGCTTATCTTGCGACTCAGCTTCTTCACAGGGCATTTGCCTTGCTACTTTAGCTCACTTCTCAAGTTCTTGGATTTGATCACGAAGCCCTCCAACAAACTTGATAATGGTTCGACCTTGAACCTTTCTACAATCCTGGCTTGGAAAGTAGACCCCTTTGGTTTCTTCAAAAGTTTCCTCTTCAACAGATTTGGAGTTGTCTTTCCTTAACAGCTTGTGTTGGATCGATTTCCTTCGAGTTTTAGGCTTGAGGAATATCTTGATAAGCTTTGAGAGTTTTGCAGATTAAATGCTTGAATATTTCTTGCTTGTTCGTTGTTCAGGTAACCTCTTCTCAATAACTTCCTCAGCCTTTTATAGTGCACATTTGAAATTTTGCCCATTGAAGAGATAGGCAGATTTCAAATGTCACTTTGTGTTCGTTGGCTTGTCTTGTCTAGGTCTGCAGCCTGGGTGATGTTGATCTTTGCTCGTATTAATGGCATTTCAGCGTTTGCAGGCGTCTGACACAAGGTGCAGTGTTTCCCATTGGTTCATGCCTTTTGCATAATTCAGGGACAAATACTTTAGACCTGGCAGCTCTTGACATATTACTATATTGAGTAATATTCTTGACTTTAATCAGCGGATCTAAGTCAGTTGTCTTGACTAGACTGCTGCCTTTACGCCAGGTGATTTGAGTCTGCTCCAATCATTGGATTGACTCAACTGTCACTTTAACTTGTAGACTTGGCTTCTTGAGTTGACTTGACTGACACTTCTTACAGATGTTCCCCAGTTGACTCTCCTTCAGTTGAGTCCTTGTCTTCCCTCACGGCATTACTCAGCTGACACACAGCAGAGTCTTCTCACAGTCTGTAGTTAACTTCTTGTAATCCTTGGCATAGGTGACTTGGCTCAGCTCTTTTAGTCCTATCTATTACAATGCAAATTACAAGAAAAATGGTGTGCCAACTTCCTAGTTTAAGTTTTACATGGTATCATCAAAATCTAACAAATAAATTTCCTAACAGGTTCGTCATTGAGGATGGGCCACTACAAATAATGAAAGTGAACACAGTTATTAGGGCTCCTGCTCCTGAGGCTACTGCTGGTGCTGGACCCGCAGCTGAGGGAAAGGTTGTTGCAGCTCCTGTGCACATGGTGCACGTGCTGCTACTATTGTCCCAGTTGTACCTGCTGCACCAAGACCAGCAATGGTCGAAAAGCCTTGATGCGAGTGAACTAACAAGGATAATAAGATGCAACTTTGATAATGTTGCCAATGACATTTTGTATAAAACCCTCGATAAAGCCATGTTCAACAAAGTGAAATCTTGTAGAACGGCTAAAGAAATTTGGGAAAAACTTACTTCAATTTGTGAAGGATCGGAACAAATTAAAGAAAACAAACTAACTATTGATGTACAGAAATTTGAAAATTTCAAAATGCTTGCAGGTGAAAGTCTGGATCAGCTAGATGGTAGATTCATAGAGATAACAAATGAGCTCTCAGCTCTAGGCAAAGAATACACTCAAAAAGAAATGTGTATAAAGATA
This sequence comes from Rehmannia glutinosa, assembly GCA_016081115.2. Lineage (NCBI taxonomy): Eukaryota > Viridiplantae > Streptophyta > Magnoliopsida > Lamiales > Orobanchaceae > Rehmannia > Rehmannia glutinosa. The sequence continues at coordinate 54,287,664 of CM071924.1, read as the reverse complement.
TTGAGATCGCTCCCATCTAAGTGGGAAATGAATGTGATGGCCTTGAGATATACAATGGACATAACAAGAACATCCAACCATGAGCTATTCTCATATTTGAAAGCTTATGAATTCGAGGTCCAAAGAAAAGAGCAAGAAGAGACAACTGTACCCAAGACAGCTGCACTCATGGCTGGAGAATCCAAAAGAGTTGAATCCAAGGAAGCCATTGACCAAGAAGAGATTGCCTTTATGGTAAAAAGATTCAACAAGTTTCAATAAGAACTACAAAAGAAACAAGGGTGAATCATTCAGGAGACACTCAACACCTTCCAAAGCAAGGGAAGACAGACCACCTAAGAAAGCTGACCATCAGAGGACTGAATATCAGAGAGCTGATAATCAAAGAGCTGGCAGAGCTGACTTCCAGAAAGTTGAGAACCTATGCTGGAATTGCAGACAACCAAGACATTTTGTTGTTGACTGCCCCGATCCACCAATCAACAAGTACAGAAAATAGGAGGAATGAAAAGTCTTCAAGGAGAGAAGACAAGAAAAGAAGAAAGCCATATTAACTGTTGAAGCTGACACAACCAAGTGCAAAGAACCAGCTGAGTCAGACAGCAGTCAGGCTGATTACTCTTCAAATACTGAAGAAGAGGCTTTGATATGCCTCATGGCAAAAGAACAGGAAGATGAAGTATACTCTAACTCATCTCATTCTAATTCTGATGATAGTGATAGTGACACAAACACTTCATCACCCACAGATCTTTATAATTCATTAGGCAAAATGATGAAAGATTTTGAGCACGTAAAAACCTCACACACACTTTTAAATGAGGAAAACAACCAGCTCAAAAGCCAAAACTCACAGTTGACTAAGGAGCTGAGTACTCTAAGTCGCATAGCTGAGAACACTGAGCTAAAGGTTGAGATAGCTAAGATCCAAGCTGACTTAGCTGAAAAAGAAAAGAGGGAAAAAGAATTGAAAAATGTGACTGCATCATTTACCAAGGCATCCAAATCATTGGATGAATTGATAATGATACAAAAGGAAAGTGGAGATAAAACGGGCATATTATTTTATTCCTTTGTGCATGCTCAAACTCCAAGAGTGGTTATGCAAAAAGGATCCTCAAGTAATGAGGGAGTCCAAAAATCCAAAGCACCATATGTTGCACACACACCCACTCACAAACACAATCACAACCATGTTGGCCTAGGATATAAGGGCAAGGGAAAAAAGCTAGCAGAGTATGCTGAGAGGACAGTTGAAACTAAATTCAGAAGAGTCCATCAGCAGACTTCAAACAGAAAATATTCTGTGAAATCAAAACAGAACTACCAAAAGCACAGAGGTTTCAACAGAAAAATCCATATGATAGGAATGGTAGATATTATCCTAGCTAAGCTGATTGGAACAAGATATCATCCAAGTCCTAAGGGATACAAGCCCAAGTGGCAAAGACCTCAGACTTAAAATAGGTCATTCTCAAGGAAAATGAACCATTATTAGCACACATATGCACCAAAGCACAATGCCCAATATGCACAAACGTTTCATTACTATCCTAAGAAAGCAAAAACACAAGCTCATACATAGGCATATAGACAAAAGAGACAGTTGTATGAGCCTAAAGCTCCCAAGCAATTTGCAAATATTCACAATGATTATGGAACTGATAGGTGGCAACCTCTTAGATTTAGACCATTTGGCTATAGGTTGGTTGGATTTCCTTATAGTGCTAACCCCTCAGGACCCAAACAGATTTGGGTACCTAAAAACTGATTTCCATGATGCAGGTTCAAGGAACAGCTAAGTGCCAAGGAACCTGGTACATGGATAGTGGTTGTTCAAGACATATGACAGGGAATAAAAAGAATTTATCAAACTTCAAGGAAGCAAAAAGAGCCAAAGTTATATTTGGAAGAAATGAAGCTTCAGGGGAGATCAAAGGCATAGGATCCATAAGGAAAAATGGACTAGAAATCACAGATGTAGCCTATGTTGAAGGGCTGAATTGCAATCTGCTGATCATCAGCCAACTCTGTGATAAGGGCTACAATGTAAGATTCAACATGGGAGTATGCCAGATCAAGGATGTTGAACTTAATGAAGTCGTGCTATTAGGATCAAGACAGAAAAACATGTATGTAGTGGATTGGTCAACTGCTACACCAAGCACATATCTGTTAGCCAAGAGTACAACCAAATCAAGTTGGTTGTGGGACAAGAAGCTGAGTCACCTGAATTTCAAGACAATAAACAAGCTTGCAAGGAGTCATCTTGTGGAAGGACTACCAGACTCAATATACAAGAAGGAAAGCATTTGTGATGCATGCCAGATGGGAAAACAAATCAAGTCTTCATTTAAGGACAAGCTAAGTCCTTCTTCAACCAGGATAATGCACTTATTGCATATGGATTTATTTGGTCCTGTTGAACCAGTCAGCATCAGTGGAAAGAACTACACCCTAGTGGTGGTGAATGATTATTCAAGAAATACATGGACCATTTTTATGTGTTAAAAGAATGAAATTTTGCAGAAGCTTCCTCAGCTGATGAGAAGAGTTCAAAATGAGAAGAGTCAAACCATTATCAAGATAAGATCTGATAGAGGAACTGAGTTTGTCAATGGGATTATAGCTCAATATTGTATAGAGAATGGTATTGCTCATGAGTTGTCAGTTGCAAGAACTCCACATCATAATGGAGTAGCTGAAAGAAAGGACAATACTCTCAAGGAAGCAGCTGCAAGGACCATGTTAGCTGAAGTTGAACTGCCTAAGAGATTTTGGGTTGAAGCCATTAATACTGCCTGCTCCACTCAGAATAGGTGTATGATCAATAGGCAGCTATCACAAACCCCTTATGAAATTTGGATAGGGAGGAAGCCAAATGTTGGATATTTTCATATCTTTGGATGTAGGTGCTTCATTCACAACAATGCCAAGGACAACTTGAAAGCTTTTGATGCTAAAGTTGATAAAGGTATCTTTTTAGGATACTCAACTGAGAGTAAAGCTATCAGAGTGCTGAACAAGAGGACTATGGTCACAGAAGAGTCTACACATGTGGTTTTTCGTGAACGTAATGTTAATGGAGAAGACATTGATGAGTTAGCTGACAAGATGAATCAGCCAACTGTTCCGAAGAGTCCCTATGTTGAGGAAGATTTCAGAAGACTCAACCCAGATGAAGATGAGATAGCTAAATCTCAAAGATAGCTGGAAGACTTGCAACTGAATGTTGAGGAAGCTGTTCAAAACAACTTAGCTGCAAGAAGACTGAATCCAGCAGACTTACTCCAACCAAATATGAGATGGCTGAGAGACCATCCTCCAGAGCTTGTCATTGGAGATGTTAGAGAAGGAGTAAGAAACAGATCCATGACTCAACATGAAGCTATGTTCACTTGTTTTATTTTCCATATTGAGCCTAAATATGTGTCACGAGCATTGGATGACACACAATAGATTCTAGCTATGCAAGAGGAGCTGAATCAATTTGAGAGAAATAAAGTTTGGGAATTAGTTCAAAGGCCTACCCACCAAAATATTATTGGTACTAAGTGGGTATTTAGAAACAAGATGAATGAAGAGGGATCTGTAGTAAGAAACAATGCAAGATTAGTAGCTAAAAGATATTTCCAGGATATTGATGACACCATGCACCTATTGCAAGATTGGAAGCAATTAAGATGTTTCTTGTTTATGCTACACACAAGAACTTCACTGTCTATCAAATGGATGTGAAGAATGCGTTTTTAATAGACTTTTGGAAGAAGAATCTATGTGGAACAACCTCCAGGTTTGAGTAGAAAACTAATACAGACAAAGTCTACAAGCTCAAGAAGGTTTTGTATGGTTTGAAACAAGCACCAAAAGCCTGGTATGACACATTGTCTCAGTTTTTAATAGACAATGGATTCACCAAAGGCAAGGTTGATAGGATACTCTTCATAATTCAAGATGGGAAAAGTATACTTCTTGTTCAAATCTATGTGGATGACATCATCTTTAGATCTACAAACAAAGAGATGTGTGATGCAGGCAGTTGTTGTGCCAAAGTTTTATGGATGAGGCAACAACTGAGATATTATAACATTGAAGAAAAAGAGATTCCAATTATGTATGATAACACAAGTACCATTGCAATTACTCAGAAACCAGTATTGCACTCAAGAACCAAACACATTGATGTCAGATATCATTTTATAAGAGATCATGTTGAAAATAAAGACATTACACTGGAATACATTTCAACTGATAAGCAGTTAACTGATATATTCACAAAGCCATTATGTGAATCAAGATTTAAAGAGCTTAAGAATGAGCGTGGATTGTTTGAGCTGAGTTAGGAAGCTTAGAAGACTCATTCAGCAGGGTTAATGAAGAGAGAAATGGAATTCAGAAGAGTTTCACTTAACAGCCAAGTAAAACAGCTTAGATAGTCAGATGTATCGAGTTAGCTGCATAGCTGAGTGGTTATTCAGTCAAGAGAGAAGCAGAGTCAGGTCATAAATGAAGATAGTTGAGTCATTTATGAGCTAAGTGACAAAATGCAGTCATTTTCTGCGAGCGTGAATGTTATTAGGTTTGACGTCAGCAATAATTAATGATGTCAGTAAAATAAGCCTACGCCAGTTTACCCATGATTGGATATAAATGTTGATGCATTTAATGCGGGAAAATTAATGCGGTTTTCAAACGTGATCTCAACCATCGATCAGTTTTTACCTTTTTAAATTCTAAAAACCGTCATTTCATGTCCCACATAAAGAGAAATTCAATTTTCTCTTTCCTCATACTTACACTCTAGCTCTTGAAGAATACTCAGTTTTCTCTCTACCAAAAAAAAGTTCAAACCTTAGTTTTCTCTTTGTTCGAATCTCAAGTTCAAGACTAAAATGGCACCCTCATACGACTATGCAAAGCTCGCTGAGAAGATCCACATCGGTGCGACTGTGGATTTTGAAGGCCTTGTCAAGCAGGGCGTGGACAAGGTACTGGCAAGGAAGATAGCTGAAAAACTTTGCAGATCTCAAGAAATTTCTATCCATGGAATTTTGTCAGACCTACCTTGAGGAGGTAGCTATGTATTACGTGAATGCTGAAGTTCACGATGATGAGATCCACTCATCGGTCAACAGCAAAGAGTTCAAGTTGATTGATGTTGACCTTGTTGAACACTGTTATCTCCCTACCAGTGGGCTGAAGGAGATAATTGCGAAGGATGTAAACCTTTTTGCGGCTTGGAAGGAGATAGCCAAGCCTGAGGCTGCTGGAAAACAGAATTTCTCAGCTCTCTGAAGAAAGTCATTAAGAAAGACTACCACAAGTTGATGGATGTGGTAGAAAAATGCGTGGATATGAAGTTTGGGTCGTTCAATCAGCTCTCTCAGACCAAGCTGATTATTATGGTGGCTATCATGGAGGAGAAGCAAGTCAACTTGGTGGAGTTCGTATTTGGCAAGCTATGCCAAAATGTGATGAACATGTCCGTTGGAGACGATGGCAAGTTTGGAAGTTCGTTGGGTTATGGCCTGATCTTAGGCCACTTGATGGAGAAGAAAGTTGTCCCTCTCTGCAATGGGAAGACCTTTCATGCTAACAAGAAGATGTTCAAGGTAAACTTGTCTAGTGCCCAGAAGCTGGCACATGCCAAGAGATCAGCAACTAGTGAGGGGGAATCAGTTGAACATGTCCTAGTGGACACAGCTGCTTTTGCAAAGCCCCCTCCCCTAAGCCTGCTCCTACCTCTGCACCTAAGAAAGCCCCTGCTCCCTCTCCAGTAGTGAGGAATAAAAGGTCAGTCGCAAGCCAGTTGTAGCCAAAAAATTGAGGCAAGGAGAGACAGTTTTTATAGCTGTGGAGCCAGAACATGTGGAACCTGATGTTCCACTGGAAAGAAAGACGAGGAGACGGTTGATAAAGAAGTCCGACTTAGCTGCTGAGCCAGCTGAGTCAGGAACAGTTGAGAAGGAAGTAGTTGTTGTTGGTGAACAACAAAGTTCGAAAGAAGATGATGATGTGATGGACACTGAGAAAGAATCAATTGTTGTTGCTCAGCAACATCAGGAGACAGTTGTTAGGCCAACAGCTCAGGAATCCAAACCTGACACAGCTGAGAACAGGAAAGAAGATTAGCTGCAAGATCTCTTCAGACAGATGCAATTGTGGTTGAGGAAGGCAATGCTACTGAAGAGCCATTGCAGCAGGAGGATGATGATGATCTAATTATGCTATCTCTTGCTTACCCTAACATTCAAGAGAGGCTACGCATATGGAGGGCCTGGAAGCTAAGTGTGGCCCGATATTCAACTCGAAAGGCGTGAATTCATTGAGGAGAAAGAATACCTCCTGGAATTTTTGGGAAACATTGTTATTCGCTCTGCCCTTGATGAAAAGTTCTGCACAACCATCCTTTATGAGAAGAAGGATGAGGAGAAGATGAAGGCGATATAGAAGGCCAAGGCAGTTGAGGAATCTCTAAAACCTTATTCTTGTCCTTTCACAGAAGCTCCTGAAAGTGCCTTACAGCCAGCCACCAGTAGTGACAGTGATATAGAAGAGCTGGAGGCTGCTGAACCAGTTGAGAATGTTGAGCTGAAACAAGCCTTGAAATAGTCTAAGGAGTTGCATGAGCAATTAGTGCGAAGGGGCCCTGGAGAGTCATCATCCATGCAAATCTCTCCTACCCCTGACAACCTGGAAATGGTGAAGACTATTGATGCTTCAACCTCACCAGCGCACTCCGAAGGACCTACCAGGGATAGTGGCGGTGAAGCTAAGAATGGAGAAGTAGATGGCAACTTAGCTGAGCCAACCCCTGAGATAGTTGTTGAGACGACTGCCCATTCGGCTGATCACTCAAAGGGAACAACACCTGAGTCTCTTGTGTCTAGTAACCCCACTGACCGTTCATGATGCCTGAGTGTTCACGAACTGTTTTCATCAAATTATATAAAATTGTATTATTTTGAATATCATGCTGCTTGTGAATCGTGTGTGACGCACGCATCATAAACTATGCATTCTTCAAATAACTATTTTTCTGCATCTATATAAGCCACACTTACACGCGAACATACATCCACTGCGAATTTTTGTCTCACCCCGGCATTTTCTAATGACCAGATGGTGACGGTCCATACGTGAATGACGTGGACGAGGAAGATCCGACCACGGAGTGATTCGTATATGTGTCCCATCCCGACTTTTGAGGATTCCCTTTGCTTCTAGCATATGCTGGACTCTTTTATTTTTAAGCTTGTAACGTAAGGGCGTAGGACCCTTGAACAATGTTAAGTTTGTATTTGGGTGTACTTTTGGAACTACTTTGTCATGTTGTCGGGTTGTAACTTAAATTTCGTTGCGATGTTAAATTCTATTTGGGTTACATTTGATGATTTACTCGACTTATTTGGCTTATTTTCTATTTAAGTTATCGATCATGTCATGGCCCCGTTTGGGGCGTGACATGTAACATATACTATTATGAATACATTTGATATACTCTAATATATGTTACTTAACTCTTCCTATACTAATATATATATATATATATAATATTTTACACTACAGTTTATATATACTAGTTTATTCTAATATGTAGAATAATAAAATTAAATAAATAACAAATGGAAATAAGTCATATATTCAACACATATTGAAAAAATATTTATAATGCTCACAACATGGTTGAAAATAAGTATTCACCACATAAAAAAAAATTATATGTCACAAATAAATATGATTCCCATTGTATTTTGACTAATTATTATTCTAGGTGGTTAAATATGATCTATCTCATTCTAATTAATGTATAATGTGATACTATATATGAGTGAGAAATACATTTTAATGGATACTTATTTGGATTCGTAGAAGAAATTGCATATGAGTGAGAAATACAAATCTTGAAACAAAATTATGGAGAGAGATATACAAAATTGGAGCGAGAGAGAGAGAGAGATACAAATTATATATTTATTTGATGTGAGAAGAAAGAGAGATGCAATTAATTATTACTATTTTTGTACCATAAAAAGTATATTGCAACAGAGAGAGAGAGAGTAATGCAAAATGAAAACGTGACTTCTCAACCAAAAGACTTAATGGTCGAATAATTATTTGTTAGTAAGTGAATAACAATTTTGTTTACCATTCCAAAGAATAATTATTTTGATTTGTAGAAGAAATTGCTAATGAGTGAGAAATATAAATTCTGAAACAAAATTGTGGAGAGGAGAGACATAGAAGTTATATATTTAATGTGATATGATGTGATATGAGTAGAAATATTGATACAAGTAATTATTACTATCTTAGGAATATAAAAAATACATTGCAGTGGAGAGAGAGAGAGTTAGCAAATAAAAACCTGTCTTTTCAACCAAAGGACTTAATAGCCATTTAACCAAGTAACTTTATGGAAATTACGTTTTATCCTTTTCTGTGGGGGCAGATTCTGTCCCGACAGATTTACCCTACTTTATTTATCTCCAGTTCATAAGGACTTCTTATTTTACCTTAGTCAGCGGTTCGATGTGTTTGTGATTTGCAATGCTACTATTACAAGAAAATAAGTCGGTGTAGGGTGGTGATTTCGATATACCATAAGAACTAAGAATAGTATAGTTGTCAAAATTAGTCCGGCCCAGCAGCCCAGCCCGGCAAAAATTCTAGGATGGACTACATTTTTAGAGGCCCAAAAATGAATCGGGTCTATTTAGCCTAGTCCATTAGGCCCGAAACATTTCGGGCAGGCCCGATCGGCCCGATATTTTATGTGTATTTTCATAGATTGGGTCGGGGTTGGGCTCCCAAAATAACGGCTCGATCACTCTTTGGCCCAGACCCGATTTTTTATTTTATCTCGACGGGCTGGCCCGGCCCATTTGACAGCTTTGAAGAATAGGTCAATTTCATCTTATATACAAAGAGTTTAGTTGTCGCCTCTATTACAAACTAAGTCATTGCACTATTCAAATTTGGCTAGTCACTAGATATCATATATAAAAGATAATTATATTAAGAGCTATCTAATTTGAGAAAGCCAAATAAGTGACTTACTCAGAAAGGCTTCAGATATATCTAATGGGTATAGGATTTAAAATACAGTCGGTTTTTTTTTAGCCATTCCCAACAAACCAAGATGTTTTTTAGCCATCTTTTTTAAACACATCTTTTTTAGCCATTTTGGGGTGTAAAATGATATTCATACCCTTCTTGCATGTTTGTTTGATATTTGGGTTATTTCTCTCTCTTTTACTTATCTCTATGTATCTTCTTACTCTTTTTTTTCAAACTTTTTTTAAGAGATCGAACCTGTAGTTTTCATTTTTAAATATGCAATATAGGTGTTGAATTATAGATATCAAAAAGAGGATTAATTTGATATATTATACATGCAAAACGGATTTAAAACGAAAAAGTTATGTGAATTCAAAGTTTTTTGGAAAAAAAAATAACTGTGTATGTTGTAACTCGAATTCGAGTTACAGTGACTCGAATTCGAGTCATGTAATGACTCGAATTCGAGTCACTCAGCGTATGATATATAAAATAAAGTTCGTTATTATAACTAAAAGGTTTGTGTGGCATAGCGGATTGTCCAGTGTTTTCTCACTATTAGGCAGTGTTCTAAAAATCGCTAGGCGCTAGCTGGGCAGTAGACTGGGGCCTAGCGCCTAGGCGGAGCCCGAGCGGGATTAGGCGGGACCTGAGCTGCGTTAGGCGGGATCTAATTGGAAAAATAACATAGGCGGACAAGGGGTGCCTAGCGCCTAGGCGGGGTCTTTTAGAACAGTGCTATTAGGTCATGGCAATCTGCTATGCCACACAAACCTTTTGGTTATAATAACGAACTTTATTTTATATATCATACATTGAGTGAATTCGAGCTATGAATTCGAGTCATAGTAACTCGAATTCGAGTTACAGCATACCCAATTATTTTTTTTTCCAAAAAACTTTGAATTCACATAACTTTTTCGTTTTAAATCCGTTTTGCATGTATAATATATCAAATCAATCCTCTTTTCGATATCTATAATTCAACACTCATATTTAAATGAAAATACAGGTTCGATTTCTTAAAAAAAATTTGAAAAAAAAAGAGTAAGAAGATACATAGAGATAAGTGAAAGAGAGAGAAATAACCCAAATATCAAACAAACATGCTAGAAGGGTATGGATGTCATTTTACACCCCAAAATGACTAAAAAAGATGTGTCTACAAAACATGGTTATTTTTAATCTTTATATTTTTTAAATGACTATTTTGTACCATTACCACTTTAAAATATGTAGAAACTCAATACTAGTCAATTTACACATGATGAGCTTCTATTTGAGCTAGTATATAAGGAACTTATTCTAGGTTTATGATCTCAAAGTTAAATCAATCGTTTCAATAATCTCCTCTTCCCCATCTAAAATAAAACCGATTGATGGTTTTGAAAATAATTTTTTTTTTGTAGGTAATCCGATCGGATTGACCACCGAATTGCGGCTGAATTGATTGAACTAGTCGGTCCTTTGTCTAAAATATAAAATGCAAAGAAATCGAATAGTTTTCCATATGGCAAAATTATTTTTTCAGTCTTTTAAGTGAACCAACTTGGATATTTGTTCCCCACTTTTTTCAAGTTTGAAAATTGGTCCTGTAAATGAGTTTTTTCCAGAGAATTAGTTTGGTCACTGCCTGTAGGCGTAGGCTGTAGCAGGTAATGATATCCGGCTAACTGTTGTGTGATTTTTTTCTTTCCAGAATTAGTGTTCACTCCTTTCTTTTTGCTGATAGTCAGTCCCAACTTTTAACTGTAAATTTTCTTTTTTGCTTTCTTTCTTGATTACTATTCTTTTCCTCTTTCTTCCTCTTCTTCTTTATTATTTATTTTCTTTTTTGAGTATGCATAAGAAATTCTTACATCAGATATCAAATAAGCGCTAATCATCATTCATCAACAATAATTCACAAACAACAATCACTATTAAAAAGAGCTTCCAAAAATCAAAAGAAACAAAACTTTCTATAAACATTTGAGCCAAGAAGAATTAAGGTCTCATTATTTCTTTGTGATAAACAGGTGATGTACATGGGGAGATCTGTGATGGATTCGAGCTATATTCAGCTACTAACTAGTGCCAGCATTCAAAGAGAAAAATCATCTCCTTATTGTACCAAGAACCTATTAATTTTAACATATATTTCCTACATATATATATATATATATATATCTTTTTCTGCAGTCAACGAATATTTAGAGAGTACAGTTTATTATGATCAGTTCTGCTTCGCAGGTTGCTGAAATGGATCAACCCAACATTCATCTTCTCTCACAGCTTTCTTCCATCTATTTTTGAAGTTATCTAATTCAATGAAGGACTCTCTTCGAACCTGCAATAGGTAAGCCAGAAGAACAATATTTGATCATCCTCAATGTATAAAGATGATGAGATTCTTTATTATAACATAAAGATTAAAGCCATGTTGGTTTTGTTATCTGAATACTTTGAGATAAAAGTGGAACTCATGAGGTTACGGATTTTCAAATTTGAAATCAAACTCGAGCAACTACACAAATCGTATTTTTTTGTTGGAGAAATTTCCGTTCCAATTCTGAATTCCACACATGCAAAACAAACAAAGAAAGTAGAGAAAACTCAAATGTCTATGTGACTGTGAGTATATGTGTGTGTGTATGTGTGTGTGTTTCTTTATTTTTCCCTTGAAAAAAGTTCATGATCCAAAACATATTATCAAAATGTGTTTATTAACAGCTAAGGCCAGTCAAAACTTGAAATTCAGTAAAAGGGCAAATAATAACAAACCAACAAGAGAAAACAAGAAACATCTGAAGCATGAAAAAAACAAAACAAAAAAAAAAAAAAACGGTTCAAGCAGAACCGATTTCATGGCAGCAGAAGCAATTTGTAAAATACGAAAAGTGAACTGATGCAGGCGGAAGCGTGCACAAAGATACAACTTATCTCGTACATTGATTCTATAAGAATACCGTAAGAGAGACAAGAATTTAGGAATACCCTAATTCGGATTTATATTCAATAATCAACCTCCCTAAAAATAATAATAAAGCAGGTATTTATAGGATTAAACTCGTGCCATAGTAAAACTCATAACTATTGAAAACTCTTAAAAAATAATAAAACAATCTACTAAAACTAATCCTAATAGATATTTAGATCTTATGTCCATCATGAACACAACTTACAGCATTTCTATCATCGGATTGCTCCAATGGAGAGGTCACCTGCAAATTCACCGCAGCAATATCACTATGCAACGTAATTTTTCTAAAAAAGTATTAATAATATTAATCGTATCTGGCACATACCATCTTCCCAGTGTTAGGCAACTTTTCATTTGGAGAAGATTGCTTTTCAACTTCACCATTTGTCTGCATCAGTTTAAAAACAAAATTCAACTATAGGAACAGAGTTGGTCACATGTAATGAGGAAGTAATATATTAGTAATTCCTAATTGAATGGAAATGGTCAGAATGTTGATGCTTAACCTCCTATCCATTGTTGTGATGTTGTTAAGATATGTGTTTTCCTAGTTGTCTTCTGATAAAATACAAATAAGTCTTTTCTAGGAATTCAAAGAAGAAATTAAAGGCTGGTTACAAGCTCTTAGGACTCGAAATGTAAATTCCATTTATATACCTTACTGCCTCCTGAGCCTCCAAGCGTAGGAAGACCTAAGTGAATTACATACTCAGAGTCGACAATCCCAATATTTGTGGTCCTATTATTTCCCTGGCACAAATATACATCACAACTTGTAACATATTTTCGGAGAGAATAGAACCAAAGATACACTGCATCATAGAAATTGCAAACCTGTGCGCAGTATCCAAGCTGAAAATCCAAGCCCCATGCATGGACTAGGTCATTCTGTTTTAAACAATAAAGCAAATGAGAATCATACTGTTTGAATAACAGACATGCTACACAAGTTTTGGATATTAAAATGCCTTGTGGTCTCATACGGAGATTGTACATGATAACATTATTCAATATAGCATGAAAATGAGTGAACAAACACAAAACGAATATCCATCAATTCAATAACTCAAGCTTACAATCCCAAACCTGAATCATGTACCATGCGCAACGCCACGATGCCCTTGAGAAAACAGGAGCCATCATCTCCACAAATCTGTGTTATGTACAGAACTTATTTTAATCATATGTAATAATTTTTTAATAAAATATTACTATGATCCCCTTTGATTCTCTTAATCTATGGGTGAACTTACCCTGTGCATGGAGGTTCCATACTATTTTCATAACACCTCCTTCCTGGACCGTGTAGATTAATGGCCCTTCTGTAAGCTCATAAAAAACAGAGCCCTCCCTCAGAATTATTGGAATAAAAACACTCAATACATAGTTGTTAACTACAAAAATTTGGCATCTGCATTACGAATGATGCTGTGGATACAGTGTAAGTTTTCAAGTTCAACAGTAGATACCGGTGCACTTTAGAACTTATTTCCCGTGCCGTAAGTTTGTAATGCACCTCGGATTTGTCAGCATCGATTGCGGGCTGTGATATCTGAAGTCCCTCTTCTTGAATAATTGACAGATATCTGCATTAAAACAAAGGGATCAGTTCGCTGTATGTTTCTAAAATATAAATATTGCCAACCTGAGAAAATCAATATAAAATTTTTTCGAACTTCTTATCAGAGAGATTATAGGTAGATTTACCTTCCAGCATGAAAATTTTCTACTCCAAGATCCTCATCCCAAAGGAAGATATAGGCATACGATGCTACAACATCTGGATGTAAGAACCGCTTGGCAAACCACCTAAGTGAAAAAACGGAGACATGAAAGTCAAACACACGACATATAATTTCTAGCATATCTGGCAAAACGTCTAAACTAACAGTGAAGAACAAATACCACTTAGTTTGGTTAGTGGCAGAAACATGTATCACACTACTGCTCCATTCTAAATCTTTCCAGCCATCAACATTGCCATCGTAATGAAAAAGCATGATGGCAAAATCATTCAGTGGAAACTGAAAATAAGGTAAAATAAATATTCAAGCCCAAGAAGTATGTTTAAACAACTGAAGCCTGGGTTCTTTCGATATTCTTACCTTTTTAACAATTTCATTTACATTTTGCTTTTGCTTTATTCCAACTGCAATAGCCAATAAGTTCATTGGTAACTTCAACTTCTAAAGCGGGAATAGAAACAGAAAACAAAGCATCAATCAGATAAATCAAATGAAGAGCCTAGTTTCTAGGATGTTGAGATATTATGTAAACTTCCAGAAAACAACAAAGTTGAGTACATTCAGCATGTCATTATAGGCAAGAATGTTGGAGTTGAATAACTATTGATAGGTTTGCCTTCCAACATTGGGAATCCCAGGTCAAATTAAAAAATAATAAACCAGAATCTTCCATTATCATCTTCTTTAGGAGATCTAAACAGCTGGGAGCAAAATTTAGCATCAAAAGATCTTTATCACATTTTAGTAATGATGCGCGTCGAAGCTAACATCTTCAGAAACACAATACAGACAAACATAAAATTGATCCTTCCTATTTTGTTCAGTGCACTGGATTAAAAGACCAATATCAGATATAATAAGAGAATAGTGGTACCTTTTTCTTAGGAGGGCCCCAAAGCGGCCGCATATCCAGATCAGTAGTTCTAGAAACAATACCTCTAGGCAATGTTTCAGTGCCTTCAGGCCTGCACTCATACTGATGATGCACAATAAAGTAAACAATAAAGCACAACCAGCATCTTAAACATGCTCAAAAGTAGAGATCTATACAGAACATAACAAACCACCATTTCAAGCTGTACACACGTCATTGATGAAATTTTTACAAACCTCACAAATCTTGGGTTTTGTAATTGTAGCCTTGATAGGATAAAGATTACATCCCAAAAACCTCTGCAAGGATTATTGTATACAGATTAAAGCCAACAAGAAAAGGATTGTTTTGCATAAAATAAAGGGATAATTAAAAAAAAGTATCCATGAGGTTTAGAAGAAAAACAGTTAAACTTTTAAAACTACAAATATCCCCATGAGGTTTGTAGTTGTTATACAAATTACCCCCTTCAACACCCCCTCAATAGATGCAATTTGTAAGATAGAAACATATATAACTGGATTCTTTTTGTAATTAGGCTAAACCTCAAGGGTCGTATTTGTAACTATCCATAAAATAAACTCTGAAGAAATTATCAGGATTAACTAAGCACACAGCACCAAAGATGAATCATCAAATTTAATCAATTCCTCAATTCAAAAGTGAATAAGTACTTGAAATTATGGGACAAGCAATGTATATACAAAATTTAAAGTTGTAATGATCAAAGATAAGCCCAATACCTCTTTATAATCAGTAACTAAGAACGAACTCCCAATGAAGAAAACTGCTGAAAGGAGAATTGCTGATGGAAGGCAACTGCACATGAAAGACCTCTTTTTCTTGGGTTCAATCATTATATCATTAACCATCTGAAAGCACAACAAATTTATTTAAAACATAATTACCCACTCGGCTTAATTTCCAATAATCATTACAAACATCAAAATTATGAGACTTAAATAAACACATCAAATTGACATCAAATAGTTTCAATTACGGCATGACCTGACATCACTTTTTACGTGAGTTTAAAAGTTTCAACAGTACCGATAAAAAAAAAAAAAGAAAAAAAAAGGTTCAACAGCTATTGATGCTGTAAGAAAAAACAGTATATTAGTAACTAAAATAATATTGATCAGTGCAAAACCACTAACGTTTAACAGTGATGATCAGAAACCAAGGATCACAGGGGTGAAACGAAGACTTGTAGATAAAATTTAGCAGAATCAGTTGTATATATAACTTCAAGTAGATGGATATATACATGATACGTAAGCGTATATATATATATATATATATATATATATATATGGTATAACTCTAAGGTCAACTGAGGGAAGTAGTGGAATCTTGCTTGAAAACTTGAAAAAGTTGAATAGAAGGCGCAAAGTAGAAGAAAATGTTTGTGCTAAAATACAGAGCCATGTTGCTCACCATTATTAGTATAGATATTTAGATATTGATATAGATATAGATGAAAAAGCCGTTTTTATTAAGATTTATTTAGTTCATGAATTTAATAATAAGTATCATATTAATTTTTAATTTTTATAAGTTTATAGAGGTATAATTTTTCAACTGACAATCAAGTCATGTTACCTTGAAACTCAAATTCATATTATATTAAATGATTTCTATTAAATATTTTTTTGAGGACATGTATGCCAATTTTAACTCTATCAACAAATAATTTTTCTTTTAACTGTTAATTTATATCATTAGTTTTTTGTGTGTATTAAATCATACTTTTTCTATTGATGATATAGATTGAAATCATAAATATATTTCAATAAAGAACAATAATTTTGAAACTAAAGTTTATGATGTGAGATAAAATATTATTTTTTAAAACATGCTAGGCGTGATTATCGAATTGTTTTTACTAATTTCAAACCAAATTATTCTATGGTATTATTAAACATTAATTTTTAACTTACGGTTTCATTAAGTAAAATTTAAAATGTGATAATCAAAGTTGCAGTTTAAGGTTGATTTGGTGGTTTTACTAAGCCAAATTACTAAATGTCATGTTATTAAAAAATAATATATATTTTTCATGTTATTTGAAAAAATGGTAATAAATTATAAAGAAAAAACACTAAAAATAAATAAAATTCTCTTTTGCAATATTAAAAACAGAATGAAAGTGGCGAATCGGATAATAATCCAGTAGTTAAAACTCATGATGATTTGATTCTCAACTGATGCAGTTTTTTAGAGCAGATCACTCCAAGTCAACTGGGTTGACTAAAATCCTCTTTCCGAGAGGGAAGTATTCACGTCAACCCTCTTCCCAATGAGGAAGTCTTCATGTAACGCCCCATTTTTAAGTGCATTTTTAGCGTTACTAAAATTTTAAGTAAATGCGTATATTTTTTTTAAATAAATAGATAAATGAAAAGTTTAACGGAAGCGGTAATGAGGAAACCTTAAGTCTTAAGAAATAATTTTAGAGTATTTGCCAAAAATTAAAAATCCAATTAAAAATACTTTGAAACAAATTAAAAAAAAAATGTACATCACAATTGTTCAAAATTTAAAATAAATTCATAGTTCTTGAAATTCAAACAATTAAAAGTGAAATCATCGGCTATTCCCCCACATCTGCAACGCATCCGTCCATATGATCTGAAAAGAATTTGAATTTAGGGGGGTGAGTAATCACATACTCAGTAGGGATAAAGATTGTCCAAGCTAAATACGAAAAGTGCACAATTATATAAATTAACACATAACCTTTCCCATTGGCATAAGTCAAATATCACATAACCTTTCCCGTTGCCAGATATCACATAACCTTTCCCGTAGGCATGAATGCCATATTTTCCTTTCTCGTAGTACGAGGCCAAAAATTTTCCTTTCCCGTGGCACGAATGCCATATTTTCCTTTCCCGTGGCACGTGGCCAAAAATTTTCCTTTCCCATGACACGAATGCCATAATTTCCTTTCCCATGGCACGTGGCCAAAAATTTTCCTTTCCCGTGGCACGAATGCCATATTTTCCTTTCCCGTGGCACGTGGCCAAAAAAAATTTCCTTTCCCATTGGCACGAATACCATATTTTCCTTTCCCGTGGCACGAGGCCAAAATTTTTATGAAATTCTAATTGCTATACACGGTTTCTTTCTTAGAAAGTACACTTGAAATAAACAATGCAATGGACATCATGATTTATGTATTTTTTTTAAATGGACTTAAGTAGTTAAATCAATTTAAAAGAAATAAATAATGGTTGTGTGAAAGATTATGTAACTATAGACAACAACTAAAATGTGATTATTACACAAGATGATACGTTACTAGGCTCTAGTACTTAGGATTTGTTGTGTTTTTTTTCTTTTTTATTTATTGTTGGGTTACTAATTATCATTAATATTTCCACTCACTTGCATAAGCATACATGACATACAAATATATATATATATGATATATATATAATAATAACTTTACACACAAAACAAATTGTACGTTTCAATTTATGCCAATTTTTTTAAAAACAAATAAACATAATAAAACATGAAAATAAACACATTGATTGTAAAAATACTGTAAACACTATGAAGTGACAGGTGTGATTGGACTTTTAGTATTACTTAATAACTTGTTGGCATATTCAATATATGAGTGCTTATGATATACGATGTAAATTATGAGAAAACCCTGGACATTACTTTTGCTAAGTCATAAACTATGAAATGGTGAAATGTACAGAAATTTCTAGTCATTACCCCGATGTCAATCATGTATGAAGATCGAGTATAAGCTTTAAAAAAATACAACAAAAGCATATAAATTCATATAATTATGCATGTCATTTAAGCGATTTACATGCGTAATTCACATAATTGAACAGTTTAAGCATTTAACAAAGACAATGAATTATACACATAAAATGTGATAAGAATCCCTACCTCAATCGGCAAATAAAGTAGATGCACAAATAGCTCGAAAGTAGAAGTCCTAATTGTACGGTTCTTTGTTGCTTACAATATAAATTTAACATGATTTAGGCTAGAGATTAAGTAGTAATTTCTAATTAAAATAATTATACTTATAAAATAGCCTATGACTTTTAGTATGTGAAAATTTGACTAAAAATATAAGTTTAGAGGTCTAATTGAAAGAAGTTAAAAGTTTATTTTAGTTTTGGACTAAACTGAAAATTTGTAGGGTCAAATTGAAAAATCTAGAATGTCTAAATAAGTTATAGGGGTTAATTTGAAAATCGAAAATTTTTAATGAAAATCTGGACTAAATTGAAAAGCTGGGGGCTACATTGAATATTTGAAACTTTGACTTGAGATTAGGACTTACATGAAAGTTAAATGTGTTATCTTGAAAATTCCAAAGCGCAAATGACCCCAACTCTCTATCAAATTTTCAAAGTTAAGTCCCTAACAAACCTCCCATTCTCATCTCTTACACTCACAAATCTCTAATTCTCTACACACACACACAACATCACAGACAGACGCACACATTACACACAATTCAACACACACAATCGCACACACAACATTACACACACAAAGTAAAATACACAAAATACACGCACGCACACAAACCAACACACACAAACACAACTCGCACACACACTAAATTCCTAAATTTCCATAAATTTCACACACATACGAGACACATACATACACACATATATAATCACACACTCTCCACACACATATATAATTACACTTATATATATATATATAACATAAAAACACACACATACACACACTCACGTATATATCGTAAATTTATAGATCGTCTTTCCGAAAAAATCCATCATATAAATCTTGAAATCTTTCTTTGAAAATATCAAATTTATAAGACTAACCCGATATGTAAAAGAAGAAACTTATGGCAAGATCGCTATGTCATTTTCCTTCATTTGTTCTGCTCTTGAGAAGACTACTATGTGTGTGTATATATTTTTTTTTACAATTATATCAAGGTTGTAGTTGTTTCGATATAAAAGAAATATTTTTTTTTTAAAGAAAAGGCTCAACTTTGCTGAGAACATGCAATAAGTGGACATGAGTTGGCTAAAGTGGGGTAATAATGAACACTAATGAGAATGATGGGCATTGGTGGGGATTGTTTAATTAAAGTTAAGCTAAAATATAAAATATATACATATATAATTAATATTAATATTTTATTATAAAAAGTAAGATATGAATTTGTAGAAATTGTGGGTGTTACATTTCACGTCTTCCTCTTTCCGAGAGGGAAGTCTTCATGTCTTCTTCTCTGAGAGCTGGAAAATCCTTCTACTGGGAACTTGCATGCACACATGCACAAACGTTAGAGGGCCTCAGGGTTGTCCCAGGGAGGCCCCTCCGACGCTCAAGTCAGCACGGTGAACAAGAGAATAAGACAGTGAACAAATACTGAATAATAATGTGTAGGATGATCATGAATTAATTAACTTACAAAAAATTGAAGGGACTTTTTTATACCTCAGAGATGGGCCCCGTGAGCTGTTTAGGAGAATTCGGCCTATGAGTCAGTCCGCGTAGGAGAAATCGGCCTATGGGCCAGTCCCGGACACCATTGGGCAGGTTTATTTTTTAAGAGCCCATTGGGCAATTTAATATTAAATAAACATATATAAATTGGATTATATATTAATTAATTAAATACCATTTTTGTCCCCAGCATAAGCCCCCCAGCTCCGGTGCTGTAGATGGATGAAGTAGTGCGGAAGCTAATCCGGTGTAGAAATATATGGCTTGTCTTGTTGCATATCTTGTCTTGTTTTTGGAGAATATTTGACCACTTTTGCACAAGGACACTTGGAAGGAGAGCTTGTGACCATGTCTTCCAAAGGTAAATTTTCTCTCTCTACCTTTCAACTTTGAATTTTTTTGCTTTGTAGAAGACTTAGGAAATTTCTTGAAAGTTGAAGTGAGAGGTGAGGTGAGAATCCATGTAGAGTTGGAGTGATGAGTGGAGTGTGTCAAGCGGAGAGAGAGATGAGAGCACCATAGGTCGTAGAGGGCGCCCCCTTGGTGCCCTCCCTGGACGGCCACAAGGGCATGCCCTCGGGGGCGTCCCAAGCCCCAGGGTCCATTTTCCTTCCCATTTTTCCCTGTCTTCTCCCGAGTTTTCGTATATTTCAAGTCATATCCCAGATTCTGGTACTACTTTCATTCCGCTTGGAGGTCGAGGTGTTACCGGGCGTTTAGTTTCTGGTTCAGTCATTCCATGTCCACCTTTTTCCATGGAGTTTGATATTCTTCCTCTTACTCCAGTGTTGTATTTTGATGGCAAAGGAGTAGTAGAGCTTGAGCCGGATTCAAGCTCAAGTAATGCGTCTTCCGAGGCAGAGTCCGAGGAAGATAGTCCTAAAGAGGTCCGCCCTACCAAGTATCAATATAGGCCTCCTCCCGGGAGTCAGACAGTTGTTTTGGGAAAGTTGGCCAGTCGAGTATCATTTGTCTGTCTTCCTATCCTGCGGAAGCGGCTAGAGTTTCCTTCAGAGTTTGTGATGTTGGCCCCCGATTCAGCCAACAGGCTCACTCATCCACCCAAGGGCTTCATCACAGTGTACCTTTATAGCTTTTCTATTGGCTTTATGCTTCCTCCGGATACTTTCCTCATTGTGATCTTTAGATCCATGGGAGCATGTGTTGGTCAGTTGATCCCCCAGGCCTATGCGTGTATACGTGGTTATCAGCATGTGATGCGACAATTGGGCTTGACTCCGACTGTAGATGTATTTCATTCTCTATTATATGCCACGAAGTCTCCTGGTGACACCTTCTTCCATTTTTTCCCACGTCCCTCGTGCAAGTTTCTTGAAGGACTTCTTTCTCCTGGTGGGCTGTGGAAGGAGAATTTCTTCTACGTGAGGGATAATGGTTGGGAGCTCCCTTACGAGTGGGTTTTGGAAGTTATGACTTCCCGAAGTACTCCCGCTTCCCGAAAGGAGATGGCGGAAGTTTATAGATCCCAAGGTTTATTTAAGAATCTTCTTAATGTTAGGGAGTTCTTGGGTTTCCCATATTGCTTTATTGCTTCCCGCTTTACTTGTATATTCTTGTTGCTTCCATTTTCTAATATTGCTTCTGCTTGCTTTTCAGGTAAGGAGAGCTACAACATCGCGGAGTTGATGACCTTTAAGAAGAAGGAAAAGGAGCTAAGGGAAAATCTGCTGCTGGCGGGAGCTCGAGTGCCCCGCCCCAGAGTGATAAGACGCGCCATTCTCCCTAGGAGAGTCACAAGCGCCCTTCCCTCCAGGAGGGTGATGGCGCCCGGGCTCGTGCTCCAGTGATCACGCTGATGTTGTTCTGGCTCCTCGTCCTCCTTTAGGCTCTTTTGGAGGGAAGAGGCCGATGATGGAGCCTGGGGTTGCTGCTTCCGAGATTGTTCGTCCCTAAGCTATCTTTTCTAGCGGAGTGAACCGTTGCAAGGGGATCCAGTCCCATTACGACTACACAGATTCTGGCTTGGGCCTATACCAGTACTAGACGAACTTTGTCGGCAGATGATCAGTCCGTCTTGGGTCTTTGTCCTTCAAGGACATTGAGACTCACCTTTGCGGGGACATTACTCGGGTAAGCTTTTGTGGTTACTTTACATCTTTATTTTTCATTCTTTATCTCTCCACTTGGCTAAAACTTGTACAAATATTCTTGTAGATTATGAACCTCACAGTAGCTTCGAACCATCGCGGCGAGGTGACTGAGGAGGAGAATCATCATCCTCAGGGTGAGGCAAAGGCACTTAAGGCAGCAGCTAGCCATCATAAGTGTGAGATATCAGATTTGTCTAAGCAGTGTGCAGGGGCGAAGAGTTAGCTTGCCCATGAGGCTGAGACGGGTGAGTTGTTCTTCTAGTCTCCTGCTGGTGTTGAGTTGTTGACCAAGGAGAGGTCTAGTCAGTTGAGGCCTACAAGGGTTCCTTGTCCTATCATTCGGACATGATGAGAGAGTCATGCTCCTACTATGATAAGGCGGTGCGCCATTGCTAGAGACTTCTATGACAGAGTGGGAAGGCTTCCAGTGAGCTGATCAACATCTTGGATTGCGGAGTTTCTGATGAGGAGGAGGGAGAGGTCGAGGCTTTGCAGGATCTTCCTGACGATGGTGGTGGTGATGGACATGAGCCTCGAGAGGCTGATGCTGCTGATGGAGATGAGGCGCCCCCTGCTTGAGTTGTGATAGTTATTTCTTGGCCTGATGGCCATTGACTCCTACCAACCTTTTTAAGGCTTACTTTACGCATTTAGATATTTCTATTTACGCACTTGGATATTTCTCTTTACGCAGTTGGATATTTCTCTTTCTCTTTTGGTCTTGAGATGCTTTATTTGCCCCTTAGGACTGGATGATCTTCCGTCTTCCTTACGCATATTTGCTTTGTTTTACCATGTTTTACATGTAGTGGTTTGATATAACCTCTTTCTGTAGAAGACTTGTTCATTTTCCATATTGAGGTGGACCTTCCCTTCGGAGGGAAGTCTTAATTTTTTCGGAATAGCCAATACTCGTGTTCGATTTTAATGTATGTCATTCCACAACTCCTTGAGGGCTCAAGGGGCACTCTTCCAGAATTCGAAGAGGGCGCCATTCCGGAGCCCGAAAATGGCACCCTTCTGGAACTCTTCTCTAGCTTACTTTATCGCTTTTGACTTCTTACCCCATGTGTTAGAGTTTTTGCCTTTTTTTCACCGGAGAATGATATTTTGCGTGATTTCCTTCCTAAGCCTATGGTGGGCGCCCTCATGGAGTCCACGGGGCGCTTTTCTGGAGCCTAGAGGGAGCACCCTTCTGGAGCTTCCACCATAATCTTTGCTTTAGCATTTTGATCTTTTCTCCATACGTGTTAGTTTTTTTGCCTTATTTTCTTTGCACATTTTCACCTTGGATAAGAATTTACAGGGGACTCTTGAGAGGAGGCCCCTTCCTCCGAGGTTTAGCTGGAGGAGGAAAAAATTATTACTAGGACCCCCTTGTGAAGAGGCCCCTCCCATCTGGGACCTTAGCCGAAAGGAGTCTTCCCACCCGGGGTCTAAACCGGGTGAGGTCTTCCCATCCAGAGTCTTAGCCAGAGGAGGTTAATTACTAGGACCTCCATAAGAAGGCCCCTCCTATTTGTGGTCTTCACGAAGGGGTCTTCTGCCGGGTCTTAT
This sequence comes from Rehmannia glutinosa, assembly GCA_016081115.2. Classification (NCBI taxonomy): domain Eukaryota; kingdom Viridiplantae; phylum Streptophyta; class Magnoliopsida; order Lamiales; family Orobanchaceae; genus Rehmannia; species Rehmannia glutinosa. Next base: position 54,263,883 of record CM071924.1, on the reverse strand, counting down.
TCGGGTGAGGTCTTCCCCTCCGGGGTCTTAGTCGGATGAGGTGAATTACTAGGACCCCCATGAGGAGGCCCCTCCCATCTAGGGCCTTAGCCGTAAGGGGTCTTCCCACCCCGGGTCTTAGCCAGGTGAGGTCTTTCCCTCTGGGGTCTTAGCCGAAGGAGAATATTTATGAGGACCCCCGTGAGGAGGCCCCTCCCATCCGGGGCTTTAGCCGAAAAGATGGGGTTTGTTGAGGAGAGTATCTAACTGGTCATTGACCTTGACCATATTTAGCCATTAACTGCATTCACAACATCAAAGTAGAAGAGCGAAAATATTTTTATTCATTATAATGATAAAGTTTTATGCCCTGTGGGTGGAAACATAACTAATATGTAAATAAATGTTTAACGCCTCTTAGGCGGAAATAAATTGGAAATAATAAATAAATAAAAAATACTAAGGCCCTCGGAAGGCCAAGGAGAACTGGTGTAGGCGGAAGCGAAGGAGATGTGCAACTTTCATGGAGGTGTGACGCCTTTGTTGGTTGGCCAGGAGAATTCACTTCGTCTTCAGTACCATGAGTTAATATTTCCGGGTAGTCCCTATGTCCCCAATAATGCTGCCTATCTCGTACTCCTTGGCAAATCTCGGCTAAGGGGGTAGTGCGGACTAAGTGATCCGAGACCAATCTAGGAGGTGCTGTCCGAAGTCCGTGTTGCGGGGGTAAAGAATTTTCAAGGTGATGAGTCTGGTTGTCCTCCCTGTGTGATGTAGGACGTCCCCTGCTACTATCTTCCTAGGTTTGATCGTGACCCGAGTAATCCACGTACTCTTGTAGGTGGTCTCTTCAAATTAACTTTTCGATGGAGGATCTCAACTGGATGCAAGTCTCAGTTGTGTGTCCCCTATCGTAATGGAAGTAACAAAAATGTTTGGACTGACATCATCTGAAATGGTCTCTCATCTCCCGAGGTAGTTCTATGATTCTATCTCTTTGAGCGGTGGCTAGTACCTCCGATACCGGTGCATTCAAGGGAATTGTTACTTCTTCCGAGTTCCTTTTGCGGCTTTGAGGCTTATTCTGGACACCCTCTTTTGCCTTACGCTTGTTCCTTCGTGGTGGCTTCATCGCTTCATCTTCCTCGCTGGGTGCTCTGCTGCAAAGGGCGATTTTTCCTGGAGATGGGAGAGATCCTTCTTTAGTCATGCCCTGAGCACGCTCTTCGAGGGCAATACGCTGTTGAATCCTTGTCAATGTCTCTTACTAGATGCTGGTGACTTCACTTACAACCTCCACGAGTTGTCCCGTGAAACAGCATAAAGGTCCTCCCACCTTACGCTGAAATAGGTTTGCGATGGTCTCGTGGTTTTCTTTGTTGACAGAAAATTATTGTACGAAAGCCTCAGCCCGGGCTTGCTTGGTCAAGGTACTTAGAAAGGCTTTGCAATACGCAGCATCCGTCATCTCATAGAGGTCTGCCTCAGCATAGAAATTGTTCAAATACTCATGGGGATCTCCAGTTCCATTATATTCTGGGAGATTAGATGTCCTAATTCCCAGGAGTAGCTGCTCCGCCATGATATCGGGGCTCAATGGACTCACTTTCTTCGAAGCGGTAGCTCCTGAATGAGTATGACTGGATGGTGTTGTTGGAGACTTTGCAGCTACTGGCGGCTCTTCTTGGCTTTTGCCACGTCCTTCATCTATTTTTCTCACTATATCTTAGATTCATGGACTCAATTCAATTCAGATTCCCTGTAGGCCTCTCTTCCCCTAATTCTTTCCATTCTACCAACAAATTATGTATAATAATGCGTAAATCAAGATAGACTAATTGTTCCTTGTCCGTCTAGGTCAAGGTATTCAATAGCGAGCGGAGCCCGGGATAGTGCTCCCATGGTTCCGACCATAGCTTGATGCCTCAAGGCATTCCGTGCAGCTTCTTCTAATAGGATTCGGAGAGCTTCCTTAGTTAGATGAATTTCTTCATTGGGCGGAGTGCCTCCAGAGGGAGGTGGTGGCGCCCTTCTTTTATGCGGGAGAGGGGGCGCCCTTCTGGTGGAAAGGTCGCTGGCCTCTCGCCGTCTTGGTGATCTTACTTCTTGCTGGTCTGTGGCTCCATGGCCTGCAGCTTGAGATCCAACTTTACGTATTGGCGATTGAGGTTGCATCTTTGTGTACTTCTGGTTGGTTCCCACAGATGGCGCCAAAATGATGATTGTTAGGGCAGATCACTCCAAGTCAACTGGGTTAACTAAAATCCTCTTCCCAAGAGGGAAGTCTTCATGTCAATCCTTTTCCCAAGAGGGAAATCTTCATGTCTTCCTCTTCCCGAGGGGGAAGTCTTCACGTCTTTTTCTCCGAGAGATGGAAAATCTTTCAATTGAGAACTTGTCTGCACATATGCGCAAGTGTTAGAGGGCCCCGGGGGTTACCCCAGGGAGGTCCCTCCGATGCTCAAGTCAGCATGGTGAATAAGAGAATAAGACAGTAAACGAATATTGAATATAATACCCGTAAGAGGATCATGAATTAATTAACTTACAAATAATTGAAGGGACCTTTTTATACATGAGAGATGTTATACCTGGGTGATGTGCCCCGTGGGCCGTGTAGCAGAATTCGGTTTATGGGTCAGTCCGCTTAGGAGAAATCGGTGTAAGGGCCAGTCTCAGACACTTTTGGGCCAGTTTATTTATTAAGAGCCCATTGAGCAATTAATATTAAATAAGCATATATAAATTGAATTATATATTAATTAATTAAATACCTTTTTGTCCCCAACATCAATACTCTCCCACCCAAGATATTATACTAAAAAACAAAAGAGAGCAAGTGCATTTCTTTATAAATCTGAAACCATGCTTTATTGGGATTAGTTCTCAATCCATTTTCCAAGTTTTTTGACTAAAAGAAAAAGAAAAAAAAAACTACACTAAACTTGTAAAAGCCGTTAAGACTAATTAGGCGGTATTGTGATATATTTCAATAATCGAATATCTTTTGGTGGTTCAGAAAGTTTTTCGAATTTTATAATCACTATTAATTTTTTTTGAAAAGAAATTGCATTAGAATACTGGAAAAGCTCCAATACCGATTGACACAAAAAATCAGGGGGTTCAGTCCACGAGTTGGCAGTACAAAGATTGTTTTCAGCAAACGAATCAAGCTCATGGGCAACGACATTATCACCCTAGGGGATCCAAAATAAACAAGGATAATTGAAAGAACCTAAATAATAAGTAAAATCACCAAGAACAGAGTCTCATTCTGACGAAAAAGAAGAAGCATTCCTAGTTGCTTCAATGACTATGGTTGAGTCCCCCAGGAGCGATATGTTCGATAACTCAAGATCAAGCATAATTTTGACGGCTTCACGGAGTGCCAGAGCTTCTGCAATTTCAGGGTTGATGATGCCCGAGAAGGATTTCGCCAAGCCCCTAATGAAATATTTGTGCTCGCCTCTAATGAAAATACCAATACCGGCACAGTTTCTAGACAATGAGATGGCACCATCAAAGAAAACATGAACTCCTTGTGGAGCTGACTTAAGAAGATGAAGATCAAAAGGGGGTTTTGAAGAGTGCTCTAGCTAAACATTTGCATGATGGAAGAGGGATAGTGGCAGACTTGTTGCAAGAACAAGTGATGCGGGGGCCTGAGTTGAGTCTTAATTTTTTTTTTGTTTCTGTTAGTCCAGATTCTGAAGCATAACATGAGAAATAATTCAGCAATGTGTCCAGGACTGCCTAATAGAAAATCCCGCGCCCAGAGATCAGCACATGGTTGTAGAAATAGAGCGATGGTCTCGTGAAGGACATCAACAACCTATACTTGCGCTGCAAAAGGGAAAGTGAAGAAGAGATGAGGCATAGTGAGATTTGGAGCAGAGCATAACATGCAGTGGGGGTCACAATTGATGATGTGTCTACATGCAAGGTTTTGGGGATCAGGAAATGTACAAGAGAGTAGTCTCTATGACAAACAAAAAACATGACCTGGGAGTTTGAGAGGCCAGAGTTTTTTTCCAAATAAGGGAAAGTCCTGATCTCGTGCAGCCTGTCAGATGGATTTTTGTGCAGCTGAATGATGATGAGGAAGATGTTCAAAACTTAGCTGCGAGACAACTAAATCCAACAGACTTACTCTAACCAGATGTGAGATGGCTGAGAGACCATCCTCCAGAGCTTATCATTGGAGATGTTAGAAATGAAGTAAGAACCAAATCCAGAACAACATGAAGCTATGTTAACTTGTTTCATTTCCCAAAATAGAACCTAAAGATTTGTCACAAGCATTGGATGACACACATTGGATTCTAGCTATGCAGGAAGAGCTGCATCAGTTTAAGAGAAATAAAGTTTGGGAATTAGTTCAAAGGCATACCCACCAAAATGTTATTGGTACTAAGTGGGTATTTAGATATAAGATGAATGAAGAGGGATCTGTAGTAAGAAACAAAGAAAGATTGGTAGCCAAAGGGTATTGCCAAGAGGAAGGTATAGATTTTGATGAAACCTTTGCACCTGTTTCTAGATTGGAAGCAATTAGGATATTTCTTGTTTATGCTGCACACAAGAACTTCACTGTTTATCAAATGGATGTGATGAGTGTATTTTTTAATGGAATTTTGGAAGAAGAAGTCTATGTGGAACAACCTCCAGATTTTGAGCAGAAAACTATTGGAGATAAAGTCTACAAGCTCAATAAGGCATTGTATGGATTGAAACAAGCACCAAGAGCCTGGTATGACACATTGTCTCAGTTTCTTATTGACAATGGATTCAAAAGGAAAAGTTGCTTCAAACAGTTCCCACATATGCCTTGAGCTATTTTAAATTCTCAGATTTAATTATTTTGGACATTCAGTCTATGGTTAGTAATTTTTGGTGGAGTGGCTCACAAAGCACACAAAAAATTCATTGGGCCTCCTGGAATTCAATGGCACGGAGAAAACTAATGGAGGATTGGGCTTCATATCATTTCGTGCTATGAATTTAACTCTTCTCTCCAAACAAGCCTGGTGCATTTTAATTTGCCCATTTTCTCTCCTTGCTGAAGTTTTCAAGTCCAAATACTACAATCATTGCTCTTTTCTTGAGGCTCTTTTGGGGCATAGACCATCTTGGATATGGCGGAGCATTTGGTATAGTCGATGGGTTCTGAACCTTGGACGCCTAAAAGCTATCCAAACTGGGGCCAACACTAAAACTTGGGGCGAGCAATGGTTACCTAAACCATCGTATTACATAACTTCAACAATCCCTCCTCGCTTCTCTCCGAACTCAAAAGTTACTTCCCTTATTGATCCTGAGGCTTCAGAGTGGAATATACAACTTCTCAAGGATCTGTTCCCATCTGAAATTGTGTCTCTTATCACCTCTATTCCTATAAGCCTCCCACAATGTCATGACACGTGGTCTTGGTCCATTAGTAAAAATAGAAAATTTCAATCAAATCTGCTTACCACTCTATCATGGAAGAACCAAGTATAGGAGAATTTCCTTGCCTGCCTTAGAGAAGTGATTATTAGACTAGCCCTGGATACACTTCCAGATTCTGTCTTTTATTTTGCTGAAAATCTCCTTTTTATTTCTGTCGATGAGACTTGGAAGACCAAGATATTTTCCATGAGAAGCAACGCGCTGAAATCCGAGAATATTTATATGATGTAGATTGTGTAACATCTTCACTGAAGAGAATCCCGGATTTTGACAAATTCACAAGCTGTCTAGACATTTTTTCGTAAAGGTTAAAGATATAGCGAAAGAATTTGGCCTCTGTTGGTGTGGTTTGGCCGAATAAAAATATATCATCCGCGAGATGTGCAATATGTGGAGCTGAGCGACTAATAGCGATCCCTTTAATCTTTTTACAACACTGAAGATCTTGCAAAATGCAAGAAAACACTTCCGAGCAAAAAATATGCATGGAAGAATTGCGTACTTTGGTCGCCCTTTTTGTACCAAAGTTGTTTTGCCCTTTGTCTCTATTTTAAATCCACTTTTATCAAGGGACATTTCAAGGCGGTGGTTAAGCTTGTTCAGTTTATTTTTTGTGTCATTAGTGATTAACCCTGTTTGGAGTGTGGAGATGTCATGTCTCAATTTGGCAATATGTTTGTCAGACAAGTTGTGTTGGTGAAGTTTCCCCTAGTGTAACAGCCTAATAGAGCAATGCTCGATTTTTTCTAGAAGGGTGTTAAGATCCGAGTTCCAGTTGTTTTTAATAATTTTTTTGCATTCATCCGAATGGACCCACAACTTCAAACAAACAAAATAGATATTTTTCGTACCCAAAGAAAGAGCGGATTGTGTTCTTTGAGCTGGATATATAGTAGTGTGTGGTCGGAAAAGTAGGTTGACAGTGATTCACACGACTCCATGAAAACAGACGCTTCAAGTGTGAGTTGCAAAGTGCACGGTTTAAACGGATATGTTATGTCTGGGGACTGATGGAGAGGCGATGCCAAGTGAATTGAGGCCCTTTATAGCCCATATTAGATACATTAAGATGAGCAATAGTGTCTCTGAAAAGTTTCATTTGCCAATCCGCACTGAGGTTGGATCCTTGGAATTCATTTTGAATGAGGACTTCATTAAAGTCACCACATAAAACATGATTGATCTGAGTTGGGGGAAAGATTTCGGAGATGATTCCAACCTTGTCTTCTTAGAGCCACGTTAGGTTCCCCATAGATTCCTATAAATTAAAAGATTTTCCCAGTAAATCTACGTCTGCATCAATAAATCGTTCAGAGTAGCAAAGAAGAGAGACAATGGTATCTTTCCTCTATAAGAGAGTTAGATCTCCAGAGCGACTCGTTGCATCAACAGAAAAACCAAACATATTGAGGGAGTGTTTTATTATTTCCAAAATTAGTTGCCGGCATTTTATTTCACAAAAGAATAGCTGGTGGGGAGATTTGTTACAGATAAAATCACGCAGCTCATGAATTGTTTGAGAGTTCCTCAGTCCTTGACAATTCCAACTGATGATACTCATTGCACTCAGCGAGACTGGTGCTCGCCAGTCTCCGCTGTTAAATCAGAATAAAATTAGTTGGGAATGAGTCTGCCTTTTTTTTCAATAACTTCAACTGGGATGTCTGAGAGGACGCATATTTAAAAAATTATTAGGTAGCTTGCATTTGGTAGAGTGGGTAGAGAATGATGAAGTATAATCGGAAGTTTCCATTTTCTTTTTATTATATTTTTATTGCATAATATAAAATGGAAATGCAGTATAATAAGAAATTTTAAAAATAATTAATACTTACTTTAAAATGCATCTTAAAAAATAAAAAATTCAAAAACACCATATTATACGGATTAGAAATCTAGATTCTCTATATCTTGTATTACAACATAAATTGTATCATATGCTATTTGTTCGCTTAAATCAGTAAATATAGCATGGTAAATTTTATTCTCTTGCCCATCTCATTTTCATATATATGTGGATGAAACCCCATATAATTGATCTATAGGTATTAGGCCACTTGGTGACCCATATTTCTTCCATGATGTACATCTATCTATCATACAGTTTCGAGGTTAAGATTTAAATCTTTCCATCATCATTCATGTCGAGATCTAAGGATGATATATTTCTAAGCAATATTGAGATATCCTTTATTTTTTATGGGGTCCTCATCCGATCTTGCTTGGTAGTATCCAACTTTAAACTTTTTTCTATCTTTCATATTCTTGACTTCATCAATACTTTCAAGCCCATGAACAGTGTCTTCCATTTTCATACAAAAGAAAATTTATCTTCCTTTATTCACAAAGTACTGAAAAAATAATATTTACTTTACTACGAAGAAAATTATCAAGAATCTTGAATATAAAGTCTGAGCATACTTCACACCAATTGTTTTTACTACAGGTTGATTTTGTAAACTATCATCATGTAATAAAAGTCAATGGAAGACACATGTAAATATATATGTTCCAACTTATGTAGATAAGTATAAATTCAAGATTGTAACATATATGAATATGTATAAATATATATAATTGTTGGGTATCCGCATTCCAAGACCATTATACATGTGGATATATATTATTGTTGAAAAGCATCTATTAAAAAAATTCTAATAAATTCTCAAATAATTCTCATATTGATATTTTATAAGAAATATCAAATAAACAATATTCAAACCATAGAATATTTACTTTCAACACATTGATAAAAAAATATCATAATAGCTTTCATACCATAGAATATAAAATAGTAAAAGAAACGAAATATGTCATACATGGCTCTGATACCATGTTATAACCATGAAAGTACTAGGTAAGTAATTGAATAGTAAATTCTAATACCTACATTAGTTGTTGCCATAGATTACAATGAATAACCAAAAGATAGATCACCATGTGTGAATAATTGGAGTACTTCCAAAGCGGGCAAAACTATTTTTTAGTTTAAGTGGACTTATTCAAATATTTAGTCCTCACATTATATATTCAACTTTGAAAATTGATTCTTTAAATGAGTTTTTTCATAGATTTGGTCATGTGACATGCACAACAGATAAAAGTTACCTGTTGAGATGAAATGGAATTTAATTTAGAAAAATAAAAATTTTGAAGACAAAAATGTTTAGGTGGCAGCTTATGCTTGACTTTAGAAGAAATATTTCTAACTTTTTATTTATTTTTTATTTTTTATTTTTTTATTTTTCTTTCCGCTCTTATCCATATTTTCCTATTTTCATTCCTTTTATCCCTTCTTCTTCTTTATTTTTTCTTGATTTCCAGCCACTGTAATGCACTCCACCACCCATTACGACTGTCGTCGAGGTGTTGCCTGATGTCACCCCCTCTTCTCCTTCTTTCTTCTTGTCCTTCTCCTCCTCCTCCTCCTCCTCCTCCTCTTTCTTCTTCATTTTAAACCGTCAGTCCAGCCTTCTTTTTCTTTGCCGCCCAGCCCTCTGCCAGCTTCCGTCAAGGCTAGCCGTTCATTTTTTTCTTTTTGTTCTTTTTCTCGATCGGGGTTGACAAGAAAATCTTTCACTTTCTACTTTAGAGAAATTAGTGCACAAACCCACAAATATTAGTCTATATCATCTACCGTCAAGGAACTAGGAGAACTGGTGGCAGAATCAGAAGTAGGGTGGGGAAAAGGCTGGTGACCGTGGGTGGGGAGGGGTTGAGTAAGAAGCACTGACTTCTCATTTGTTTTTTTTATTCTAAATTTATATTTACTAATTATATTGTAAGTAAAATTTGAATAATATGTACTTAATTTTAAAATAGTTTTTTGTTAATGTTATTTAAAGTTATTTTTTTAAATAAGATCAAAATTATAATAAAAGAAAAGAAAGGTCCTGGTCACAAGCCGGTCAGGTAGTGCAATATTTGGGCCCTCGTTAAAAACCTACCAAGGTAAAATCCACCCTTGTGGAGAAAACCATTATTAGGAAAAGAGTACCCCGGTGAGAATAATGAAAGTCATACAACCAAAATATAAGCACAGATCTCAACGTCATCTAACAAATCTATACTGAGCTCGTTCAACATGGTCATCCGTGAGCAGAGAGATAATATTCACTGGAGGGACGTCCCACCAAGTAGAATCACACGTGAGTTTGCTGAGCTGATCCGCCACACGATTACCTTCTCGATAGATATGAGAAGCCACAAAACTCATCTGGAAATCATAAAGAGAGAGTAGCGCCACTGACCAAGCAGATGCACGGGATAGAACCAGCCCGAGATTGAAAAAGATCCACAATATATGTAGAGTCATACTCCAACCAAAGATTAGTCCAGCCCTTATGAAAAGCATAAGTAATGGCGCTCATAGCCGCAACTAATTCGGCCTCGAATGCATATCCCGTTCCACACTGCTCCACAAAACAACCACAAAAAAGCCTTGATATGTACGGTAACCCGCCGCAGCCGTAATACGCCCTGGAGCTCCTGTTGCACATCCATCTGTATTGACTTTAATTCAGCCAGGGAGGGTAAACCTTAGGGGGGAGGCCCTAAACCTTCATCATGTGGAGACAAAGTAAATCCTCATGGGTATTCTACATGCACCCTTTATCTAAATAAGCAGACTCTATAATCATCGCACTCAACTGAATAAGAGCCGCATCAGTAGTCCAATTCTTGTCATTAAATACAACGTGATTCTGAATGTGCCATTTAAGCTAAATGCAGGAAATGATCGCCACCTTCCAGAGAAAAGCAATTTGCTCACTGAAATAAAGTTCCATTAAATGAAGCAGAAATTCATTGAAGCTATAGACGTGCGAAAAGCCACAACAAATGATGCATCAATCCAAGCCCAGAGAGCTCCTGCAAAATCACAAGAAACAAAAAGGTGATCAATCGATTCCAAGTGAGAATAACAGAGGCCACAAGTAGTAGGACCGATAAATCCTCTGTGTCGGCGAACGTCCATAATAGCTAGACGTCCGTAGATAGCCCACCAGACCACGACCGTGCGCCTTTCGAGGATATGGGGGGACCAGATCCAAGCTCCCCATTTAACAGTAGGAAATGATGATCGTAAGAAGGCATATGGTGATTTATAAGAAACCGTCCCATCCATATAGTGAGTCCACACCCTTTTATCCAAAGAGTCTGGAGTAATCGGGTAGTGGACAATATCCCGAACAATATCCAAGTAAGCCTCCACAAACGGCATAGTAAGATGCCATCTGTTATCAAAAAAGAAATCTGAAATAGGGTTTGGAAAGTTAGCCCAGAACTCGTGCGGAATACCGATCCTATCTGCAATGATGTACCCAAGCTAATTGTCTGTCCAAAAGTTAATGGAAGAGTGTGCCCTCGAGATCCATCTTGAATCAGTCAGGCAATCCTCCACAGTTGGCCGCAAACCCACCCAGATTGAAGAAGGCAAGAGAGAGTGCCTGATAGAACCATTAGCCAGCACAAAATGCCTACGAACAGTAGCAAATACCACGAAATCCGATGTAAGAAATTTACAGCCCATTTTTATAATAAAAGCCCAATTTGCAGTAATGAGGGATCGAACTCCAAGACCCCCTTCATTCTTAGGAGTGCAACACCAAGCCCAATTAACCACAACAGACCCCTTCTGATTAACATCACCAGACCAAAATAAAATTACGCATAGCCTTCTCTAACTACTTAAGCATCGAAATAGGCCATTTATAGATAAACATGTTGTGAACCAAGGAGCTGGTAATGATGGAATTAACCAAACAAACACGACCCGCCAATGAAAGAGAAGAACCTTTCCATCGTTTAAATTTAACCATAATTTTATCAAACAGAGACTGCAAAACACCATGCTTAGGAGCACCCTTGAAGACGATGACCCCAAGATATGTAGTTGGAAAAGAACCAACCGACAAGCCCATAATTGTATGTATGCGGTTTCTAATATGATGCGAAACTCGAGTGCCAAAAAACACCTTCGATTTAGTGCGGTTGAACACCTGTCCTGAAAGAGAGGCATAATCACGAAGAGCATCAAAGATATGACGCGCATTGACAGAGGCATCCGCACAAAGGATCACAATGTCATCCGCATACAACATGGTGGATGGAAAAACAATATTATGCGGAGCCACAAAAGGCGTTAGAAGATGGGATGAGGCTAACTGAGAGATAAGTTTCCCCAGAACTTCTTTAGCAATGTGAAAGAGAAGAGGTGAAAGGGAATCACCTTGACGAACCCCTCTCGTGCAAGCAAAATAACAAACCGAAGATTCATTAAGAAGAATCGAGATACGGGCCAATTTTAAAATCACAAAAATCTAATCAACGAACTTCTCCAAAAAACCAAATCTACGCAACACATATAAAAGAAAATCCCAATTGAGAGTGTTAAAAGCCTTACAGATATCGATTTTTAGAATCATATTACTATCATTATGATTATGCAAAATGTTGAAACCCTCAGAGACCAGAGCAATACAATCGTGAATGTGACGGCCCGGGATAAAACCAAACCGTGTAGGGGACAAAGTGCGACTGACAATATGGCCAAATCGAATAGCCAGAATCTTTGTGATAACTTTGAAGATAAAATTACTCATGACAATGGGTCTAAAGTTATCCACACAATTCGCATCTTTACTTTTAGGGATGAGAACCATAAAGCTGGAATTGAGTCCAGCTGGCAGGAATCCAGACTGGAAGAAGTGACGCACAACAATGATGACATCAGTAGAGATAATGTTAAAAGGATCCATCGAAGCCATCTGGACCCAAAAAACTGTCTATACCGAGATCAAAAACCGCATCTTGAATCTTTAAATCCGACGGTAAAGAGGTTAAACAATTGTTATCCACATCCAACACCACTGGGTTAATAACTTGATCAATTGGAGAGAAATCAGGAATATAGGCCAATAGGTGCCGTGAAAAGGTCCACAAAGAAATGAATAATGTGACTACGGATAATAGACGAATCCATGGAAAGCATACCATTAATCATCAGACCGTGAATACAAGCCCGAGCGGCCTTAGTCTGACAATAACGGTGAAAAAAGGAAATGTTGCGGTCTCCATCCACCATCCAAGCAGCCCAAGAATTCTGGCGAAGAAATTCAGACTAGAGAAGAAGCGCCTGATTTAGAGAGTTTTGGGCTTCAAGCTCCTGGTCTCTACGGACAATATTATACCCATTGTCTCAATGTCCGACTGAATCTATCTCAACTTCTCTAACTTAACATCAATCTCACGATTGATATCCCCAAAGACCTCTGTATTCCAAGAACGTAGCATTGGGCGCAGCCTCTTCAGTTTAATCATCAAGCGAATCAAAGGGTTAGAGCCTGCGCAAGTCGAATCCCATGAAGAAGCAATAATAGATTGAAAACCCGGATGTTTAGTCCACATATGTTGAAAACAAAATGGAGATGGATCCTTATAAGCATTGGTCGCGCAAGATAGTAAAAGAGGATGATGGTCCGAACAAGTGCGAGGAAGAACAAAAATTTCAGCCTGCTGCCAATAGTTAACAAACCGTGGACTGGCAATACCTCGATCAAGATGAGCTTGAATGAGAGTCTGATTAGGATGCGAACTGCACCAAGTAAAAAATTTACCAACCGTGGGAATAGCCATCAAACATGCATTATCAAAGAAGTCCCGAAAATCCTAACAAGAATCCAGAGTGGCAACCCCATGTCCTGTACGCTCATGATTGCCGAGAATAGCATTAAAATCCCCCATTAAAACAGTATCATCAATACCCAGGCCGACAATATCCGACCAAAGCCGTCTACGAATCACATGATTGCAAATAGCATGAACAAACCCCACATGAAAGATGTTATTAGCGAATTGGACCTTGAGAACAAAACATTGATCAGAAATAAGAACCTGGTGAAGAACCGTGATGTCAGAGCGCCTGAAGATTTAAATATCCGATCTCCCCGAAGCACCAAAGTTCTGAACCACAAATATCAGAAATAGTATGCAAATCCACTTTAGGTTCGGCAATAGCAACCAAAGAAGGTTTATGTTGTTGACATAGTTTCTTAAGAATATTAAGGGAAGCAATATTCCCAATCCCCCGGATGTTCCAGAATATGCAATCCATGGAGATGGAGTGGGTGAGGGAATCCGAGTAGAAGATCCGGAATGGGTGGACGCAGAAGCATCAACCCAAGAAATGTTGTCGTCATCCACATAATTCGCCCATCGTTTCTGAGCAGCCCTGTTTAAATTGTTAGTCCCCTTGTCATCATCCTGGATCTCCAGTTGATGTATAATTGGCTTGGCACCCTGCGTAACCATCTGAAGCAATCGTTGTTTGGCATCCACCGATTTGGCACGTATAGTCCTATACAACGGGCAAATGGGTTTATCCAACGGATATTGCACCGTGATAGGCTTATTATGAATATCATAGGTAGAGAACAATTGTTCACTTCGGAGAACTAGCGGTTTAGGGACAGATGTATGAGTAGCCACCGGTGGAGGCACATCTTCAAAGGTATGCATATTAGGGTCCGCAGAATCCAAAGCAGAAAAAGCATTATCCAGAATAATATCCGAGGAAACTGTGACGATAGCACAAGAAGGAGATCCCGGACGCATTGGCAAAGCCGTATCAGCCACTGAGTTATCAACGGTCTTGCCCTTATCCGTGGAATTATGGGCCGGACGATACACCTGACAAACTCGGGAGCGACCACATTGAGAAGTGGGTCGTCCCTGTGGATCCTTCAAATTGGGATTGTTTCCTAACCGTCGGCAAGTCGCAGCCAAATGTCCCGTAATACCACAGGTTCCACAGAATAAAGGAAGTTTTTAATAACCAATAGAAGCAAATGAGAAGTGACCCCTTCTTTCAACCATAATGTGATCCTGAAAAGGTTTAGCAAGGTCCACATCCACCAAAACACGAACAAAGTGTCTAAGAGAACCATCCAAAGACTGTTCATCAACTTGTACTGGGGTAGCAATGGCCTTAGCCAGTCCCATAATGTATCTTGGGTCCCAGTACTCGATACTCAACTCAAATATTCTAACCGAAATGCTAGCAGTCGATGTGTTCACTTTGTAGGGGTTGAAATCCGGAACCCAAGGGGATAAACAAATGGATACAGGATTGAGAGACCAAGTCACCCGAGCTTGAGCACGGGAACGATCATAAGCAATGGAGAATTTAACACAGAAATAACATTTTCCCAATGGTATTAATTTCCAATCATTTTTAATCCCCCATAATTCAGAAAGCCTCTTTTGAAGAGGCATAATGGGCCAAGGTGCACCACGTGTTTCGAGAATAACACGACCAATTAAAGCATATATAAATTCAGCAAGTCGCCGTTGATACACATTTTCATCCATAATAACAGAGTAATATTCACCTTTTTTAATTGGCTCAGGGATTGGGTTAGAGGCACCAGAAACAATTTTAGCAAAAGATGTGGGGTTACATGGGACCTGATGGGGAGATGCAGTGTCAGAGAAATTACCAGAAACAAATTTCGCAAAAGTAGTATCCACACGTGGGTTAGTATTTGGCCCATTATGAGCCGAATGTTGCAGGTTCGCGGGTGGCTGGGGATGAGCATTGGTCGTAGGAAGAACACCACGTCGTGTGCCTAAAATATCCAGAGAGGGGTCCACAGCAGGAGGAAGGCCTGAAGAAACCTCCAAGGGGCCATCACTCCCCTAGGCATTGGCATCCATGAGGCGCTGCCAATGGGCCGTCCCCCCAAAGGGAGCATGTTGGGGGGCGGCACCCCCATGAACAAAGGGAGTCATGGGGGCAATGGGAGCCACATCCACAACATGGAAGGGGGCCAGCCCCCCTTGAGTAATAGCAGGCCTATGCGGCATCATGGAAGAAGGAGCATCCTCCATAGATGAAGAAGAGCAGGTGTTGTGCGACATATGTTGTGGGCCAAGATAGAACGATTCCGGAACCAATCCTGAACCATGTGATACGATCCTAACAGCCGAAGGGGTCTTAGAATAAGGAATAAAACTTGGAGGCAACAAATATGATAACCCGACGTACGAAGAACCAGGGTTATCTGAGGGTTTAGCATCAACCCAAGAAATTGAAGCAATACTCGAATCCACAAATTGTGAGGAAGATCCCATCGTGCAAGCCACCATGGCGGAAGGATGAACCCCAAATTTGGAAGCATAATCAGATTTGGTCGACATACCCATGCACGTCGAATGAGGGACGTTTTTCAAATATGTGCTGGAATAATGAGGCTCAAAATTTGAAGTAAAACCAATGAATGATTCTGACATGATCATGCCGGAAAGCGACGACCGTAGCGATCAAGAATGGCGGCCAGCGGTGATCTCAAGGGAGGAGAGAGAAGAGAGCATATTAGGGTTTTCGAGGTTTTGTATAGATTGTTGTTATTGAATTTCATCAATGTTATTTAAATTTATGATAAATATAATATATTTTTAAGAAATTAAATATATTAAAAAAATATATATCTTATTATGAAAACTAGTAATTTTAAAATAAATATATTTTGGAAATAATTTAAGTATAAGTTTATTTATAAATATTAAAGAATTAACTTTATTGTTTTGTTAATTTTAAAAAAGAATTCTTATATTTCGGAATTATGAAATTATTTAGTATTTTCAACACTTAATATGATTATTTTTAGTTTAATCGTAATTTTAAAAAATCAAGAATGTAATGTTAACTAAAATGTAAGTTTTGTTATAGAATTTTAAATTACGAATAATTCAATGATATTGGTGTAAAACATTTATAATTTAATTAAATAATTAGAGGGAAAAGAATTAGGACACTTATTGTGCAAATGTGTCCTAAATGCCAATGTGGTTTTTTGTTTTCTCATCCCAAACTCCATGTAGGCCGCTAATTAAAGTTCAAAATTAGTTTATTTAAATTTAAATTTCATGTCAGCTCAACAAATATTTTTACCTGTTGTAGCAGGTCACATGATTAAATCTATGAAAAATCATTTAAAAGTGAGAACTAAATCACTGAATAGGTCTACTTAGAGGACCAAAAAAATAATTTTGTCCTCAAAGTACTCGAGTCAGGATCATAATCACGAAATTGGAGAACGATTTCAATCCACAATCCAAGATACCTTATAGTGACCACCATAAATAAGTATGTTATATATAGAGAAGAGAAAAGCAATTGAGAATTGAGTACCTTTTCACTTTTCCATGTTCTTCTATTTATAGGCGTAAATGGAAGTTAAAAAGGCGAAGTAAATAAATATACATAATAAAGTATATAAGGAATATAAATTCATAATTAAACTAATTACATATGAATATTAATTCTCTTATTCATTCATATTTAAATTTGTTATATAAATAATTATTCTGATTAACGTTACAAAATTTAATTGACCGCTACTATAGGTAGTATTGTGCCTACGAGTAAATTATCGTGTAATTGACATTTTGAATAAATTATTATTTTCATATATATTAAGCTTGCATATGTCCATGGATCTGGTTCTTATGCCATCTCTAATATCTCCAATAATTAACTCTGGTGGATGGTCTCTCAGCCATCTCACATCAAGGTTGGAGTAAAATGTTGGATTTGTAGTCTCGCCTGACTAAGTTGTCTTGAACAGCTCTTTCATCTTCATTCAGATGTAGACTTTCAAGCTGTCTCTGAGATTCAGCTATCTCATCTTCATTAGGGTTGAGTGCTCTCACTTCAGCTTCAACAGAAGGACTCTTCTGCATAGTTGGCTGATTCAGCTTATCAACTAACTCATTAATGTCTTCTCCATTCACATTAGGTTCATCAAAAACCACATGGATACACTCTTCTGTTACCATAGTCCTTTAGTTCAGCACTCTATAGGCCTTACTCTCAGCTGAGTATCCCAAAAATATACCTTCATCAGCTTTAGCATCAAAAGCCTTCAAATTTTCCTTGCCATTGTTATGGATGAAGCATTTACATCCAAATATCTTGAAGTATCCAACATTTGACTTTCTCCCTGTCCAAATCTCATAGGGAATCTTGGTCAATTGTCTGTTAATCATGCATCTATTCTGAGTATAGCATGTTGCATTTATGGCTTCAGCCCAAAATCTCTTAAGCAATCCAGCTTCAACTAACATTGTCCTTGCAGCTTCCTTGAGAGTTTTGTTCCTTCTTTCAGCTACTCCATTCTGCTGTGGAGTTCTTGCTGCTGATAACTCATGAGCAATACCATTTTCAACACAATACTGAGTTATTATTCCATTGACAAACTCAGTTCCCCTGCCTAATCTTATCTTTATAATGGTTTGACTTTTTTCATTTTGAACTTTTCTCATCAGCTGAGGTAACTTCTACAGTGTTTCCTTCTTTTTACACATGAAAATTGTCCATGTATATCTTGAATAATCATCCACCACCACTAAGGTGTATTTCTTACCACTGATGCAAGCTGGCTTAACTGGACCAAATAAATCCATATGCAACAGATGTAATATCGTTGTTGAAGAAGGACTTGACTTATCCTTGAATGATGATTTGATTTGCTTTCCCATCTGGCATGCATCACATATACTTTCTTTCTTGTACACTAAGTCTGGCAATCCTTCTACAAGATGACTACTTGCAAGCTTGTTTATTGTCTTGAAGTTCAGATGACTCAGCTTTTTATGCCACAGCCAACTTGATTCGGTTGTGCTCTTTGTTAGCAGACACATGCTTGGTGTAGCAGTAGACCAATCTACCACGTACATATTCTTTTGTCTTGACCCTTGAAGCAATATTTCATTGGATTCAACATCTTTTATCTGGCATATTCCCATGTCAAATCCTATATTGTAGCCCTTGTCACAGAGTTGGATGATACTTAACAAGTTGAAGTTGAACATAAGCAATATCTGTGATTTCCAATCCATTTTTCTTGATGGATCTTGTGCCTTTGATCTTCCCTGGAGCTTCATTACCTCCAAATATGACTTTTGCACCCCTAATCTCCTTGAATCTTGACAGATCTTTCTTGTTTCCTGTCATATGTCTGGAACTGCCACTATCCATGTACCAGGTTCTTTGGCACTCAGCTGTTCCTTGAACCTGCAATCAAGGAAATCAGTTTTTAGGTATCCATACTTGTCTGGGTCCTGGGGGGTTAGTGCTGTAAGATGATCCAACCAACCTATAGATAAATGATTTGACTCTAAGAGGTTGCCATCTATCAGTGCCATAATCATAATGCACATTAGTAAATTGTTTGGGGGTTTTAGGTTCATACAATTGTCTCTTTTGTCTGTCTGCCTGTGTTTGTGTTTAGAAATTGCTTTCTTGGGATAGTTGTGGTATTTTTAAGTGTAGTGCTTGGGTGTATATGTGTGATGATAATAGCTCTTTTGCCTTTGGAATGACCGTTGCTTAGGTTTAGGTCTTTGCCATTTTGGCTTGTATTCCATAAGTCTATGTTGATGTTTCACATTATTCCAATAAGCTTGGTTTGGATAGTTTCTACCATTCCCATCATATGTATTTCTCTGATAAAATTTCTGGGGTTTTTGGTAGCTCTATTTGGCTTTTACAGAGTACTTCCTGTTAGGAGTCTGCTGATGGACCTGTCTGAATTTCTTTTCAGTTGTCCTTTCAGCATACTCAACTGGCTTCTTTTTTTTACCCTTGCAACCAAGGCCAATATGATTTTGATTGTGCTTTGGAGTGAATGTGGGTGTAGCATTTGGTGTTTTGGGTTTTGGAATGCTTCATTGCTTAAGATTCCTTTTCCAAAATCACTCTTGAATTTTGACTATGCACAAAGGAATTAAAACATATGCCTGTCTTGTCTCCACATTCTTTTTGACTCATGATTAGTTCATCCAATGATTTGGATGCTTTTGTAAATGAGGCAATCACATTTTTGAGATCTTTTTCCTCTTTTCTGTATCAGCTAACTTTGCTATGATCTTGGCATTTTCAGCCTTCAGCTTAGTGTTCTCATCAGCTATGTGTGTGAGGATTTTATGTGTTCAAAATCTTTCATCATTTTGCCTAATGAATCATAAAGATCTGTGGGTGATGAAGTGTGTGTATCACAGATCATAGTTCTTCCTCAGAATCACTTGAGTAGTCTGCTTCACTACTATCTGAGTCTGTTGCCTCTTTGCACTTGGCTGGCTCAGTAGTCTCAGCAGCCAACATGGCTTTCTTCTTTTCCTGTCTTCTTTCCCTGAAGACTTTTCTTTTTTCTTCATTTCTATACTTGTTGACTGGGGAATATGAACAATCAACTGCAAAATGTCCTGGTTGTCTGCAATTCCAACACAGGTTCTCAGCTCTTTGATTAGCTCTGTCTGTTCTTTGATTATCAGCTCTATGATAATCAGCTCTTTGATGCTCATCTCTCTTGGGCGGCCTATCTTCCCTTGCTTTGGAGGGTGCTGAATGTCTTCTGAAGTTTCACCCTTGTTCCTCTTATAGTTCTTGTTGAAGAACTTGTTGAATTTTTTCACCATAGGGGCAATTTCCTACTGGTCAATGGTCTTCTTTGGCTCATCTCTTTTCCCATCACTGGCCAATAATGCAGTTGTCTTAGATATAACTGTTTCCTCTTGCTCTTTCCTTCTCAGCTCAAACTCATATGCTTTGAGGTCTGAGAATAGCTCATGATTGGATGTTCTTGAGAGGTCCATAGAATGTCTCAGGGCCATGACCTTCATTTCCCATTCAGCTGGGAGGGCTCTTAAAATCTTCATACACATATCCTTCTGTGTATATTCTTTCCCAAGAGCTGAAAGCTCATTTGTTATCTTAGTAAATCTGATATCCAGCTGATCCAGAGTTTCACCTGCAAGCATTTTAAAATTTTCAAATTTTTGAACAGTGACAGTTAATTTATTCTCCTTAATTGGTTCTGATCCTTCACAAACTAAGGTCAGCTTATCCCAAATTTCTTTTGCAGATTTGCAAGATTTGACTTTGTTGAACATGGCTTTGTCCAACGTTTTGTAGAGCATATCCTTGG
The DNA here is from genome assembly GCA_016081115.2 of Rehmannia glutinosa. NCBI lineage: Eukaryota > Viridiplantae > Streptophyta > Magnoliopsida > Lamiales > Orobanchaceae > Rehmannia > Rehmannia glutinosa. Next base: position 54,243,469 of record CM071924.1, on the reverse strand, counting down.
CCACATTGTCCAGGTTATATCTCTTTTTATCTTCATTTGTCCATTCATTCCTTGGTTTTTCAACCATGGCTGGTCTTGCTTCAGCAGCAGCTTCTTCTCCCTCAGTTGCAGTTGCTCTTCTTACAGCCGTATTGACTTTGAGTATTTGCAATGGCCCATCCTATATCACTAGCCACATTTCATCGTGTAATGTTGATAGATGAGCCTGCATGCGAATTTTCCAGTCATCAAACTCTTCCACAGTAAACATTTGAATGCGAGTTAGATTTGCTTCCATGATAATAACTTTGCTTTAAAAATGAAAGACTTTGAAAAACACAAGTGTTAAAACCTTTTGAAAAGATAGAGATCTATTACAAGAATAACCAGTGCAGAAGGCTCAATGAACCAACCGCTCTGATACCACTTGTAGGTCCCAAGGGGTGTGGTGTAAGGTTTAGAAGGGGGGTTGAATAAACTTTGCCAAATTTTCGATTTTAGTCCTTTTAAGTAGTTCAATAGAGTTGACTCAAATCAGCTGTGTCCTTGGGGGACAACTAAGTTGGCTATTCGGCTAAGTTACCCACTCAACAGACTCGATAGAGCTGTTGATAGTATAACTCGGCTGCTTAAGCCAAATACTTAACTTGGCTGATTTAGTTTTTAACAGCGAAAGATTTAACACCCTTTGATTGGTTTGAAGCTTGTTTTTAACACTTGATTTTAGCACTTAGTTATTTATCAGTTGGATAGCAAATATTAACTAACAGCAGATATAAAATAGATATGTAGGAAAGTAAATGCTGAAAGTAAATAGACACAGGTATTTTTATAGAGGTTCGAAGATGGGGTAATTCTTCCAGTCCTCTCTTCTCCAACTCCTGGAGGAATCCACTAAGTAACAGATCAGTTTACAAAGCGGTTATCAGTCTCGATACAGCCTTGATCACACAGTTGGTTTCTCTTGCGACTCAGCTTATTCACGAGGCAGCTGCCTTGCTACTTCAGCTCACTTCTCAAGTTCTTGGATTTGATCACGAAACCCTCCAACAAACTTGAAACTTGGTTCGACCTTGAACTTTTCTACAATCCTTCAACTTGGAAAGTAGACCCCTTTTATTTCTTCAAATGTTTCCTCTTCAACTGGTTGAAGTTATCTCTCCTTCACAGCTTGTGTTGGATCGAGTTTCTTCGAATTTTAAGATTGAGGAATATCTTGATAAGCTTTGAGAACTTGCAGGTTAATTGCTTGAATATTGCTTAAAAAGTTTGTGTTATTCGTTACCTTTTCTCAAATGCTTCCTCAGTCTTTTATAGTGCACATTTGAAATTTGCCCAATGAAGAGATAGGCTAGATTGAAATGTCACTTTGTGTTCATTGGCTTGTCTTCTCTTGGTCTGCAGCCCTTGTGATGCTGACCTTTCTTCGTATTATATTGCATTTCAGTTTTGCAGATTCTGACACAAAATGCAGTGTTTCCCATTGGCTCATTCCTTTTGCATAATTTTGGGCCAAACACTTTAAGACATGGCAGCTTGACATATTACTATATCGAGTAATATTCTTGACTTTATTCCAACGGATCTAAGTTAGTTGTCTTGACTTGACTGCTGCCTTTACCCCAGGTGACTTGAGTCTGCTCCAATCATGGGATTGACTCAACTATCACTTCAACTGATAGAATTGGCTTCTTGAGTTGACTTAACTGACACTTCTCACAGTTGTTCCTCAGCTGACTCTTCTTTAGTCGAGTCTTTGACTTCCTTCTAGGCTATACTCAGTTGACACACAGCAGAGTCTTCATTCCAGTCCGCAGTTGACTTCTTGTAATCTTGACTTAGCTGACTTAACTCGGCTCTTCCAGTCCTATCTATTACAATGCAAAATTACAAGAAAAATGGGGTACCAACTTCCTAGTCTAAGTTTTACATGGTATCATCAAAATCTACCAAGTAAATTTCCTAACACATGAGACTTTCAGATATAAGATGAGGATTGAGATTTATAAATATTAGAAAGTGGATTTTGGTCATTTTATCCTATTTCTAATATTCAGTTGATCAACGAGGATGACATATAAGATCGACAAATCAAAGGATTTAATAATTGGCTTCAGTAATTTCAATTAGCTTAAGAGTGCAATCTTATCCCTTTAGTGAAATGGATTAAGATTAATAAATTATTTTGATTGATCAAAAGTTGATTGGATCAAAATTAATTTATTGGAGCTTAGTCTAATTGAGTCTGGTCGGCTCTCTTTGGTGGCTCTAGAAAAAGAGCTTGAATAAATTATGAGAGTTATAATTTATTAGTGCAGTGTATTTAATTAAGTGGACTGATTGGGATAATTTTGGAAAGAAGAGAAATCATATGATTTATCAATCAGTATGATTTGATTTTCCAATCAAAGTATTACCTAAAGTAATACTTTTCTTTTGGCAAAAGTTTCCATACTTAAATTATTCCATCCTACTTAACTACTATCTATCTTTCATTTTTGTGCCCACACACACAAGAGAAAGATATATTGCATTCTTGAGTTCTTAGAAAACATCGAAGAATGCTTGAAGGTTTGGAGTGTCGAATTTCTGTAAAAGATTTTTGAAAGCACGCTATAAGGGTAATCCTTTTTTTTCTTGTTGTACATATTAATCAGTTCATGTTCAATATGTATTACGATTCATGATCCTACTATGGATTGTCCGGATCACATTAAATCAATTTTGTGATTGAGCAATCTCTGTATTAGCCAACAATTGGTATCAAGACCTAGGTTTTGGTATTATTTTGCGTATTTTGAATTGATTAATTCATATTATGCAGGTGTTAGTTGAGCGGTGTTAGGATTATGTGATTTATTTTGTTATTGGATTGAATGAGTTTTAATTGTTGAATAATTTATGGCCCTAGTTATGATTGTGAAATCTGTATTTGTATTTTGGAGTTTTGTAACAAAAGGGGTGGATTGCGTCTCCATAATTTACCTTTATATTTTAATTTTTGCACATAGAATTAAGATTGTACTGAAATGAGGTTTTGACCCGATTTTGACCAATTATTTAAGTGGGTTCATTTATTTGTTATAGGAAATAAATGAGTTAAACGTAATCTACACCGTGGGTAGATGAGTTTACATTTTGAATTTTTCAAAACTAATATCGGGTGAATGAGAAATTAATAGTTAAGTAAGCCACTTAAATATCTTTTATATGGAAATATTAAAGGGTGGGAATGTGGAAAGACATATCCCACATGGAAAGACACACCCCACATTGCACCGCTTGGGCGCTTTAGAGGCGTACTTTGCACTTCGAACCAAGATTCGGTCCAGTGGCTCGGTGACATGGCAGGGCAGCTCAGGTGGCAGTGACTTGGTAGGAGTCGTCTAGAAGGCGACATGTGGCAGGCGGTGGCATTGATTGTACGCATCTGTTCGTTGACGGGGTACCATGACTGGACACGATTGTCCAATGTACAGGGGTGCGTGCCAAGGGATATGTACCTTCGGTGGGATGGAATTTTGACCATCAGATCGTGACTGTTGATCAGAAGGCACGATATGACAGTCTTGATTGATCCGAACCAAGGGTTATACGCAGTCTGAAGGGGCACTCGTAGCTCTATAATATGAGTCCCCCAAAAATTAATTTAGCATTTGAAAATTTTGAAATTGATCATACCTTCTGCATAAATTCTGAGAGATCAAAAACACCAAAAGTTCAAAGTATCTTGTGATTTGTAGTGTTGTTATCACAAGATGTAAGTCGTTGTATCTTGGAAGGCGATTGCCAAAAGTACCATAAATACCAAGAACGGGGCAATTTCGTCTTAAAGAGAAAGAGTCTAACTCTTGCCTCGACTTTCTGTTTTCATACCATTACTCTACTCAAATTTCCTTAGTCATTTCAATATACACCAACCCAGTTTTTCCAATAGATTATTCATGTGTACTTTGTTTCTGGACTTGTCTGGAATTGAATCAAGAGGGCTAGACTGCATCTTCTTTAAAATTCCAAGGGCCTTGCTGCAAATCTTTAAAATCCACCATCGAAGAGGTTGAGGGACTTCGAACCATGGCCAAATGGACAATCACGAAAACTAAGTTGGTTGCCATAGCAATCCACGGCGTATTGCACCACCTTGAGCACTGTTATTGCGCATTTTGGACTTTGGTTCTCGTGGCGGCGGAAATTTGGTTTTCGAGGTGGTTGCATGGCTACTATGGTGAAGATTTGGTTGCCCGGTGACTGTACAACCGGTGGGCTCATTATCGACGTGGCAATGGTGAGCCCAAAGTAGCCTTCCGTTCTTCCCAGCATGGTGGTGCGGCGACCAGCGATGGATCGAGGCAGTTCGTGGTGGGCGCGGAGATGAAGAAAAACCATACAAGTTTCTTCATTTTTTTCCAGAATTTATTAATAAAAAAAAAGGAAATGTGAAATGGGCCAAGTCAGTTCATTCGTTGGGGTCAATATTTTTAGGCCAAAAAGGAATTCCAAATTGCACTCTTGGGCCTCTTTGTTGATGGGCTAAAGATTAGAGATTTTGTAATGCCCCAAATTTAATAAACCAAAATAATCATAAATTTCTCGATTAACGAATAACATACTCTAAATATTTACTAACTTAAGCTCCACAAGCGTATTTGTCCAAAAGTACGAAAATTTAAACTTATAATACTACAGGATCTAAGTCTACCCAAAAAAATACAGAGTAAACCCAATCACACAAACTAAGTATATTACAAATATTACAACGGAAGTCTTAATTTACAAAAACTTTATAATGAGAAATAATACATCAAAACAAATAGAAACCATAACTAGTACAATTACGTTTCAAAATACTTAGGGCAAATTAGAGTAATGACACGACAAGATTTGGATTCTGTGTTACTCTTGAATTGGTGTACGGGCTCAAATTCATCGATCTCTGAAATTTTTTAGGAAAACGTGGAGTGAGATAAACAAGCTCAGTGGGCAGAGGAATGGGAATCCAAGAGTTATTAATGAAAACTTGATAGAGATTCTTTGCTAATTACTTAGTGAACAAAATGGGTTCATGCGTGCAAATGAATGCAGAATTAACAAGACTAATGTTAATTACACAACATACCAAATAAATACTACTACACAAGTAGGCAATATCACGAATAAGAAACTTAAAGAGAAATAATATTACAATGGTATCGAAATCGAACATAAATTGTACTAACCTCACGATGTTCAAGTTGATGCATCAAATACAGGATTAGCACAAATACGATAAAACAAATTACGAAATTCTAACCAAATTAAAATGGACATTGTTCTATGCCATATTTTACAATAGGATACACAAAATATGTTGATCAAATACCGCGCCCTATTGCGTTCTCCCACGCACCAGGCCGAAGCCTTCCATGCACCTTATTCCTCCGAGTGGCTTGATGACTCTTTAGCTGTGGGTTTATACCCAGAGTTCGTCATATTCCGGAATATACCAATACTACGACCCAAGTTCTGCCACCGTCTTTAGCCTGACCAGAAAAATGGGAATAGGCACATGTGTAGTCGAGTAAATATCAATAGGTAACATGTTCGATTGATTGCCCGAACCACACATGCCAAACGGTTTCATTACAAGACTCAGGGAAATGGGAAACGGGTCATAGCGATAACAACAAATGATAACAATAAAATATTAATAAATTTTAATAAAGGAAACAATACACATCACTATTGATTGTCAATGAAACAGGTTCTAATGTAATTAAAATATTCGCTCACATTACAATATAAGAATATAATTTTCAATGTTAACAATTACTAATAGAAGTCAATTATCTCGCATGTGAGAAGTTCTCTAATTCTTGTAAAAGTGAAGATGCTACATGAGTAATTCATTTTCATCTCGACTAGGGTTAATTCTTCATTTCAAGAGAAATACAATATTGTCCAGTTTATTAAAATACAATTTAGTCCAATATTGTGTCAATTCTTCAAAAAAACTTTAAATTTTTAAAATTAAAAACACATTGCATGTATATATATTCTTTCAAATTAATCAACATAAGTTCTAACAAATTACGTACTTTATGAAAATTAACACAAAACTCTATTTAAAAGATTAACGACTCTAGTTCCAAATTTAGTCAAAATACACTACAAAAAATTAGAGAAAATATGACGACAAAATTCATCATATAAATGTCATTTTTCGTCACGAAAGTTATTAGGTGACGAAATTTGAGCGTCATAACGATCGTCACGGTAGCCCCGTGGTAAAAGGTATACATGACACTTTTTTAGTTTGTCACTAAATATTTAACCTTTGATGACGCTAACGACCAGTGTCATCATTTATATCATTTTTTGTGATGCCTAACTCGTCACTTCAATGATCAAACTTTTGTCACTCAAATTTTTATTTTGTCATCAAAAGGTAACATTTTAAATGACGAATGCATATTTTGTCATCCAAACATTAGATTTTGGTGACGAAAATGAATATATTGCCAAAGTAATCAAATTTTAGTGACGCCTTCAGTGTCACAATTGCATTAACTAACTCGTCATATATTATATAGTTTGTCATAAAAGAGATGTTTTATAGTCACACAATATTGATCGTCACTTAATGAGTATATATATAATGACAAAACAATGTGTCACAAAAAGTAATATTCAATGACACGACATTTATTGTCACCAAAAGATTCTGAAACGTGATGACATGTTTCGTCACGACAAAATTAACATTACATGACAAAGTTGATTAGTGTCACAAATTGCATAAGATTTTGTGATGAACCGGTTCATCATAAAAGAAGTATATGGTGAAAAAATATTTCGTCACTAGATAGTATTATATGGTGACACACAAATCATCATAAATGACCCATTTTGGGTGACAAATGTAAAATATATACGGGACGATACAAGTCGTCATAAAAGGACTATTTTTAGTGACCAATTTTATATTGTCACTAAATGGATATGTATGGTGACGTTTAAGTTCGTTGTGAAAAAAATTAGTTTCAGTTACAAAATAAATCAGCGTCACCAATTGATTTTATATGACAACATAAATAGCCATTAAATGATGCATTGGTGACTATATATCTATATATATCGATGTATTAATTTGTCATATTTTATCATTTACATTGCATAAAAATAACATAAAATCTCATGATGAGAAAATTCATTATTGACTTTCCATATTATTAATACTTCGATTCAAAGATACATACATTTGCTTCGATCTAATATTATATTACAAATGCAATTTACAATTTAAATAAGCATGAATAATAAAAAGAACCAACATGTTTAAGTAGAACATGCTTAATTAATCAATATAAGGAAAATGCTAAAATATCCAACTTTCAAATGGAAATTATAAATCTACTTGAAAAATATTCAAAAAGAAATATTAGGCATCTAAACCCAAACAATACTCATATAAATATAAACCATATGTCCCCAGAAATCTTATTTTGACGCTTAGATATTATTCCCACTGGCAGCCATAAATGCCATAAGATTGTCGATAGATGCACCTTGTTGACCCAATTGCTCTTTCAAATCACTCACTTGGTCCTTTAGTCCACTTACTTGAGATTCTGAATCTTGTAGTTTTTCTTGTGTTTCCTGAAGTTCCTTTTGAAGTTGTTGGGTAGTTGAATCAAAGGATGTGGTGCGTCTACTTGGAGGCTTTGGGCCATAGCTTGGACACCCTTTATATAGCCGGATCCATGGCCAAGCACCTCAAGAACTATTTCTTCAGCACTCTTCTCAATTTCTTGCTCTATATATTTTTCTTGCTTTGCTATCATCAACTCCTATTTAAATATATTGATTTAAGAGTACACAATTAATATCATGGTTAATAGCAAAGCTAGATAATGAAAATGAGTCCGTGACTTACCCAATTTTCCTTTGCCTCCACTGTTGACCAACCATCGTTTTCTTTATAATGAGTACGTTTATAGAACTCAGTCCTATCACATTATTCTCCATTTAGCTCTTTCTGAGCCTAGTCAAAAAAAGGAAAAAACTCACAGTAAAAAAATAAGAAATATTGTCAATTTAAGGTTACTTTATAACAACTCACAATTTCATGTTGAAGAACTGTAAAAGGCGTTCTGCCAGAAATATGTGGAGCTCGCACTTGTTTTCGATTTCCAGTATTGGTGGAACTTCGGTGCTGCCAAAACAAGAACAATAATATTGTAAGATAATATATAGACATATTATAAGAAAATATGTTAAAATATTTGAAAATAAGTATTAATTTAAAAACTTGTTACCTTGAATTCAGACGATGCAAATAAGTCACACAATTCCTCCCAGTTTTGTTTACTCAAAGAAGAAAGCTTGTTATGTTTAGCCTCTTGCAAACTTGCATACTTCTTGTAATGCAAATGTAACCTGTGACGCCGTTGCCTGGTACTAGATTTTACCCTTTCGATCATGCATTGTCTAACCCCCGGATCATCCATATTAAATAATTTTCATTGACAAAAATAAAATTCGTCACTATTAGTTAACAAATTATGACAAAATTTTATGCGTGGTAAAGAAATTCGTCATAAAATGTGTAATTTCTTGTAGTATATTGTAGTTATTTGATTAATTGGATTGACTAAATGAGATATTTTCAACTAGTGGAGATAATTCTTTTAATTTAACAAATTAGATTAAGTACATGTGAATTTTAGGTGTTTCTTAGATTTGAAATTTAAAGTCTTCCAAAAACTCGTGATGTTTGGGCAATACAAGTGAGTCAAGTCTAGGTTCAATCCTAAGTTATTTACTAATCTAACTTGGTTATCAAACAACAATCCTACAAAACAATTTACAATTTCATAATCAAATATATCAAATCCCATGTAATTAACGAATTCAAGCATAAACGAAATTGATGGATGCAACATGCCACTATTCATGTTTTCCCATTAAAAATGACCTTCACTTAAAAAAATTTACCCCCTAAAATAACTTTCAAATAAACTTTTACCCACATTTAAAGTTTGATTCCATGAAATGGTTAAATTCCGGAGTAGCTTCTCGAAATTCCTACAAGGAGGTTCAAACACTTTTTTTAGGATCCTAACTCAAGTTATAAGCCATAAAATAGTATGTAATTTAAAGCTATCTATTTTAAAAAGTCTATGTTCAAGTAAATGAGGTTTTAGCTTTTCCCTCAGCCTCAAGAGTGGACTCATGTAGTCTTGTTGGGATTAGCCTCATTAACCCTAAATAAATAAATAAATAACCAAAAATAAAAATCAAAGTACAATAAAGGAGTTAAGAAAATAATAAATATGAGAGATAGGAAAAGGAGGCGAGGCAGCGACTGCCGGTGAATAGCGGCGGCCCGACGGTGGTCCAACAAGAACTCATCAGCAAAACACGGTTTCTTACATTGAATTTGAAAATAAAGACTCATCAAGTCTTCTTGATGGTAGTTCAGGGGGGAAAAGAGAAAAAGAAATCATGAAAAAACAAGGTTAATACGTCGATAAAGTGTTTGTACAAATACATAAAGTGGTTCTTATTTTCTAAAAGGTAAAGAAATGGTTCAGTATTTGAAATGGAACTACAAATACATAAAATGGCTTAATGTCTCATGTTAAACAATGATATGTTTTCTTTCAAATGAATTTTAATTTAAAAAATAAAACCCGGTAGTCTTGTCTCAGTAATGCTATTTTTATGCTTAAAGAACGTGGAAAAAGGTAGTAAGCATGATGACCGAGTTATAACCACAGAACTTTACTAGAAAAGCTAAACACGTAATGCCACATGCTAAAATATGGCACCCATGGAGCAAAGATTGAGAAGTTGGATTAGATAAGCACTTTTACATACAGGATTGTAACTATAAATAGATTTGAAATAAATTCTGAAATTTAAAGCAATTTGTGTTTTTCAATGAAAATGGGGTGTGAGAAATGTTGAAAATTTTGGTTTTGAGAAAGTGGGCATCGACCCGACTTTGACTAAATTTTCGGTGGTTAAAAATTTAATTTTGGAGGAATTAAATTATATATTATTAATCTACGTTCCGAGTATTTTATTTCTCAAAACCTATTTTTGGTGAGTGTGAAATTAATACACGAAGTTGACCACACGAATGGGCATTATGTAAAGGAATTTGAAAGGTTTTTTTCATCATCCCACATAGATTATGAAGTTTTGTTTATCCTAGTTTAAATACTAGAAGATGTTATTAGTTGAATATACTATAACATAAGTGGATGATCACAAGTAGGCCATACGCGCGCGCCCACCGGCTTGGCCCGGCCTCAGCCTCTGCCTCGGCGTGGGCTTGGGCCGGGCCGACCCTTTGTCCCCGGGTCCAGGTCCACTACACTTTTGTCACTCGAAAATGGGCTTGGCCCAGAATCAAGTGACTATCGGATGAACCTGGACATTGCAGGTGACCAAATTTATAAGTGTCTATTGGAGTATGTAACTCCTCAAATAGTGGCATTGATGGGGTTGTAACTCCCCAGAAAGTGGTCATCATTATGGATGTAACACCTAGTTGTTACAAGGAAGGTTAATGCCCACTAACTTACCAGGATTAATTCCCTGTAGGTTGGATATTGGTGCCTATATATAGCCTGGTTTCATTGTAGATTTTACACACAAAAAAATCGCATATCTCTCTGCATATTTCGAAGGTGTCGTTAAAAGTATTGTAACATTTCGAAGAACACTTCCAAGAACACTTCATTCTACATTCGAGTCCAGCAACCAGTTCTCACTCCTTCAGGTTCGAAAGGTGCTTTTGTGTTAGTGGTGCTACTGTACATAAAAGAGGTTTAGTCGTTTTATCTTTGGGGACATTACGTCGTACCGTGAGCACTAGCCGGGACATATTTGTCTTGCGGAAATAGTTCATTCTCGACTCGGATTCTGTCTTTACAAGGTGTATTTGTCAGATTCCTCTTTCTTGTAATTTTCCTTTTCTATTTAAGCCATTATTGAAGGCTTCCCGTTGTAATCACACATTGTAATCAATAATCGCAAGATAAATATCGATCTTCACAATGGCGAGCGCAAGCAGAACCTCGATCATTCCTCCTGCTCAGGCTCAGAAACCCAAGAAGTTTATGTGTTTCGACTTCAAGAGATGGCATCAAAATATTATTTTACCTCACCACTCTGAGCTTGGCAAAATATCTGACTGAGGATGCTCCAGTGGTGGCTGAAAACGAGACTAATGCTACAAAATGCATTGCGTCTGATGCATGGGGCCTGGGTGATTTCTTGTGTCATAACTATGTCCTAAATGGGATTAGTGATGCACTTTACAGTGTGTATTGTGCGGTGAAATCCTCCAAAGAATTGTGGAAATCTTTGGAAAAGAAGTACAAAACCGAGGATGTTGGCACAAAGAAATTTGTTGTTGGTAAGTTCTTGGATTTGTGATGGTTGATTCTAAAACCATGATGGAACAAGTGCAGAAGTTCTAGTTGATCCTACATTAAATATCTGCCGAGGGAATGGCCTTGCCGGAGGCATTTCAAGTGGCCGCGTTGATTGAGAAATTGCCCCCAAGTTGGAGGGATTTTAAATATTATCTCAAGCATAAGCGAAAGGAGATGGGACTAGAGGATCTGATTGTCAAACTCAGAATTGAGGAAGACAATAGGAGGATTGACTCTAAGTCCAGGCTTCAACCGATGGAGTCAAAAGCTAACTTTATGGAGCATGGCTCGACAAGTAATTCGAAGAAAAGTCCTAATGACAAAGGCAACAAACCAGCAGCTGGAAAATTCCAGGGGACTTGCTATAATTGTGGCAAACTGAACCATATGGAAAAGGACTGTCGTCAGCCGAAGAAAAAGAAAACCAAACAATAATCCAATATCAATGTGGTTGAACAACGGGAACTGGACGATGTTGACATGTCGGCGGTGGTGTTCGAAGCCAACTTGGTGGATAACCCGAAAGAATGGTTTGTGGATACTGGTGCCACTTGCCATGTCTGTTCTGATAGGGATGCATTTTCCTACTACATGTCTACATCCCGTCGACTGGAAGGAAGATCCACATGGGGAATCACACCTCTTCTGATGTTGCTGGCATTGGAACGGTGGTGCTAAAGCTTACTTCGGGCAAGGAGTTGAAGCTGAAGAATGTGCTACATGTCCCAGACATCCGTAAAAATCTGGTTTCGGGTTCACTGCTGGTTAACCATGGTTTAGACTAGTTTTTAAATCTGAAAGGTTTGTACTTAGCAAGTTTGGACAGTTCCTTGGTAGGAGTTATCGAGACAATGGATTGTTCAGAATGAATGTACGCCGTTTTAGCGATGATGAAATGAATAAGAATGCATCTTCTTCTGTTTACATTCTTGAGTGCTCTAATTTATGACATATTAGATTAGGACATGTAAATTTGAATGCTATAAAAATATTGGTAAATTTAGAATTAATTAATTTACCAGAAGTAAACTCACAAAGAAAATGTGAAGTTTGTGTTGAAGCCGAAATGGCTAAGTTACCGTTTCATTCGGTTGAAAGGAGCACTACACCTTTAGAATTGATACACACTGATGTGTGTGATCTGAAATTTGTGCAAACTAAAGGTGGTAAAAAGTACTTTATCACGTTCATTGATGATTGCACAGGTTTTTTCTACTTATATTTGTTAAGAAGCAAAGATGAAGCTCTGGAGGCTATTAAAAATTATAAAAATGAAGTTGAAAATTAACTTGGCAGCCAGATTAAGATAATTTGGAGTGATAGAGGTGGTAAATATATTGCACCGTTTCAAGAATTATGTACCTAGTCAGGAATAATTCATCAAACAACGGCTTCATATTCACCACAGTCTAACGGTGTTGCTGAACGCAAAAACCGTACTCTTAAAGAGATGATGAGTGCCATGTTGATTAGTTCTGGATTATCACATAATATGTGGGACGGAACTATTTTAACATCCAACCACATATTGAATAAAATACCACTAAAAGGGAAAGATAAGACTCCTTACGAATTGTGGAAAAATCATAAGCCTTCTTATAAATACCTTAAAGTATGGGAGTGTTTGGCTAAGTTTGCAATACCTGAACCAAAGCAAGTTAAAATCGGTCCTAAAATGGTCGATTGTGTATTTATAGGTTATGCACTTAACAGTAGTGCATATCGGTTTATGGTACATAAGTCAGAAAATCCGAAAACGACAGTACCATAATTGAATTAAGGAATGCTATATTCTTTCATAATATTTATCCTTGTAAAGAAAGGATAGATGTAAGTTTAAAGAAACGGATGTATTCAGATATTACTGAAGGTGTTACTTCAGGTGTTATAACTTCTGGAATAACTGCAGGTGTTACTGCAGATGTTTCTGGAGGTGTTACTGAAGGTCTTGCTTCGGGTGTTATAACATTTGGAACAACACTTAGTTCAACACCTGTTGTCACACTTGATAGAACAGTTAGCTCAACACCGAATGATGAAGAACTAAGACGAAGTAAGAGGCCTAAGGTGGATAAATCCTTTGGACCTGACTTCATAACATTTATGTTAGATGGTGAGCCGAACTCAATTAAAGAGGCTCTAAGTAGTCTAGATGCTCCGCTCTGGCAAGAAGCTATCAATAGTGAAATCGAGTCTATTATGCAAAATCATACGTGGGAGTTGGTTGATCTCCTTACTGGTCATAAACCTTTAGGATGTAAGTGGATCCTAAAGAATAAGTGTAAAACAGATGAAACTATTGATAAGTATAGAGCTCGGCTTGTGGCCAAACGCTTTAAACAAAAAGAAGGGTATGATTTCTTTGACACTTATTCTCCAGTAACGAGGATTGCATCTATTCAGGTGCTTCTCGCAATTGCTGCTTTGCACAATCTTGAGATTTATCAGATGGATGTCAAGACGACATTTCTGAATGGAGAAATAGATGTAGAAATATACATGGAACAACCTGGAGGGTTTGTTGCACCCGGTCAAGAAAAGAAGGTGTGCAATTAACATAAGATCCTTGTACGGACTGAAACAAGCTCCAAAACAATGGCATCTTAAGTTTGACAACACAATGCTGTCAAATGGATGTAAAATCAACGAGTGTGATAAATACATATATGTCAAAGGGACATCGGAAGCATTTGTCATTGTTTGTCTATATGTGGACGATTTGTTAATCATGGGCAGTAGTCATGATACTATCATGTACACTAAAAGAATGTTAAAGAGGAACTTTGACATGAAGGATATAAGAACTGCTAATGTCATCCTAGGGATAAAAATCAGCAAGAATTCTGATGGAATTATCTTGTCACAATCCCACTATGTGGATAAAGTGCTCAAGAAATTCAATGCTTTTGACAGTTCACCGTCAAAGACGCCCATTAGTTTAAGTGTAAATCTGGTTGCTAATAAGGCAGAACTAGTGGCTCAGATGGAATACTCACGTATAATAGGCAGTCTGATGTACATCACAAATTGTACACGTCCAGACGTAGCATATCCTGTAAATATGTTGAGTAGGTACACGAGCAATCCAAGACATTAGTATTGGAAAGCGTTAACCAGAGTGTTAAAATACTTGAAGTATACCCTGGATTATGGGCTATACTACTCGAGATATCCAACTGTACTTGAAGGGTATAGTGATGCTAGTTGGATTTCGGATTCGAAAGATTCTTATTCCACTAGTGGATAACATATTCACCATTAGAGGTGGTGCGGTATCGTGGAAGTCCACGAAGCAAATGTGTATAGCTTGGTCCACCATAGAATCTGAGTTGATAGCTTTGGATAAAGCTGGTGAAGAAGAAGAGTGGCTTCGAAACTTTTTGGAAGACATTCCATGTAGGAGAAAGTTTGTGCCTTCTGTGATGATTCATTGTGATAGTCAAGCGGTTGTAGGAAGGGCACAGAGCAATATGTATAATGGTAAGTCTCGACATATTCGTCGAAGACACAATACCGTTAGACAATTGATCTCAAATAGTGTGGTGTCAATTGACTACGTAAAGTCAAAAGACAATTTGGCAGATTTTTTGACGAAATGGTTAAATCGAGACCAATTGAGTAAATTGTTAGAGGGAATGGGCTTAAAGTCCACAAAGTAAAATAACCATCATAGTGGTAACCCAACCATGATGACTAGAGATCCCAAGAACATGGTTTAATGGGAAAACTAAGCTATGAAGGTTATGTTGTAACACTTGGAAACAATGTTTCAACCCATACCTAGAGAGCAATACCAAGTGTTGGAACACCTGCAAAGTTATGGTAAGGCTAAGTCATTTGACTTTTAATGATTCCTACACCTCGTTGAGGTTGAGTATGGCAGGATACTCGGATAGGAGATCACCTA
Organism: Rehmannia glutinosa; assembly: GCA_016081115.2. NCBI lineage: Eukaryota > Viridiplantae > Streptophyta > Magnoliopsida > Lamiales > Orobanchaceae > Rehmannia > Rehmannia glutinosa. The sequence continues at coordinate 54,228,157 of CM071924.1, read as the reverse complement.
TGTAAGTGAAAAGTATGGGCCGCTACAAAGTAACACTTATGAATCCAAAGAGATGTCCATGGCCGAAACGGACACAGAACGTGAGAACAGAAGGTGTTGAGACCTTATTGTGTTAATATTGTTGTCTCGGTATACATCATGGAGGAATAGTTAAAGGCATTGCATCCACTAAGCCGCCAGTGTACCCGATGGTATTGATACGGAAGGTTCAAAGCCATAAGTTACCTTTCCAAATGCAATATTGTCTCTTGAGGACTTGTTTGCGTGTCTGCATTCATGCATGCGATAATTTCCACTCATGTGGGGGATTGTTGGAAATTTGGGTTTTGAGAAAGTGGGCATCGACCCAATTTTGACCAAATTTTCGTTCGCTAAGAATTTAATTTTGGAGGAATTAAATTGTATATTATTAATATACGTCCCGAGTAGATATTTGTAGTATTTTTTATTTCTCAAAACTGAATTTCAGTGAGTGAGAAATTAACACACGATATTGGTCACACGAATGGGCATTATGTAAAGGGAGTTAGAAATGTTTTTTTCATCCCACATAGATTATGAAGCTTTCTTTATCCTAGTTTAAATACTAGAAGATGTTATTAGTTGAATATACTATAACATAACTGGATGATCACAAGTGGGCCACACGCATGCGCAAGCGCGCGCCCGCCTGGCCCGACATCAGCCTCAGCCTGGGCGAGGACTTGGGCTTGGGCCAGGCTGTCCCTTTAGGCCTGGGTCCAAGTACACTACACTTTTGTCAATCGAAAATGGGCTTGGCCCAAATTCAAGTGATTGTCGGATGAACCTAGACATTGCAGATGTCCAGATTCATAAGTGTCTGTTGGAGTATGTAACTCCTCAGATAGCGGCATTGATGGGGTTGTAACTCCCAAGAAAGTGGTCATAATTGTGGATGTAACACCTGGCTGTTACAAGGAATGTTAATGCCCACTAACTTACCAGGATTAATTCCCTGCAGGTTAGATATTGGTGCCTATATATAGTCTGGTTTCATTGCAGATTTTACATACAGAAAATTGCATATCTCTCTGCATATTTCGAAGGTGTCGTTAAAAGTGTTGTAACATTTTAAAGAACACTTCTAAGAGCACTTCATTCTGCATTCGAGTCCATCAACCAGTTCTCACTCCTTCAAGTTCGAAAGGTGCTTTTGTGTCAGTGGTGCTACTGTACACAAAAGAGGTTAAGTCGTTTTATCTTTGGGGACATTACGTCGTACCGTGAGCACTAGCCGGGACGTAATTGTCTTGCGAAAAGAGTTCAATCTCGATTCGGTTTCTGTCTTTACAAGTTGTATTTGTCAGATTCCTCTTTCTTGTAATTTTTCTTTTCTGTTTAAGCCATTGTTGAAGACTTCCCGTTTTAATCACACATTGTAATCAACAAGAAATACATGGATAGAGTTTTGTCGTAAAAGATACATAGACATACTTCCTTTCATTAAAATGTTATAAAATAAATTTATATAACCAAACTGAAAACAATGCTTTACTATAATGACAAGATATACTACCACTAACATCATGCAAGAGATTTTCGGCTCTCACCTCAACCACTATGAACCCAAATTCGTGGTATCTTGGCTTTTGCCTTATTAAACCCGAAATCCGCAAATACTAAAACAACAAAATGAAGAAAAGTAAATAAAAGAGAGAATACATAACAAAATAAAATATAATATATATATATAAGCCGCTAGGCAGTGGCATTTTCCAGCGGTTCAAGACGCCTCGGCCGTGTGAGACAGTTGTCCCAGGCAGTGGCACACGGCGGCGCCGGTGGGCCGAAAAACTAAACTAAAAGAAAATAAATTAAATAAGAACAATACGGAAAATGAGAAAGGAAAAAAATAAAAACAAATTACTTTTTTTTATACACTGGAGGACGGTGGCCGGCGGTGGCTGGGTGGCGGTGGTTGGTTGCCAAGAAACGAAAGAAATATAAGAAGAAAGAGGTAAGAGAAAGAGGGAGAAAGAAATGAAAATAACATAAAAATGCGGAGGGGTGGCCGGCGGGATTCCGGCAGTGGTGGCCGGAAAAGAAAAAAAAAATAGAGGGAGAGAAGAAGAAGAGAAAGAAAAAAAGAAAAATAAAGAGAAAGAAGGTTGTTCGCCGGTGGATGTTAACCGACGGTGGGCGGCAGGCAACGCCGCTGAGAAGTGTGGAGAGGGAGGGGGGATGAGCTGCATCTAGAAGTGTGTGTGAGTGTGTGTAAAAATCTGAAAAATGAAGGTTAGGGTTTGGGGTATTTAAAGGTATGTCAAATGGCTGGGTTTTGGTTTAGGTGTGGGCTTGGGTGTGGGCTTTAGTATAATAAAATTGCTGAAATTTTAAATATGAAATTGGGCTCTTACTTTGGTCTGAAATTTGTTGAATAAAATTTAAAATGTGGTCTTGAATTTGGGCTATTAAATAAAAGGGTTATTGATTTTTTAGTACCTAACCTATAAGCACTTTGCTAGTTTGGTACCTGACATTTCCGAGTTACCAATTTAGTATCCATACTTCACATTTTTTTATAAATTGGTACCTATTCACTTTTAAGGATGAAAATGCCCCCAAGAAACATACTCAAAAGGAATTTTTGAGTATTCTTATTTAAATTATAAAATTAGTTAAATTTTAATAAATTTAATTATTAAAAAATAAAAAGAAGTTTCTAAAAATATTAATGAATTTTTAGAAAAAATAAAATTAATAACGTTAAATTAGTAAATTAATAAACATAAAGTGAAATTTAATTAATCGAAAAGAAAAATTCGTTTATTTAACTAATTTAAACAATTAAAATGAAACTAAATAATTTAAAAATTAAAATTAAGATAGTAAATAATAAAATTATAGCAATTTTTTATTGATATATTAATTTTTAATTAGTTTCTTTAATCGAATTTAAAAAAAATATTAATTTAATTTATTTTATTTTATTTTTTACAATTAAGTATTTAATAATCTAATTTAAATAATAATAAGTTATTTCTTAATTAAATTTATTTTTTAAATTTAATAATTCTTATTAAAATTTAACTTTTTAACAAAATTTAAAAATTTATTGGGGGTATTTTCGTCCTTACAAGTGAATAGGTACCAATTTATAAAAAAATGTGAAGTATGGGTACTAAATTGGTAACTCGAAAATGTCAGATACCAAACCAATAAAGTGTCTATAGGTCAGGTACTAAAAAATCAATAACCCTAAATAAAATGTTGAAAATGGTTAAGGCTTGGGGAAAGTTTTGGGCTATGGATTTGTAAAAAATGAAAAAGACTATACACCAAGCTACAATTACATTTTAAAGCAAAAATAAATTAGAATCTATACAATTAACAAATAATAGTATCATAAAAAAATTAATATGATAGATAATTAATCCAATAATAAGATAGTAAAAATCTAATTCGAATTTCAATAAATTAAGTCTCAATAGTAATTGTAAAGTCAAATTGTAATGACCCGGGGCTATCCCAAATGGGCTCATTCCTTAACCTTTCCCTTTGGGCTACTCATGGACTTCCCATTCCTTGAAGTGGGTTTCATGTCTTTAGTTGTGAGTTTATACCCAGAGTTCGTCATATTCTGTAATATACCGACCCAAGTTCAAAATAGCTGATAGGGCCACAACTGATAAGCCAACAGCTGAAGAAGCTCAAAATAGCTCAGTTGTTCCTGAAAAAGACAGCTGATGCAATCGAATATGATTCAGTTGTTATACCTCAGACTGATGTTATTGCTGCTGAGGTAGAGAAGGTTACTGAAAAGCCTATGCTAGAAGATGATGATGATGACATTTGTCCATTATCCCCAGCATATCCAGAAATTGAAGATAGGTTGCGCGAATGGAGAGCTTGGAAGTGCCAGGCGGTTTCAATTTGAAAGGTCGAATATGATCGATGAGGAGGAATACCTCCTAGAATTTGTGGGCAACGTCCATATTCGCTCTGCTCTTGATTTGGACTTTTGCACTGTCCTGTTATATGAAAACAAGGACAAGGAGAAGGCCAAGGCACTGGAAAGGCTCTCGAGCCTCATGTATGCGCATTTTTCGATCCCAGCATCCCTCAGAAGCCCTTTGAAAGTGCGAGTAGCAGTGATGTGGAAATTTTGGATGCAGCTAACCGAGTCGAGAAGGCTCATCTGCAACACGCTTTGGAAGAGTCCCTAGTAATGCACGAGCAATCCTTGCTCAGGGGCCCAGAAGAATCATCTTCTCTTTTTCCTATCCCTGCTATTCTTAAAACGGTGAGGAAAATCGATGCCACAACCTCACCAACTCACTCAGAAAGACTATCCAGGGAGGCTACCAATGAAGTTAGGAATGAAGATGTAGTGGGCAACCTAACTGAGCCATGCCCAATTAGAGTTGTTAAGACAATTGCCCAGACGTCTGAACACTCAAAGGAAACAGCCGAGTCTCAAGGTTTAGTAGACCCCATTGTTCGTGATTCAGATAGTGAGCCAGTTGAGAGGGAAACTAAACACACTACAGCCGGGTCGGAGGAGGGTGTAGGAGACTTCAATAAATTGAATCTAGGAGGCGAATGTGAGACCCAAACAGAACATCAGGGTGGGATTAGTGACGCTTTGACGTTTAAGACTGTCTCAGCTAAGATTCCAACTGCACTGCAGGCCGAGGAAGTTGTTCAAATAGCTGAGGCACAGGATGGACAGAGGACCAATGCAGTTGAGATTGTTGGTCATGAAAGTGCAATGTAAGAGGTTGAGACCTCGAAGGATGCCAATGTCCAAGACCCTAATGCAGCTAAGTCTGCAGAAGGGATTGTTTAAGGCCTTGCAGCAGTTGAGACTGTTGCTAAGGTTGCTAAAGGCCCCCAAGAGGTTGAGACTTTCGGGGGTGTTGCTCAAGAAAAAGGAAAATTGCCCGTTCCAACAATGCCTACATCAGAGTCGATTGATTTGGAAGAGATCGAAGCACTACATGACTCAGATGACAATGTACAGCTGGATTTCCTTGACTCAGAGAATGAAGCTGGGTCAACCCCCAATGACCCAGCTGAGATGGAATATGTGGCAAAATTGAAAGAGGCTCGTGAGAAAGCTTCCTCTTCAAAATTCATTTTGGTTGATGGCCCACCCCCAATGGTGCTATCACCAGCTAGGGTTGTGCATGGGACTCGGAGATTACCGGAATTAAACCGATATCTGGACCGAAAAATCTCCAAACCGAAAATATCCGTTGACTTTTTTACTTTCCCCGAACTAGACCGTCCTGAAAATATTTCTGGTACGATTTTGGAGATTTTTCAAATACCCGTATCGAGAATCGTACCAAACCATACCGAACAACTCCAAACCGAAGACCTGAAGCTAGAACCGACTTTAAAGATTTTATATAAATACATACACATTATTTCTATTTTATTTATATTTTGATATTGAATTAACTACAGATTATTTAAAATTAAATTGAATATAAAACATATTTCTAAAAAAAATTATAATACTGCAACTATTGTGAATTTTAAAAAAAAAAATTAATATTAATAATAGAGTAAGTTATTTGCAATTAAAATTAATTAAATGGTTAGTAAATTGCATTTAAAAGAGAAACATACTCTAAACAAGTAATAGTACTAGTACCACATTATAACAATATAAAAAATTCATACTTTAATTTTTTACCACATTATATAAATTATAAATATAATTTTATTGATTATATTAAGTTGTTAAGTAGGAGATATTGAGATTATAAATTTATACAAATTTTTGTTTCATATTAATTTATCAAAATTATTAGTTAATTATAATTATTCTAAGTCAATAGAAGGATAATTGCCCAAATAATAGAATATTATTGTATTATAGAGGTTATTAAGTTTAGAATTTAGGATTGTGTTATATAGTTTTAGTTTTTATTTTGAGACTACACTAAAAATAGGCTGAAAGTATATCCGTTTGGTAATTTTTATATTGATTTTCTTTTTTTTTCAAATTTGTATGTTTTATTTATAATTAATCTCCGAATCCCCATCCAGAACCGACCCATACCATACCGTCCCATTAGAACCGAATATCCATCCCGAACTGTACCGAAAGTTTGGTACGGTTCGGGACAGAGATTTTTCGGTATGGTTCAGGATGGAGATTTTTTTCTATGGTTCAGTACTGGATATTTATTTTTAGAATCTCCAAACTTCGGGACGGTTCTTGAGATTTCTAAATCTCTGAACCATCTCATCCCGTGCACACCCCTATCACCAGCCCATGATGTTGCTAAGGCTACTGAGGCTTCGACTACTCAAGAGGAAGTTAATACTGGAGCCAATGAAGCTGTTAAGAAAGCTGAGGCCTAGTCAGCTCAGCAGGCTCCCACGGCTGCGTATGCCGAAGCTCACACAACTGAAGCACCTAGAGCTGAAAGCCATGAATTGAGGAAAGGGCTCCCAAAGGAGGAGTGGGACCCTCCTCAGTACCTATTGGACTGTATGACGATGTGTTTCCATATGTTGATGAGGTTCCGTTGCAAGACGAATCTGCTGAAGAACTTGCCAATTACAGAGTTGATATTCATCCACAAGAATACCAGGCTCCGAACGATTTGAGGGTGGTTCTGTTTGGTTTTGACTTTGATTCTATGCTACCAAAAGATCAGTCACCTGAGGCAGCTGACTTCAGAAAAGCCTTCAAGGCCATGTGTGCTGAGATGGAGGCAATGGAGAAAAGCTTCGCTGAACCAAAGGATTGATAACCATGATGCTCTGATTTCAGGAGATATTTGAGGAGTTGTCCTGAGAATTCGAGAATGGACCATGCAGACGAAGGCACTAAGAAGAGAGCGAGTTAACTACTTGAAATCACTATTCGTAAAATTGGTGATTTGGTGTGGTGAGCAAGCTCAATTCCAGCAGAGACAACGAGACAACATCAACAGGTTGGAAAACACGCACAAGACTGACTTGGAGTTGCTAAGGCTTCAATATAAATAGGATCTTCAGAATATAGAAAGCACCCTTCGTGCTAAATTGATGAAAATGAGGGCAGAAATGAAGATTCTTTGATCCGAACAGAGAGCCGCTCACTCAATCATTCATGATAAGCTTGACCGTCTTCTTACTCACACTCCTCAAGCTTTTCAAGTTGGTATTGATAATGCCAAAAAGGGAGAAGATAGCCTAAAGGAAGGAAGTGGAAGTAAGGGAGAAAAATCATCAAAGAAGACCTCCAACCCCTTGAAAATCGTGTTGAACAAATCGCAAATTGGCACATCTACCACATCTCTCCTCTCTCAGCTGCCGAAGGACCTGTCAGCTGATGAAAAAGTTGAGTTAGCCCTTCAGAAAACGCAAGCTGCAATTGAAGCTGCATTACAAGCAATTGATCGCAGGCAGCATGGTCGAATTGAAAAGTTGAAATCCAAGTTCCAAGGTCCGCCAGGAGGAATGCTCCCAGGTTCGCCAGCAGTAAAGATCCCAGACTCAACTGAAGGATCAGTTCCTGATGCAGGCTCTGAGCCAAGGTCACTTGAGGAGTTTGAAACTCTCAAGTCGGAAGGATATTTCAAGGGAATGGATCTGGAAAAAGCATGGGAATTTTACTGGGCAAAAGGGTTAGAAGTTGTTCAAATAGCCGAGAGACAGTAGACTCAGTCTAGTAGTCAGCTGACCACAAGGGCTCAGCCCAATCAACAAATTCTCAGAGGAGCTGACTCTGGAAGAGGTAGAGGAAGGTTTGTTGGAAGAGGCAGAAGTACTCCACCAAGAAGACCTAAGGACACAAAATATGTAAATCCCCTCAAGAAGGATGTCTTACACTGGGCTGGACTTAGAGAACTGGAAGGCGTAATGCAGAGACTACAAAGCGACAGGAAGAAGAAAACGCCAGGCAAGACAGAGAATACGAAGAGAGGGTGAGGAGATATCAAGCTCAGAAGAGGAGTTATGAAAAGAGAAAGAGAGAAGGAGAAGCCAAAAAGAGGAAGGCTGATGAAGATGAAGAAAGGAGAAGAAAGCAGCAGAGACGCTGAAGGCTGCTGCAGACACATTTTTGTTGTATTTTTACACTGTTGTAAATACACAAAAAGAATTTTAAGTACTTTGTAATTTTTCTTTGTACTTTGTAATACTTTGTAAAGTGTGGAATGATGTGATCAATAAAACGACACATTCTATCAATCATTCTTTTTCAAAAACTATTTACATTGTTATTTTATTTAAGTTTTGGCATCATCAAAATGGGAAAATTGTTATTTATTGTATAAATTTTGATGATGCTATGTAAAACTTAGATTAGGAAGTTGGCACCCCAAATTCTATTGTAAATTCAACTATGTAATAGGTAGGTTCTATGAAGTTGAGTCGAAGCAGCCAAGTTGAAGATTGCAGAAGTTGACTGAAGTTCGAAGTGAAGATTCAACTGTGTAACAACTGAGTATTGCAGTGCAGGATCAGTTAAGTACCAAAGAGCTATCTCAGTCAGCAAACTGACAGCTAAGTCACTCCCAGATAAGTGGATAACACTATCAAAGGGTCGGGTTGAACAGCAAAAAGGACTCAAGAAAGCTGAAGATGTCCGTTGATAAGTAAACTCAAATCTTTGCTGAAAGAGGAAAGAAAACATATTGCAACCTTAAAGTTGTTTTGTTGAAAGAGTGCAAAAGGTTGGGAACCAATGCGATGTTCCTGCACACCTGACATGTTTCAGGCTAACCTACGGAGCATTAATACAAGGTTGGGTCAACATCAAAATGCTGCATAACAAGACAAGCCAATGACCATGAAGTGAAGTTTGAAAAATGGATCTACCTCTTCAACGGATACATTTTCAAACTATCACTATAAAAGGGTGAAGAATTCATTTGAGAGAGTACGAAGCAACAGACACATACCTGCAAACATTCAAGCATAGACGAAAATACTCTCAAGCAATACATTCTATCCTCAAGCCTAAAACTCGAAATATATCGATCCAACACTTTCAGTGAAGGAAAGAAAGCTTCAAACTATTGAAGAGGAAACTTGTTGAAAGACAAAGGGGTCTGCACAACCAGGGTTGGAGGAAGTGCAGTAAGGTTTTAGTTCGAACTAAGGCTTTGGATTCGTTGGAGGGCTACGTGATCATATCTAACAATTTGAAGGAGCTGAAGTAGCAGGACAGCCGTCTTGTGAAGAGCTGAGTCACAGGAGTGAAGCCAGCTGTGTGATCAAGGCTTGCTTGGATTGTTGTATCCATATTGTAACATCTGTTACTTTAGTGGATTACCTCGAAGAGTCGGAGAAGAGTGGAGTAGAAGAACTACCCCATCCTCGAACGACTATAAATTACTCTGTGTCATTTACTTTCAGCACATTTATTTCTTGCACATTTATATATGCTGATTTATAATTTGCTAAGTCTACTGATAATAACTTAACCTAAAACAAGTATTGAAAACATATTTCAAACTAAGGGTGTAAGACTTCCGCTGAAAACCAAGTTAGCTATTTTTATAAAAAGGTCACTTCACTCAGCTGAGTTATCTTATCAACAGCTCTCTCGAGTCTGTTGAGTGGCTAACTCTACTGTTGAGGTTGAACTAAGTTGTTCCTCAAGGACTAAGCTGACTTGTGATTAGATTTCTGATTTAAAGGGATAAAAATCGAAAATTGGTTAAGTTTATTCAACCTCCCTTTCTAGACTTAACATAAACACCCCTTGAGACCTACACATCTCCTTAAGATGTTTTCAGTTGTTTTTTTTTTAATTGAATAAAAAAACTGAAAACAACCCTGACATACACAAGGGTTTTGATAGATGTGGTAATTCGAGTCATCGGTTCATGTTCGTATTTGGTTTCGGATTAATTTCATTTTATGCTCAAATAATCAAAAATTAAGTTAAATATAAAATAATAAGACAAATTAGTTGCATCTTATCAGATTCCTGTTAGTCGTGTTCGTGTCGTTTTCATGTTTATCTTAGTAATTTCAAGTTGAGTTCGTGTCGCATTATCGGGTCGTGTCAGGGATTGTCACCCCTAATTTTTTTAGGGTTGTTTTCACATAGTTAGGTGACATTATTTTATATTATTAAAATTATTTACAATAGTATTGCAATTAATTTCAGGTTGAGTTCATATCGTATTATCGGGTAGTGTCAGAGATTATTACCCCCAATTTTTTAGGGCTGTTTTCACATAGTTGATGGCATTATTTTATATTGTTAAAAATTATTTAAAATAGTATTGTTGCAATAAATTAGCCCAATTTTTGCACTGCATACTCAAAAGGTTTAAGAGCTGAAATTGAGTGGAAAGTAGAAACCATCAAAACCCTAACCATCACCATGAGAGGAGCTCTGCTAGGAAATTTCCCTCTCTACGCTCGCAATCTCCATTTGTCTCGGAATCTCAAACGTTCCTCTACGATTTCTAATTGCTATACCGATCATTTTTGTGACAATTACATCATTGAAAATGCACCATTTCTCAACTGGTTTCCTTCCAGAATGCGATTTTTCTCATCCGAAAATGGAAGCCCGGATCCCAGCGCAAACCCTGAATCCGAAACTAGCGTAGCCCAACCCGAAGAGAAGAAAGCGGCGACGGTCGAGGTAGAAGATGTAAACAACAAAGGTGATACTTTGATGAATAAATAAGGTTCAATGTTTAGCTAAAGTAGTTCTTTTTTTCTTTTTGGGTTGGGGTTTGGAGGGGGCGGGGGCGGGCGCTGGGTTTGGCTTTGGGGGAATGGTGTTAATTATTGGGTTCTGGTGTATGTTATATTCGTCGTGGTAGTGGTTTTTTTTCTCTTTCTTCTTCTTCCTTTTTTTTTTGTGCGTGAAAAGGGACAACAAATCATAGATTTCGTCGTTGTTGAAGCTCCATTTTATTAAGAGAAAATTGGATTGTGGGTAAGCTTGTCTGTGATGATTCTGTCGCATGAAGTGCATATACTAGAAACTACTAAGTTCCTTCTGGCGCTGTTTTTTTTTTCTTTTTTTTTCTCTTTTAAATTTGGTTTTTGTTTTGTGTATGAGAATTTCCAAATCATCTATGTTTATACATAATTAACTTTTCTTATTTCTCAAATCTTTGTGGTGTAAAATGTGATGGAACATATAAGAAACACATAAGATTTTGGTTTAGTAGATTGAAAGAAGAGATATATGTACGTGCAACATTTTATTCATTCTGACACTTTTTCATTGTAATGCAATTAGTGGTTTTAGATGCCAGATGGGTCCATATACTGATTTTATGCAGCTACTTTGGTTGTAAATTTTTCCAGAATTAAAACTGCAGATAGAGGACTATTTCAACAACTTCAATGAGGAGGCACTCCCATCAATCCTCGAGTCAATCCTAAAGAGAAAGCTTTCGAAGAAGCATGAAGACACAGATGACGAGTTAATTGATGAGCTTCAGCTGAAGCCATTAGATAATGTAAAGGATGAAGATTTTGAATCAGATTTCGAGGAGGCTCATGAAACTGATGACGAAGTTGAGGATTTGTACAGTGCTAGGGACATAGTGATGAAGAAAATGACATCCAATGATCCGTTCTTCAACATGGATGACAGAAAATGGGATGACATGATTAAAGAGGCTGTTGAGCATGGGTATCTTAATGACACGAGGGAATGTGAAGCAATACTAGAGGACATGCTTAACTGGGACAAGCTTCTTCCAGGTAGTATTGTATGATTTCCCCATTTGCTTGTAAGTTTAGCCTCGGTAAATATATGCTAATTTATGTTGTCATTGTCTTTCATGGTTGTTATTATTTGTTACTTTTTACTAGTCAGGTGGTGCTATTTTGGAGCATGATGGTTATTGGTCTTCTGATTAGTTCGTGTTCTCGAATTGCTAAACCACTTTGTTCTAATGCAAGCTTTTCTTATGCACTTTGGTTTAGATAACTTTTAAATTCCCCAACTTTGGAAGGCTGATAGCTTGTTCGGTTCTGCTCCATCTGAAAGGATTTGAATAATGGATGTGTCTTTTTGAGCAGATGGCAAAAAATTAACTTTTTTTTTAGAATGCAAAATTAACTTTTAGAACCACCTATAAATATTATTTACCAGAAAGATTACATTTCTTTAGAAGTTAAATTTTATATACAAATTACATGAGATGTGGGTTCTCACGACTTTGGGGCTATTAATATTTCATTCTATTCTCGAGATTTAGGGACAGATTGGGAGAAATACTTTCGTTATTCCTAAGTAGGGGTGTAAACGAGTCGAGTCGAGCCAAACATATTTTTGTTCGAGTTGGTTGGAATTTTAATCGAGCTTCAAAATTGTATTTGAGCTTGGTTTGATAATTAATCGGATCGAGCTTGAACGAGCTTTACTCGAGCCAAACACGAATCGAGCTCGAGTAGCTTGATATTTTCACATAATTCATTCTTTTTTTACTAATCGAGTCGAGCTCGGGCCGAGCTTTGCATCTTATTGAACGGAAAAATGTGTTCAAGCTTGGTTCACTATATTAACGAATCGAGCTCAAGCGAGCTTTTAACGATCGTTCTCGGATAGAGTAACAAGTAGCGTGGTTAGTTTTTCAGCCCTATTCCTAAGCTATATATCCTTATACAAAACAGAAAGTGACAGACCCTCTTCAGGATCCAAATCACATTAACCTATATATAGATAATACCCATTACTTGACAACAACTCATGTTGATTTACTTTTGCTTGCTACATAATTGGAGTACGAACATGGGGCTAAGGGTGCAAATAATTGTATGAACAATATAGCACATTGAGGTTTTTATTGGTCGAGAATTTGAAACTTCTGAACTATAATGATCACCAAATTTTTGTTCCTTCAGAGCAATACCAGGTTGCATGCAAATACTACTATATAAACATCGATGCTCTTAAACTCTAAACAAAGTGCGAGAAGTTTTTCCTTGAAAAGGTGAAGTATAGCAAAAGAATCATATTGTATTCTCATCTTTTCCGTAGTCTTTTTCTGTCTGAGAGCACAAATATGATAAAGGGAAAAAGGACTGCTTGTAGATTTTTTTCAGTGACATTTTCTCGGCAGACTTTTGCTGAACTTCCTAGGTTATGGAGAGGTAAATTTGCGATGATATGTGTGTTCGTGTGCACTAAGTAATCCGATGCTAAAAATCATGGACAGATCCAGATATTTTGTGCCATGAACCCTTTTTTTTTGAAATTTCGTTTTAAACCCCTGATTTGGACTTTAAGCACGCCATGTTTAATTTGTATTGTATCTTCAAGTGAACTTCAATTTTAGGATTTGAGTCTTCAAATTATCTGCTAAGGTTATTTTCATAGTTTCATGATTTTATGGGAATGTGTGAGGGATTGCTTTTTCAGTCATCAATCACATTTATTTTCAGATTTTGGTGTGCTCTGTTTATGATTCTAATTTTGAAAATGGGCCTTCTTCAGATGAGATCAAGAGGAAGGTGGAAAAAAAGTTTGATGAGATAGGTGATAGGGTTGAAAAAGGTGAGCTTGAGGTTGACGAAGGTTATGCATTGTTCAAGGAGTTTGAAGACCAGATGGTCTTGGAATGCGCTAAACTAATGGAGGCGGAGGGTCCCCCTCAGTTTGACAACGATGTTTCGCCTGATAACAAAAAGGATCTGGATGATCCACCGGGTGAAGGGCCAATCCTCAGGTGGCAAACTCGGGTGGTCTTTGCTCCTGGTGGTGATGCATGGCATCCAAAAAATAGAAAAGTAAAGTTGGCTGTTACTGTGAAGGAGCTTGGCCTATCTAAGTATCAATTTTTGCGGCTGAGAGAATTGGCTGGAAAGAGGTACAATCCTGGGAAAGATGAACTCACCATAACAAGTGAAAGGTAAGACCATTGGCAGGCAGTTTGCTGTATTTTTCGTATCATCAGTATCTGCAGTAATGCTTGTGAAAGTGTACATTTGTGTGAAATTATGTCGTATCTGAATTTCATTAGCACAACTTTCTCTCCAATTGAAGTGAACCATGTTGAATTCTTTACTGATTAAGAGGGTGTTTGGGTGAGCTTATTTAAAAGATCTTATTTCCTACATCTTATAAGATATTTTTAAAGCTTATAAGATGTTAGATCTTATTTTGAAAATAAGTTGTTGAAGCGTTGGATAAAGTAGGATGACAGTTTTTAAGATGTTAGTAATGGCAGGTTTGTGATTAAAATAGTCAAAATTAAAGGAGGTTCTTAAAATAAGATCTTATTTCAAAAAAAAGTTGTGAGATCCCAATTTTCCTCAAAACAGCTTATAAGCTCCTAATATCCTAATTTGGGAGCATTTTTGTGAAAATAAGTTGTTGAAGCGTTGGATAAAGTAGGATGACAGTTTTTAAGATGTTAGTAATGGCAGGTTTGTGATTAAAATAGTCAAAATTAAAGGAGGTTCTTAAAATAAGATCTTATTTCAAAAAAAAGTTGTGAGATCCCAATTTTCCTCAAAACAGCTTATAAGCTCCTAATATCCTAATTTGGGAGCATTTTTGGGAGCTTATGAGATTTTTTTATTTTTTTTCTTTTAATTTATCAAACACTTTCAGAGAGCTTTAAGCTCAGCCAAACACCTCTAATAATATGGTCTCTAATCTGAAGATCTCTTTATTCCACTGCTATGTGGTTCCCTCTCTTTTCTTGTTTGAAAGAAATCTATACCAGATGTGTTGAAAAACACAAAAACATCACAGTTTTATAACGTATTGGCTGTGGCTCCACATTTAGCATATTATATTTGTCATGTTAATTATTCAGGTTCGAACATCGGGAAGAGAACAGAAAGGATTGCCTCAGAACTCTATTTGCTTTAATTGAGGAGGCTGGAAAAGCTAGGAAACTGGTGGAGGATGCTCGAATTTCCGAGGTGAAAGAGAGACTTAAAGCCAATCCGAAGTTCATGCAGAGATTGCAAACCAAGAAGCTAGTTGGGGATTCCAATTTACTAACTGCGTGATAAGAACTAGGTGATACAGACAATGCTTTCAGGACAAATCAGGTTTTAACACCAGATGATAACTCATCTTTTGAAACGTTACCTCGTTTCTACGTACTGTTTCGCATGGAAAAATGATGAAGCTACTTTTCCCGATCTTCTGTGGAAACAATGCTGTTCTGTTGCTTGTTGTAGCTGTTTGGAGAATGAGTAGAGGTGGCTCGATACTAAATGAAACCACATTCGTTATCCGGCAAGAATTTTTATCTCAATAATTCTCTTACACTTGATCTTTGTTTAGTGAAAACAATGAAGATAATTTCAACTAATTGATAAATATTATAAGCCTTGCTTATTTCTTAGGCTCTTTCCTTGTTTGTGTTTTCATTTGAAGGTCCTTCTGATCGATTTCTTAGCTACTTGATACTCTGTGACCATTGCATTTTCGTCATGTTATCTTTCTCGCATTGCCCTGTCCGTTTTTGCTTGTCTGCATCAGCAGAGTATTTTTATCGGTCAACATGATGATGCTTTTGTCTGTGAGATCTTGTGAAGACCCTCGTATTTTCTTGTTTTCTTTTAGTGTTGGCGCTCTCAAATTAACCGTCTACTAAATATCGTATCTATCATATACATGTTCTGCTTAGGATTCCAGCAATGAGATTTCCTACTTCCTAGGCTGCAATCCTTCTGCACATGATACCCTGCCTGAAAACCAACAGCAGAAATTAATTAGACAAAGTTGTGTAATACAGAATATCATATATATCATTACCTAATAGATAGTATGGAAAAAGAGATGCAAAAACTGCCCAGAACTGGGACAACTAACAAGACCTAACACTCTGCTGAACTATAATGCTTATAAGTTCAACTGCATTGTCTTTACAAAGCACAATTTCTTTTTTTTAAAGACTACGATGTCATTACCAACGGAAGTTTGATGAGTTAATGGTTGGATTCTTTTACAAAAAATCTTCAACGTTCTCAAAAAAATATATTAAAAAAAAAGATGAAAGTAAAATAACTTGCTATAGTCTTAATAAAAGAAGCTTGGAATGAATCGAAGGAAAGAAAGGGTAGATATATAATCTTTTGGAACCAGATTCACCTGGCCTGGAAGGCTTGTCCCTAACTATAAGAGGCCTCAATAGATGCAACATTAATCTCACTTGAAATTATATGCATATTCATCTCAAACCATGAATACTTTCAGGTAAATGCAGCTAGCTGACTGTAACACCCCCTTAGTGGGATATTAATTTTATCATTACTATTCAAGTAATGTTCATTAGAAGGTCTTCTAATAAAGATTTGAGTTAATAAAGAAAAGGTGGTAAATTTTTCTTTTAAAGAAAACACTAAATGAGTTATTGCAAGAATCCCATGACCTTTAATAAAGAAATACTAAGAAAAGTCATTAAAAAGTTCTTATTCAAATAAAAGTCCACACAAACTGGAAATACTTCAAATAAGGCTAAATTAATAAACTAAACTACTTGCGGAAACTATTTTCCGAGATTCCGCTACCACTATCGCCCTGCACATCCATGTTATCTTTCATGCCTACAATTCACCCTTGCCTTTATCTGCAATACGAGAATTTAAAACTATAAGCAAAAACTTAGTAAGTAACACCATGCCTCACAAAGCAATTAAACTGGTTTATATGCACATGTATGAAATCTATCTTTTTTATAAAAATATACGTACATAAATACTTATAAGGCCCCAGGCATGATACTAATGCGCGCAACTCCAATGAAACCCAGGGTAGCTAGCCACCGAATTCTACTGGAGCAAACTAACTAAAGGGCGGACTGAGAGCCCTAGGGGCGGACTAGGAGCCCCAGACTGGTACACATTAAAGTAAATATATTGTATCATATTGCATATCAGATTTCAAGAATAATAGCATATATACTTAAGAGTTATTGTTATTTTTATAGGTTGGTACCAGGGCATAAAGCATTAACATAACATTAAAGTAAACTACTCATATTGCAGGTGAGAGATGCACTTATCTCGACTGTGGATAACGATATCCAAAATCACCAAAACTTCTACTGAATGAACGAGATTAATCTCAAATATTAAGTAGAACTTAAATAGGTTAGAAATAATTAGATAAATCTTCTCTAAATTATCAGCTAATATAGTGATTTAAGACTATAACTATTATCAAGAAGGCACTGATAATATCAATAGTACTTAATCAAAATTAGTATATAATACCCTACCCAATAACGAATTAAAAATACAACCACTATACTAGTTAGTTTATTATATCGAATCAAATCCTCTTTTTCTTTTTCTTTTTCTTTTTTTCTTCTTCTTGAGAATCGCTATTCCGATTTGTTCATTCTCTTAATGAGAGTGTAGGTTATATTTATATCTCTCTCTCTCTCTCTCTCT
This sequence comes from Rehmannia glutinosa, assembly GCA_016081115.2. NCBI lineage: Eukaryota > Viridiplantae > Streptophyta > Magnoliopsida > Lamiales > Orobanchaceae > Rehmannia > Rehmannia glutinosa. The sequence continues at coordinate 54,210,847 of CM071924.1, read as the reverse complement.
ATATATATATATATATATATATATATATATATGACTAGGGTTGGACACAACTTTGTGTTTTTATTTTTTAGTCCCTATATTTTCCCCATCTAAATAAATGGGACATCTGTTTCATAATTGACAACAAATACCCTATATATTATTATTACTATTATTATTATTATTATTATTATTATTATTATTATTGTCAACATCATTATTATTATGAAAAAATATGTATATGCCTATAATTATCATAAGTTATAATTAATCTATTATTAAAATCAACATAAAATCCATATTCTAAAATAAATAAATAAATAAATAAATGGGGCGTGACAATCTCCTATACCTTATAAAAGTTTCGTCCTCAAAACTTAAAACAACTCAGGGTACTTTTGTCTCATATCTTCTTCACGCTCCCATGTTGCTTCCTCAAGTCTATGATTTCTCCAAAAAACTTTGACTAACGATATTTCTTTATTTCTAAGCTTCTTAACTTCTCGATCAACGATTTCAACAGGTTTTTCTTCGTAACTCAAATATTCTCTAATTTGTACTGTCTGTGGCTGGATAACATGGCTCGAATCTGGTACGTACTTTTTCAACATGGACACGTGAAAGACATTATGGATAGCAGACATCTCCCCAGATAGATCTAATTTGTAGTCTACCTTACCAATTCTCTCGCTGATTACATAAGGTCCAACGTAATGTGGACTAAGTTTTCCTTTCTTACCAAATCTCATCACTCCCTTCGTTGGAGCTACTTTTATGAACACTGAATCACCTACTTCAAACTCAAGTGATCTTCTTCGTACATCCGCATAGTTCTCTCAATCCTTTGACGAATAGTTCTTATGGCCTCAGTTGTTTCTTCTATAAAATCTGTGTTTCGTCCCACCTCGGACTCTATTTCTTTCTTTTCTCCAACCTCAAACCAACATATAGGTGATCTAGATTTTCTCCAATATAACGTCTCATAAGGTGCCATTCCAATTGTTGCTTGGTAACTATTATTGTAAGCAAACTCTGCCAAACAAAGATATTTGCACCAACTCCCTCTAAAATCTAAAGCACATGCTCGGAGCATATCTTGTAAAGTTTCATTCATTCGCTCTGTCTGCCCATCTGTTTAAGGGTGAAAAGATGTACTAAATCACAACTTGGTTCCCATGGATGTTCGAACACACTCCCAAAAATGAGATGTGAATCGACTATCTCTATCAGAAATAATGGTCTTAGGAACTCCATGAAGTCTAACAATCTCTTTAACATACAACTTGAGGTAGTTGTTCCATTGAATATGTCATCTTAACTGCAAGAAATGTACAAACTTAGTCAATCTGTCAATGATCACCCAATTCGCATCATAGTTGTTCGTTGTTTTGGGTAATCCAACTATGAAGTCCATAGTTATTTCTTCTCATTTCCATTATGGAATCTGAATAGGTTGTAAAACTCCTCCGGGTCTCAGATGTTCAACTTTCACTGTTTGATAAGTTAAGCAGGCGCTGACGTACTTTGCCACATCTCTCTTTATTTCGAACCACCAAGAGCTTTCTTTTAAGTCGTGTTACCTCTTGGTGGAACCAGGATGTATCAAGTGAGGTGTATTATGGGATTCTTCTAATATTTGCTTTCTCAATTCTTTATTGTTGGGAACACATAAACAGTCACCAAAGAAAAGTATTCCATCACTAGATATTCGAAAACCTTCACTTCTTCCTTCTTGTACCTCATGTTTAATCTTTTCAATGTTTGGATCTTCTTCTTGCTTCTTTTGAATATCGTCAAATAGTGTTGGTTCCAAAGTCAACGCAGATAGTTGTCCAGAAATTATTTCGATCCCAAAGTCCAACACTTCTTTCCTTAATGGTTGAGGTAGTCCAAAAAATAACATCAATGTTGCGGAATACTTTCTACTCAGAGCATCGACTACTCTGTTTGCTTTTCCAGGGTGGTAAAGAATCTCACAATCATAGTCCTTAACCAATTCGAGCCATCTCTGTTGTCTCATATTTAAATCCTTATGGGTGAAGAAATACTCCAGGCTTTGATGATCCGTGTAAATCTTGCATTGAACTCCATACAAGTAATGTCTCCAAGTCTTAAGAGCAAAAAGCACTGATGTCAACTCTAGATCATGGGTAGGGTAGTTATTCTCATAATCCTTAAGTTGTCTAGAAGCGTATGCGATGACTTTTCCTTTTTGCATGAGTACTGCCCCTAGGCCAATCTTCGATGCATCACTATAAATATCAAACCCTTCATCCCCTTCTGGAATAGTAAGAACTGGAGCACTTGCCAATCTCTTCTTTAGTCCGATGAAGCTTTTCTCGTAATCGCTGGTCCATTCATACTTCTTTACTTTTCGTGTAAGTGTTGTTAAGGGAGAGGCAATCTTCGAAAAGCCCTCAACAAACTTCCCATAGTATCCTGCTAGTCCTAGAAAGCTTCTAATCTCACTAGCGTTCTTTGGTCGACTCCAATTGTCTACACCCTTGATCTTTGTAGGATCTACCATTACCCCATCCTTAGAAATCACACGACCTAAGAAAGCCACTCGATCCCAAAATTCACATTTTGAGGACTTGGCATATAATTGATGGTTTCTAAGAGTTTGCAACACGGTATTTAGGTGTTCACTATGCTCCTCTTGGGACTTAGAGTAAATAATAATATCATATATAAATACAATAACAAACTTATCTAGGAATTCCTTAAACACTCGGTTCATCAAATCCATGAAAGTTGCTATAGGAGCTTTCGTCAACCCAAATGGCATAACAACAAACTCGTAATGCCCATACCTTGTTCGAAAAGAAGCTTTGGGCACATCACTCTCTCTAATTCTTAATTGATGATAACTTGACCGCAAGTTAATCTCGGAGAAGTCTGTTGCTCCCTTTAACTGATCAAACAAGTCATCAAATCTTGGTAAAGGATATCTATTTTTTATAGTTACCTTATTCAACTCTCGATAGTCAATGCACATTCTCATAGATCCATCTTTCTTATTTACGAACAATACTGGGGCTCCCCATGGTGAATGACTTGGAAGAAGTGAACCCTTTGTCAAGGAGTTCTTGCAATTGTACTTGTAGTTCCTTTTAGTTCTGCTGGACCCATACGATAAGGTGCTTTTGATATTGGACCAATACCGAGAATAAGCTCAATCTCAAATTCAATCTCTTTGCTTGGTGGCAATCCTGGCAACTCATCTGGGAACACTTCTGGATAGTTGCAAACTACTGCTACTCCTTCAATCTTCTATTTTTCTTCTTTATTTATATTCACCAGATTGGCTAAGAATCCGGTGCATCCATTTGTTAACATCTTTTGCGCCTTTAGAGCTGATAAAAAATTTCTGGTCCTTTTCTTGGGTTCACCGATGAACTCGAATCGAGAATTGGCCTCAGGTTCAAACACAACTTTTCATTTTCGACATTCAATTGATATTTTGTAATTACTCAAGAAATCCATTCCTAAAATCACATCATAGTCACGCATATCTAGCACTATCAAGTCACTATAGAATTATCTTTCTGCAATACTCATTGGTACCGCATATAAAAGTGTGTAGATATCATCACCTCCCCAGAAGGTAGTGTTGTCAAGAATTTATAATCTAAGTTATCATGCGGTCTATCTAACTTCTTCGAGAAAGAATCAGATATAAAACAATGCGTTGCTCCAGTATCAAATAATACATTAGCAATATGATTGAAGATGAGTATTTGACTTGTGACAACGGTGGAGGCCTCAGCAGCTTCTTCCTTGGTAAGGGAGAAAACACGAGCGTTGGTAGTAGCTAGTTGGGCCTTAAGTCTAGGGGCTGGTGGGGCCTCAAGTCTCCCCTGATTAATGTGAGGTCCTTCAAGTGTTGCCTGCATTTAGTGGAGTCGAGCAGAACTGTTCTGGTACTGGCGACATTGTTATTGTAGTTGATTGGACTTTGAAGGGCAAAACTTGGCTATATGTCCCTCATGACCACACACATAACACCCACTCGTGCCCTGACGACACTCACCTAGATGAAACTTTCCACATTTAGAATATTGTGGATACTTGACTTGTTTGTATGGTGGTCCTCCTCCTGGTTTGTTTTCTAAAGACTTGTGGTCCCAATGCTTCCTTTTGTTGTTGTTTCCCTTCCAATTTGATGACTGCTTTGAGATTTATGGGCTCCATAATTACCACGATTCTGATTCTCCTTTGATTGTTGCCTCTGTTGTGAGTTGTGAACCTTCATGTTATTCAAGTAATGTTCAGCAATCAAGGTACTGCTGAGACAATCTTCGGCAGTTTGTGATCGATTAACTCCATTGGTTACATTGAGAGCTATCTCAGGCCAAAATATCTTGAGCATCAATCTAACTCTTTCTTTTTCTTCTCTAACTAACTCTGGGCATAAACGAGCTAGCCTGTTAAAATTCCTTACAACCTCCTCAATAGGTAAGTCTCCCTGGCAGAACTCAGTGAACTCGTCATAATGTCTATTAGTGACCTTCAAGTGAAAGAACTCCTTAAGGAACTCGGTCTCAAAGTCAACTCATGTCATATCATTAATATTCCTTTCCATCTTAATTCTTTCCCACCATATTCTAGCATCTCCAACTAAACAGAAGGACGCACACTTTACCTTTTCATTTTCAGGCCAATCCAATAATTCTAGTCTGCTCTCAAGAGTTTTGAACCATGCTTGAGCATCCCATGGTTCGTAAGACCCAGAGAAATTCTATGGTTTCAGTTTCTGCCAGTGAAGCAAATAAGTTTCCTATCGCACTACTAATGCAGGGGTTGCCAATGGAGGTGGTGGAGCATGAGGAGCAACAGGTGGAGTGGGAGGAGACTATTGATTGGCTCGCAAAACATCAATAGTTCGTTGTTGTTCTACAAGCTGATGTTGAAGTTGAGCTACAATATCTAGCAAATTATGTTCTAGTGCAGGTTGATTCTCATTTCGTTCCTGACCTTGGTTCCTAAGAACTTGTTCCCTAATTTGATTAAGACTGAGGTTATCATCCTGGTCTAGAGTAGGTGGAACACGTCCTCTCCTCATTTTCTTTTATAACCTTTAAACATAACATTTTTTTTTGTATAAGTGAAATATAATATTCTTAATATTTCTGAGACAACGTCCACTAAACTTCTCGCAATCGTCATGCCAAATTTAACAAAGAAATAAATAAGCAAAATACTTTCTTACTTGTAAGGTAGCAGAGCCAATGCATGACAATAGGGTAATGGAATGTCGGAAACCTGCTCTGATACCATAACTATAACACCCCCTTAGTGGGATATTAAATTTATCATTACTATTCAAGTAATGTTCATTAGAAAGTCATCTAATAAAGATTTGAGTTAATAAAGAAAAGGTGGTAATTTTTTTTTTAAATAAAACTAAATGAGTTATTGCAAGAATCCCATGACCTTTAATAAAGAAATACTAAGAAAAGTCATTAAAAAGTTCTTATTCAAATAAAAGTCCACGCAAACTGGAAATACTTCAAATAAGGCTAAATTAATAAATTAAATTACTTGCGGAAATTATTTTCCGAGATTCCGCTACCACTATCGCCCTGCATAGCCCTGTTATCTTCCATGCCTACAATACACCTTGCCTTTATCTGCAAAACGAGAATTTAAAACTATAAGCAAAAGCTTAGTAAGTAACACCATGCCTCACAAAGCAATTAAAATGGTTTATATGCACGTGCATAAAATCTATCTTTCTCATAAAAATATACGTACATAAATACATATAAGGATCCAGGCATGGTACCAATGCGCGCAACTCCAATGAAACCCAGGGTAGCTAGCCACCGCATTCCACTGGAGCAAACTAACTAAAGGGCGGACTGAGAGCCCTAGGGGCGGACTAGGAGCCCCAGACTGAACTATGGGCGGTGTAGGAGCCCTGGTACCAGCCTATAAAAATAACAATAACTCTTAAATATATATGCTATTATTCGTGAAATTTGATATGCAATATGATAAAAAGATTTACTCAAGCTGACCAAGAAATACATAATCTTAACATGATTCATACACAATATTGTTAGATAAATATTTTTATCGTAATTTTGATGATTTCATTTAACTGAATTTTTCACCAAAACAATATCCCTAAATGTTGTCCAAATACTCATAATCGATCTAAATTATTTTTACTAATTTTTTGGAGTATTTCTTGAAGTTTATTTTTGACAAAAATTGGACAACACCTCTGTTTCAAGGCCAACCGATCGCCCATAGAGGGCAACCCGTGCCTGAAGTTTGATTTCTGAAACAGAAAAGAGACTGAAGGTAAATTCTTGGAGACCGACTTGAAGTCGACCGGTCACCTTGAAGTCGACCGGTGCTTAAATGAACAAAAATTGTACAAAATGCTCTCTGTCTCACGATTGAAAGAGGCGTACCAGTCCACCCAAAGGGCTGACCAGTCGAACATGAGGTCGACCGGTCCAAGGTCCCCTGGACCGGTCCACCAAGGTATTTTTGAGTTACAATTCGAAATTTCTTATTTGAGGTCAACCGATCGACCTAAGGTTTTATCAGCAAACTATCCGTTGAACAGCAGACAACTTTTCATGATTTTAAGGGATTGATGTCTAACAGTTATATTATCCATTTGATTCGCAATTTTTTACAGATTTCAATCTCCAATAAAACTTCTTGTTCTTCATGAAAACTTCTTGTTCTTCACTTTCATATTCTTATTGTATTTAGCCTAAGTCTTTCACTTGCACATCTTGAGTACTAGGCTTGATTCTTGATTACATTTGCACTTCATAGTTGTATACTTTATTTGAGTTGTAATCTTGAATTGTTTTCAATCATCCAAAACAAGACATCCTTGTTAGTGTTTTTGTGGTAAGAGCACACTTGGGTGATTTTAGGTGTTGAAGAGTGTGGTACTCTTCATTGGTGTAAGAAGATTGTGGTAATCTTCATAGGTGGTGTTGAAAGAAGAGTGAGGTGCTCTTCAAGGTAAAGGTTGTAATAGTTTGGTATTTATTAATAAATCTATTTCCTTTTTCAAAATTCATTCCGGACATACCGGGGTGGTAGAAGATTAGGCCCTAGGTGGGCTAAACTTCTATAAATTATCGTGTGTTGTGTATATTTCCGCACTTTCATTTTGGTCATCATTCTCATATTCGAAAAAGAGGGCGAAAATCGGGATAATCTATTCACCTCCCCTCTAGATTATCGTAGCCACTTGGACTAACAAATATATGGGTCAAACATATATGATAGGCATAAAGCATTAACATAACATTAATGTAAACTACTCATATTGTAGGTGAGAGATGCACTTACCTCGACTCCGGATAACGATATCCAAAATCACCCAAACTTCTAGTGAATGAACGAGATTAATCTAAACTATTAAGTAGAACTTAAGTAGGTTAGAAATAATTAGATAATCTTCTCTAAATTATCAGCTAATATAAGACTATACTATTATCTACAAGGCAGTGATAATATCAATAGTACTTAATCAAAATTAGTATATAATACCCTACCCAATAAAGAATTAAAAATACCATCACTATACTAGTTAGTTTATTATATCGAATTAAATCCTCTTTTTCATTTTCTTTTTCTTCTTCTTGAGAACCGCTACTCCGATCTGTTCATTCTCTTAATGAGAGTGTAGATTATATCTATATCTATATATATGACTAATTTTGGACCACAACTTTGTGTTTTTATTTTTTAGTCCCTATATTTTCCCCATCTAAATAAATGGGACATTTGTTTCATAATTGACAACAAATACCCTATATATTATTATTATAAATAAAATCTGTATATGCCTATAATTATCATAAGTTATAATTAATCTATTATTAAAATCAACATAAAATCCATATTCTAAAATAAATAAATAAATGGGGCGTGACACTGATTCTTTGAGGCTTAATTTGGTATACAACTAATGCTTATCACAAGCGATCAAAATCAAGCATGGCAAGAACAATAACAAGAATTGTTTTCAATCTCAACATTCCATACAACAGTCTTCGTGCAATTAGCCCTCTAGAACAATCAATATATATTATTGCTCAGCATTTTTCAGTGTTTGGATTTGTTGTATCATTACTTGTTGCAGAATTTAAAAGTATCACGCTTCATAAACGTCCTCCACCTTTCAATATTAGCTTCTTTTTTTGGATCCAACCCTGGTGGAGTCTCACGTTGCTGGAGAATTTCAAGAATTTCTTCACTCTCACCTAAAAGTCGTGCTGCTTGGCAGATGCTTCTCTCTCTTTCTTTGATGGAACAACTGTGACACTTGAAGATTACGACACGTGCTAAATTGGTGAGGCAAGCTGCCAATATGTCCGAGATCATGACAGATAATCTCTCAAACATCTCCTCATCATTTGTTTGGTCGTGTTCGTTAGTGTGTGCTTGGAGGATAGTTTGAGTTATCTGGTACATTGACCTAGCAGCTATTACTTTGACAGGCTAATGGAGAGGGTCTTGCACTAGATAATCTTCCATCTCAGTTGGTGAAATTCCTAAAGGTCTTTTCAGCAATATCGGAAAGTTTTTGCAGCATCTCCTTGTACGTTCGACCTTTGAGATCCTTATCTTGCCATATTCTATACAGTTCAACTCCTACCCAGATCACATCTGCTGCATGCCAGATGATTGTCAAATCTCTTTTTCTGTCGAGAGATTTCTCAATAAGCTTCGCAAAGTAGAGGCCTTCACTCAGAGCGGTCCATAATTGATTAGACTCGTGATCCGTGATGTTGGGAAGTGAGATCGCAATGCTTGTCAAGGTAACCACTGGCAGAGACCAGTTATTAGGAGGTTCTTGAGAATTTAAGCTTTCAACTTCATTGATGTCAAATTCTTTCACTCCATTGAAGTTCACAGACTTGTGAAGAATTTCAATTAGGTTCTTGGGTCGTTTCTTTTTACCTATCTCGATTATCTTATCCACCTCACTGCATATATTTGTCAGTGTCTTTTCAGGAAGCTCTACCTCCCTTCAAGCAGCACAACATAACGGCTAAAATCTGGATCCATTCCAGCCATGATTCAAACTCTCCAGTCCCGTCTGATTCCTTAGAACTGCATGCCTTTAAATTCTTGATGGCAGAAGCAACACAAAAACCCTTTTACATTGGTAGCAGAAAATAGTAGAACTAGTTTGCTGGACAGAATAATCAGAATCTGAACTCCAATGCAGAAATTTAAAAGTAATCTTTTTGCATCATGGACAATTTTCCTGATATTGTGATGTCTAGTCTTTAAAGGCAGTGGGCTATTTCTCAGTGTTTCAGCCTTTGAGTCCAATAAGCATTGGCCTTAAATTCGTCTTTGAAGATTTTACGGCCTATGTTCGAGCTCTTGAATTGGGCAACATTGAACCATCTTAGTAAAGGAGCATTAGTACCCAATGCAACTCCAATAGACTGAAGAACTAGAATCCAATCGATGGACCACTTATAACTAGACGAAGTTTGTTTTACGCCTTTGTACACCAAATGCATTCTAATCTCAGCTTCTAATAGAGTTAGAGTTGTCAACACACACATCATGCTTGAGGTAACGCACGTCACTGAGCGCGCGATGAGAAATTCTGGGCTCCCACTTTTTTCCATCACCCAATATCTTCTCACCACTACTCTCAGCTCATCAATGGCAAATTTTGATCCCCACTCCACTTTCCGATCATTTTAAACTCTTTTATGCATTTGCTTATACTGTAATTCTACGTATCTCTTGGCAGTCGGAACCATCACAGCCGACGAACATAACATCACAAGCAAAAGAAGCATGAAAATAGTAGATCCTATTTCTTCAGCCAATATTTCATGGACATCAAGAAAATATCCCATTTGGGCTATATGTATGCAGACATTTCCCCCGATCGTAATCACCAGAATGCCTAAAGCGGCTAAGTTTAGCATGATCTTCCATGGATCCCAAAGATGCGGCAAAATTAGCCATTGTAGTTGACATCAGAACAAGGTTGCTAACCCACGCGAGTTTATCTTTAGTTCCTGGAATTTTACTCGTTAGATCAATGGGAAGCTTCATCGCCACAGCTAATGTCATCAAGGAAATTCATTGAGAGAGAAGTACTAACACGGGAACCAAAACGTTTTGCTTCGAAAACCGTTGAAAACATCGGCCGCCATAGCAACCGAGCAGAGCAGGCTACACAAGCTGCATCAATATAGATGCATATCCATGGCATAGGCGAATTGAGTTTCGCTTGCATAGCATTGTTGTAATCGTTGACCAAGTAGTTGATGCAATCATCCATATTCTGGTTTAGTGTTTTATGAGACTTTGTTGTAGTTGAGGCAACTAATACCTCCCTTAAGATCCTTGTCACTCTGTAACTGTCATAGAATGTTTATGCTACAGAGTTAATATCTAACCCGCCTTTTAACTTGAAGTCTACAAACTTTGGTTGTAATTATCTTCGAAAGACTTTATTATCAGTCTTTATTTTTGGTCAAGTAGACTCAAATTCTGTACGTGTTTAAGGATTCTAACACTAAGGAACAAGCCTTTATGGCTAGGTGTGTCAGGTTTGCAAGTTCAAAATAATTATATGGATAATTATGAAAACTACCCTACGGTTTAGCTAATTACAAAAAAACCCAGTTATCTTTCAAAATTAGTAAATGACAAATACCCCTTGTTGATGGTTCAATTTGTAAAAGAGAAACAAATGTCAGTGGGCATTTGTAATTTCGAATGAAAGATCATTGGGTTTTTTTATAAGTAGGCTAAACATCAGGATAGTTTTTGTAATTAACTCATAAATATATATTCTTAGTCAACATGTTGCTTTGTCTGTGAGATCTTGTGAAAATCCTCGTATTTTTCTTGTTACTTCCAATTTTGAAGGATATATGAATTTTTGAATATGTATATGAGGATTTGAAGGACAAAGGGGGTGACTAAAGCCTTTTTATTAGAAAACAGAGTAGTAGTGATCTTGCTTTTTTTATTTGTGTTTGTTAAGGGGTGAATAACAGTTTGCATTCTGAACTGTATTATCATTTTGACCCCGAGTGGGTCTCTTGTGAGACTGTGAGACGAATTTAAATGCGTGAGACGGAGCTTCAACACCCAAAGTCAATCCCTAAATCTAAATCCAACACAACCCGGGGAAGAAAAATAGTTGCGCAACTTCTACTCTCTCTATATATATTAAAAAAGTGGATATGGGTCAAAATGTCCCCTTCAATAATGTAAAAATGAAAAATAGCCATCTTTTGTAAACATGTGTTTTTTAGCCATTTTGGGCAAGCAAATGATATTAATACCCTTTAAACATATTAAATTAGGTCACCTTCCTCCCTTTCACATTTTCACTTTCTCTCTCTCCATTTTGGTTCGTGGACATCGAATTTTTCGGTGGCCATTTTTTTCAATAGAATCTTGGAACAATGTAAGCATTTTGTTCTCTAGCTCATCATTTATTCGTTTGAGTATCTTAGTTACTTTGGGGTTGGGTATATACTAGATTTGAAAACCATAGACTTGAAAAAAATCAAAACTGACTTCGAAAACCAGTCTGCAGTGTAACTCGACATCTACTCGATGTCGAGTCATATGTAACTGGATATCATGTTAGATGCTTTTCGAGTTACCTATAACTTGATGTCGAGCTACATGTCAGCCTTTATTTGTTTTTCTGTTCTTTAATTTGATAATCTATTGGTGTTGGTTTCAAATGGAGGATGATAAAGTCATAATTGTCCATAGTGGTTTTTGGGATGACAGTTTCTATAGAAATGGTGAAGAAGTACTCGTTTTACATTGTTGTGGACAATATCATATAGTGGGTTTATGGATATTGTTCATAACATTGTAAATGGTGATCGGCGATTGTGTGAATATAAATTACACTGTTTAATGCCAACTGGGGGTCGTTCTAAGGTTAAGTATTTGATTATGTGTGAACGAGATCTTCGACGAGTAACTGAAATTTTCAAAGATCCCCGAATATTTGTGACCTTGCAACCAAAAGATCATGGGATGGTCGAGACCTCGCACACCGGAAATTACAATCCAAATGGTTTTATGAACCTCATGGCTGCTCAATCTTATTCTTATGGTATCGACACTCAATTCATGCCCGTAAATCCATATAATTCTCAATACGGCATGAATTATATACATGGCCCACCACAATGTATGCCAACATATATGCAACATATTGTGCCCGATAATTGTCCAAGTAAATCACGGACCTTGGAGCCTCAACCAACGTCTATGCAACATGTCATTTAAGCATGCCCACAAAATCTGGAATGTGTTGAGTTTGACGAAGAAGAATAATTCCAGGGCTGATGATGATGGTGGTGGTGGTGGATTTAATGATGCTTTTGGGCGGTATGATGATTTCGGGGGCGGTGGCCATTATGATGACCAGGATGTTATTGGTGATGAACATAACCAACAAGATAAATAATTTGTTCCATCGCGGGACAATGATGGTGACACATCCGAGGAAGAAGATGACGATCTAGAGTACGACGTTGGATGAGAAAACAGATGATTATTTTGTTTCGGATGACTGTGAAGGGAATGATGTGAACAATGAAATCATAATAGGAGACAATCGCGAACATGTTCTCCGGAATAGACGATTTCCAATCCATAAAGTATCTCCTGTTGATGCCAACGAAGTAGACAATGAGAACATTGAACATACGGAGCTCCCAATGGTTAGGTCACAATATGATTGGATGGTTCTTGGAACGTCATATCAGTATCCCGACCCTATTTCCATTCCACAAGAACCACCTAACATCGAGCGTGGCTTATTTAAAAGTGCAGTGCTTGAAAGCAAGGTAGAATTGGTAACAAAGTTGGGCTTCTACCATCTACACCACCGTGTGGAGTATAGAACAACACGGTCTTCGGCTTCATGTTATGAGGCAGTTTGCGAACATAAAGGATGCACCTTCTTACTTTGTAAAAATACTATCCCAGGAGGAAGCTGGAAGGTGACTAAATTCAAACAACCTCATACATGTGAAGGAAACCTAAGTAGACATGCTCCTCAATAATTGCCTTCAAAGATTATTGGAGCCCTATTTGTGCCAAGACTACTAAAGGAGGGGCGATCCCTTAAGCCTAGGGATATTGTTGATGATTTGTCTGTTGAATATGGGATAGACATTTTGTATGACAACGCACTAAAATCACAACATCGTGCTTACAGCTACATACATGGTGACCACTTACAGTCTTGGGGGATGTTGCCTGCATTCTTGTACGTGTTGAAAAAAGAGAGCCCTGGTACAATTGCGCTACACGAGACTGATGGCGATGATAGATTCAAGTATATTTATATTACCTTACATACGTCAATTAAAGGATTCAGCAAGTGTTGTAGACTTGTAATTGTTGTTAATGGCACACACCTAAAGGGCAAGTTTAAAGGTGTGTTGTTTGTTGCGGTTACGAAAGATGGCAATGAATAAGTGTTTCCATTAGCGTTTGGTGTGACTGATAAGGAGAAGGACGAATCATGAGAATGGTTTATGAAGCAATTACTCAACACGTACGGATGTCCTGAAAATATGCTCATTGTATATGATCGTCACAAAAGTATTAATGCAGTTGACAGTGTATATCCTGATGCTGCGCATGGTATATGCACATATCACTTGAGGCAAAATATTAGAAATTATCGAGGTCACGTGGCGAGCTTATACCAAAAGGCTGCGTACACTTATTCTCCTGAATGGTTCAAGAAAATTATGGGTCTGATTCAAATCGCAAACGAAAAGGCCTATGAGGAGTTGGTTAGGGCTAGAATGAAAAGGTGGGCACGTGCACATTGTCCAGTTAGATGCAATGGGTTCATGACATTGAATGTAGCAAAGGTTCTTAATGCTAGGTTATTTAATTCAGTAAGGCAAATCAATCAGTCTACAGTTACGTATTGGTTTGTGCAGCTAATAGAGCAGTCATGCCTGATCAAAGCTTACATAACTCGATATCGAGTAACAATAACTCGATATCGAGTAAAAAAAACTCGACATTGAGTCTTAGTAACTCGATGTCGAGTAAAAAATAATAAATATTACATAGTGCAAGAATTGAAATAGACTACATCAAGCTGAAAGAAATAGTACTTCAAATTTAAAGCGACTTCGTAGATACTAAGACAACAGTGCAAGAATTTAAAGCAGACAACAGCTGAAACAAATTAGAAGTACATAATCCAACCAAACAAATTAGACTACACATGTTTGGACTTTGATGAAGTTCCTTCCCCAAAATTGGGATGCTTATGCAAATATCGAGGGACACGAGCTGACCATGGCACAATTTCGACAACTTCCTTCTTCCAAAGCTCAGTCTTGAATAGCAGGGCGAGTTGTCGAACAGGGGTTTCCCATCTAACTCTTAGGCGGTTGCGAGGGTTGCATCAAGCTACATGAACATAAAATGAACAAAAATTGGAAGTAAACAAAAGTGCTTGAAATATGTATAAAAAATACCCTGCCCCAGTCAAGCCTATTCTAATGAGTAGAATGGACGAAATCGAGCTTGCAATCCCAAACAACGCCTGGAGTGGCAAACATATTAGCAAAAAAATTGTAGCGAGCTTGAAGATGTTTAACGCGTTGATTGACCTCAGAAAATGTAAAAGTACACTCAAATTGTGACTTCAGAAGAGCGCTAGCAGCCAATACGGAAGTGTTGTTAAACCCACCGATCTCCCAATTACCTTTGTTCAACTCGCTCCCCAGGAAATCAACAAGTAGAATATCCATCGGCATTGTCCACGTTTTTTTTTCATTGTAGAGCACAATAAGGAAATTATTTCTAAGTTTTAATGGGGGTGGAGAAGAGAGAATTCAAGGTCGTCTGTGTTCATTTTAAGTAGATGGATGATTGATGTAGATATATTCTACATTAGTGGGGTATTTATATTACACCTCGAGCTTACTCATCAATGAAAATCGCATAGGACAAGAAACATCAATGAAAAGCTAAAATAAAGTAATGTAGGACAAGAAACATCATGAAAAGCTGAAACAAAAGCTCATTAGACAAGAAATATCAATGAAAAGCTGAAACAAAGTATTGTACTTTATCACGAGATAACACACGATATCGAGTCATACTAGTTGGGCATCAAGTCATATAAGTGGTACAATTAAATTACAAACTTTGTGGATTACATGTTCAATTTACTGATTGACTTCAGAAGCTCTATCAGGATAAAGCCTACTAGTGTGTCCTTCCTTCTTACAAATGATACATTTTCTTGGAATTCTTCTAGCAGGTTCATCTATTGTGTTGCTTCCACTCGCACTCGTTGCATCATGGCAAATAGGGAGCACCGCATTACATGTAGAATGATTGTGACCTTCTTGACGATATCTAGAGCATAATACAAACCGTTGTGAGCTACTAGATGGACCACTAGACGGAATCCGTCGAGTTCTCAGTTGGCCAGCTTGTCGAGGATTTAGAGGTGCTTTGAAAACCAAAAGTCGTATATCGGACAATAAATATATACAACTAAATCTAGTGGTCAATATATACAGTTGATCATAAATTGCAATCACACATCGGTACTCAAAATAAATTACAAAGTACAAACTAACTATGGAGATAATATCTCTCTATTGTGAGCAAAAATTGCCAAGGCCATCTTCCGCTACTCGTGGACTGTAACTATAGTCTGCTCTGCTAGGATGGACTCACCCAACAAACGCTCTACATACATGCAGGCGAACGCGCCACAACTGTGGCTATCCATCTGTATGAACTGCTGATCAGCCGACATCGTCGTAATGGGCAGATGTCGCATCTAGGCGGAATCTCGCACCTCTCAAAATAACCACCGGCAGTGAGCAATCGGGGAAGAAGGTGCCTAAGCGGGAGCAACTGGCGGTGACGGTGATAAAAGATGTACGGGTCAGAAAGATTGTCCATTTGATGTGACAATGGGTCGTACAGTTGAATATCCCACTCGATCAGCCGAACTCGACATACGACCTAATGCACATAGACATATGAAGACTATCTACAAGTAATAAACATGAAACATTATTAAGTGAATAATATGACTAATACGATCTACAAGTCAAATAGAATTACAATAAAGCTATAATATGACTAATACGTACATCTGGAACCTCGGACCAAGGCTGCCCCCACTCTGGACTGGTACCATGTACATACTTTTGATTGCCGCACGGCCATCGTAGGTAACGGCAATTTTGCCCCTCGTAGGCACCCAGACACTCCGTGTCATCAGGATTGAGTTGATCCCATGCATTCTTCAGGTACCTTTATGGAAAATTTTCATTTTAAATTATTAGTATCAACAAAAGAAAGTATGTTTATCGAACGTCAACTGAAATTAAAAACTTACAAAATATGAACAATCATGGATGTTCATAGTGTCTGCTCCGACACCAGGATGAAGGCGAACCCCGACGTGCAATCTCCAGACAAGGACCTCGAGATAAGGCTCCATATGTTGCACCAATTTAAACAACATGGGATTAAAATAATAATAAAAATTATGAAAATGAAATAAATACTTAAAAAAACTTTATTACTTATACTTACATTATTGGCTAGATCCTCCTCTGCGTCCTCAATCTCGCGAAAGTTGCTGGGGTACTAGCCCTACATCTCGGCTGACAAACATAAAAGAGCAATTAATTATCTATAATTATCTATCAATTTAACGAATAATGAAGTGAAGTATCATTAATGACACAAAGAAAATGTGAATCATATGGGGGGTTAGGTGTCTCCAAAAATCGAGCATACTGCTGTCGTATTTGTCGTTGTCTTCTTTGCTCGTCTAAGTCTATAAATGGAGATTGTAGGTACCTCGACGGTAGATAGACGCGATGGGCAGGACGTAACGGGGCATCGGGAGTAATGTCCCCCGTCTCGGCCCCTGCAACCCCTTCCCTCCCCCAGTCTGACCACCCGCAGAATCAGCTGCGGTAGAGGTCTCTCCGATATGCTCAGCGACTACAGCGGGTGGAAGCTATGGGGGGCGGGGTGTGCCACGCGGAGTACCACCAGGCACTGCCTGCCAAGAACCCTCACCCGTGGTGGGTAGCCTAGTGTCCTGACAAATTAAATTAAAATATACTATTATTATCATTATTCATAAAAAGTACTAATTCAATAGAAAATTGAATGCATAACGTATACATACCTCGTATGCAAAGCCCGATGTCTGTACAGTATATGTCTCCCTCGGGCTCGACCAGTCCCGTGGTTGGTGCGTAGATATGGATCATCCATCGTCGGCTCTGAATCATCATGGCGGTGACTCGGCTCTACAACTCCGCTCCACGCAGATATGACGGCATATCGGCGTAGGGTATCTAAATATGAGTGAATCTCATCTCATACCAAGGCCATCATGATCTGTCTCTGACACTCTAGTGCACGATCAACTGTCCTACCTACGGCTGTCTCCACCAACTGTAGGAAAACTCGGGCAGAATGGCTTGCAGTGGAGTCAGCTAGAAAAGCCGACAGAGGTGGAGGCGGTGCACTGGTCTATGCAGAGGAACAAGGACCCCCTTTGTAGATGTGGAAGGACGTGGAGGTGGAGGGGTCGCGCGTCGAGGCGGAGGTGGAGGCTAGGTATGGGTCCTCTGCCTCTGAGAAGGACGACTCGAACCCGCAATATCTGCTCGATCATACTCAGCCTCAATATCATCGTCATCAAGGCGTGTAGGCTAAGTCTAGGTCCTCTGCCTCTTTGGACGCCGAGACATAGGTAGTCCTGATCTGGCAGTACGTCCCGGCTCCAAAATAAGCCTCCTAGCAATAGTAGCAAGGTCAAGCGGAATAACCCAAGCCGGGAACGGATCCATATGGACATACCGCAATCCATGAGATATGTCCATATCAATCCCCTGCATATGGGAGAGTCATAACTCCTCCTGGGTGGGCTGAATAGGTGTGCATATCGTATGTCAAAAAAACAAGAAAACTTTACTTAATTACGAAAAAATGGAATGAATACCACAATTACACATGATTATTTAAAAAAATAAAATTTACCTAAGGGTTGTCAAATAAGGCCACCGCAGTGAAGCTCCTCTTGGAGCATCTAAACCGTCTGCCCCTAGAATAGCCCTCCAACCCATAGGTCAGAGAAAGGGTCTAACCGAATGCAGGAATAGTCTCATATGCCCATAACTGTGTCAAACAAAAAACAAATAAGTAATCAACCCAATTACAATATGAAATGCTCGTGTTAAAAGTGATACGTGTTTAAATTATATATACCTATAGAGGGTACAAGTAGGCATAGATGTGCAACTGGACGGCTCTATTAGGATCACCAGGGGCTCGGACTCCAGTATCAATATAATGAAGGAGATGCCCATACACGTAGGTGCCCCATGGGAATGCCCTAAACCCCGGGGCATCCTTAACTAAGGTCCATCGTGACAAACAGAACATACACGATCTTCAGATCATCATCTGGTCGTGCTCTAAAATGGCCCTCAGTGAAAAGCGGTAATATCTTGACAGCTATCATGGACTCCCCGTCGAAATACTAACGGTAAACTCTTCCTGCCGGTGGGATATACTGAGAGAAGCATGGGTCAAGTGCCGATGGGCCAAAGCGTAGTCCCATCATCATACAGGACTCCCATCGGCCAAATTTGAGGTTCTGCCAACCAACACGGAACCACAAGTTGCCCATCTCCGATCCCTCAACCGTGATCTCTCTACCAAGCAATCGCAACATCCCTTGGTCGTCAAATATGCATCCAAGTCAAAGTCCAGAAATGCGCCAAATGGACCATCCTAAACTGATCTAAATTCTCAGTGTCGTCATCTCTTTCCTGATATCCGCTATCAACCAGCACTTGGAATATGAATTCAACTTTCCACTCCAGTTCTGAGTTGCTCCCCATCTCCATGCCCAATTATGTCAAAAACACAGCAAGCATTTCATGTTAACTGTCTGAGAAATGAAAAAAAGCTGATGTCAACAAATAACTCGATATCGAGTTACATAAAAAATGTAACTTGATATCAAGTTACATATAACTCAGAATATGACTCGATATCCAGTTACATATTAAATATGTGACTGAATATAGAGTCACATGTAACTCGCTATCCGCAAACTAACTCAATGGCGAGTTACATCTAACTCATTGTGAAACCTCTCATCTTCTTCATCTCCTTCATTTCCACCCACAAACCACCATTAACGAACATCAAGCTTTTCAAATCAACACTAAATCCATCTAAAACCTAGAATTTCTATAAAATCTACAAGAAATCCTAACCTAAAACAATTATAGACTAACTAAATCAACAAAAAAACATGAAATTAAAGAAAGGTGGGTTCGAATCTTACCTGGTTAGAGGTCGAAAGAGTCTCCATCGTCGCTACCGTTCAACTCTTTGTTCAAACCTTCGAATTTCGTCGTTCACCTTTCTTGTACTCCAAGTTAGGTTTTCGAGTTGGAGAATGGGTGTGGCTCGAAGAGAATTAAACAGGCTAAAAGCGCAATTTTGGAATTTTACACCCCAAAATGGCTAAAAAAACATGTATTTGAAAAAAATAGCTAAAAAACAATTTTGATTGGCCAAAATGGCTAAAGAAACGCCCCACTGATTAATATATATATATATATATATATAGAATATATTAGTTGTTTGTCATTTTGACCACTCCAGCTAAGAAAATATATTAGTTGTTTGTTCGATCAAGAAAAATATATTTTTTTCAAAATATATATTTCAAGCATAACCCTTTCTATCAGATACTTCTCGCCAAAGAAAAGTAGCAAGGAGTCAACTCCCCTCTCGAGTAGATACATCATACAAGTGACTGCACTTTTATTTAGTCTTTGATAAACAATTAACTAATAATTAGTTCAATATTAATATACAGAAATTATTCCTTCAAAGTAAATAATAAATAAAAAAAGATAAATTGGTTAAAGTATGTGAAAAATATTACATGCCATTTTTGTGGTTGAATCGGTCAAAATCGGTATTTAAAAAAAAAAACAGTTAAATTTGTCAAAATTGGTCAATTCTGTCAAAATGATTCTTCAATTTTTCAAACTTTCTTTTGAAAACTAAGCTCTAAACTTGATACTTATCCTTAAAAACACATAATCATACATCGTATTTGAACATCTTTCGACAATTTGAGGACGATGAACGTTGAATGGAGTTCGATTAATTCAACTATTGAAGTCAATATGTTGAATGTAAAGAGCGAGTCTCCAATTACTTTAAAGTTCTAATATTATTTCGTTTAAACTTTAATTTTACCAATAGTGAAATGTTTTGTTTTCCGGCCCGTTTCCAAGTGCCAATGATTTTAATTTTTATCCTTTGTACAACAAACAATTCCAATACACACCGAATGTGATAAACTGTTTTAACTTGGTTAATCATTACAGCAACAGATCCTAAGAATGCTAAAATAAAATTTAGAATTTTGGTGACGAAAAAACAAGTAGCGTTTACTTGTGAGTATTATGAATAAAGAGTATCATATCATAATTCATATGCGTGTTGTTTTCCTCAGGATTCCAGCAATGATATTTCCTACTTCCTCGCTGCAATCCTCCTGCACATGATGCCCTGCCTGAACAAACCAACACCACAAAATCCCCCATAAATAACCACAATTGTTACAAGAAGTTATGTCACACAGAAGAAGATTGAAATTTTGGTATCATAAAAGGTAAAGAATTACAAGAACAACCCCTCACTCAAGTTTAGTCTAATTTTTTTATTAAAAAAAAAACCCTTAAGGTATTATAAACACCATGTGAGGTTTGTATTTGGCTAAACATCCCCCTTCAAGGTGCGATTTGTAACATAGAAATAAATGTGAAGGTGGTATATGTAATTTTGAAAGGTGTAATATCCCAATTTGTTTTTAACAGGTTAATTTAGGTTTTTTTTTAAAAAATAGAAATAAAAATAAAAATTTGCCTATAAATACATGATTAGCCCACATATATTTTGCACAATTTTCTAAATTCTCTACAATAGAAAACGAAGGGATCGGGGACTAGGACTTTTATCGTACAATTTTTTTACATCGAGTATCTGTGATTATTAAGGTAGGGATTTTTATTATTATTTGTCTTTATTTAATGTTCCATGATCGTACTTCATTTATTGCAATATATGTCAAGAGGAAATTCATATAAGCTAGGGGCTATAAAAAGGGTCCGAGATCAAACGTATCTTCGGGGTGAACCCACAATGCTATATGCAGGAACTAGCCAGTCAGAGGAAAAGAGGAAATTAATGAATTTTTATTTGTAATTATGTGAATGTTTTTCATGTTATATTAAATATTGACAGATATATCCTCTCGAAGCGAGATGAAGCTCACCCCTATTATTATCATGACTTTCGGGTTGAGAATCCTATGAAGATATGATGTTGTGGATGGCGGAATAAATCATGTTATATATATATATATATATATATATATATATATATATATATTTTAAATAATTATGAGCAGACTAAATTTTGGATTTATGTCTTTAATTTTTTTTCGGTTTATGCTTGGAATAATTGTTGGATATTTAATTTAGAAGATGTATTATTATTATTATTATTAATATTATTATTATTATCATTATATTTTTTCCTTCAGAATTAAAATTCTAAATTTCTTTTTGATAATTATTGGGATCATTATAATTTATAAAATTATGTTTTTTTTAAAATATTTTTTACAATATTTTAAATTAATAAAATTGGGTCGTTACAAAAGGTATTTGAGTTTTCTTTTTGTAATTAGACTGAACATCATGGTATATAATGTAATTAACCCTATCAATATCATATATTACCTAACACCTCACACTCTTGTAACTATAAGGTTAAATAAATTGTCTTTACAGAGCATAGTTCAGTATTTAAGGCTTGATGTTATTACCATTGGAAGTGTGATGAGTTGATGGTTGGATTCTTTACAAAAATCTTCGACACCTTCGAAGCTTAACCATCGGTCCCTTTGACCCCAGCAAACAGTTGTTTCAACTTTCCACTTCTCATCCATTAGTATTCTTCTCATCTCTTCAACGTACGCCTTACAATTAAACAAATTACATTCATGATGTTAGAACGACAATGACAAGTACTCACTTATGGATGAGATTAATAGATATCATAATTTCTAACGATCAGATGAAGACAACTTTCTCCAATTCATGCATATAAAGATAAATCTGCATCTTATCTTTAAGGGATAATTACAAAAAAAAACCCCGAGGTTCGGGCTAATTACAAAAAAATCCTGAAATTTTTGAAAATTACAAAAAACATTTAAAAACCCCCCAGATAATTTATAAAAATATTACAGTTAATATTTAGGACACGATCAAACCTGATGGGGCTTTTTGTAGTTTTGAAACAACTCTGGATTTTTTTGTAATTAACCCAAACCATTGGTTTTTTAGTAATTATCCCTATCTTTAATGATTTTTTCCCTTTTCCTTCTCTTTTTTTCAAGTACCATCAACTTCAACAAGTAAAACTAGCAGAGAAAATTAATTCACCTTTAATTCCTTTTTCATTGACCTACTAATTGCATTAAGAGCAAAACCAGAAGAACCGGATATGAGGTATGGTCTTCTATAAACCATTGCATCATCTTCCTTCATCTTATAAGGACCACAGCTTGTCAAGGCTTTATCGCTCGCTCTTAAAGGATCCTGATTCATGTTGAGATAATAAAGCTTAGAACTATGAAGTCCCAAAAAATAAAAGGATGTTTTAGCGTCACAATTTTGTAATTGTAAATGATACCTGAGAAAAGATTTCTCCAAGCAAAAAGTTGCTGAATATAGCAAGAGTTGATGGCAGGTTGGCATGTTTGACTGTCAGCTTTAGCAAAAAAAAAAAAAAATTACGCATCCATACATATGTATATGTATGTGTATATATATATATGGCTGAAAATGGGTGCTAAACCTGAAGTTCAGTTTGTTTTGCATTGAAAATAAAAATATGAGAATATAAAAAAACGAGAAGAAAGAAAGGAGTATGCATAGTAATATGTTCAACTGATCTTACCGGAGGATTTAGTAGAATGAGATTATTAAGCTTTTCCTGATGATCTTTAGCATATTTAACCACAACCGGTGAAAAATACCCCTAAAGTAAATGAAAACAAGATAAATTTTGTTCACAATCGCATGTCAAAAGACAAATAACTTGGACCTTAAATGTTTATATCCAAAACAAAGTGAAATCTACCTGCACAACAAGAGTGACCTTATCTTTTGAAAATTCGTTGACGATAGATTCCAATGACTCTTCATATTCTGAAAGCCAGATGACATAGTTTTTTTAGCACCTAACTCACTTTGTTGCCATTTTGATAACAATTTTGGAAGCTTATGTAATAATATTCTTTATTTAAACTTGAAAATCTCATAATACCTTTCAAAGTGTAGTCAAAGCCATATTTGGGTTGGGGTTTATCTGAAAATCCAAATCCTGCAAGAACAATAGAAATTGACGGTCTCAGTTTTAATATTACTGAATGATCAGAAAAAAAAAAAAAAGTTTAAAACATAAACAAGGCAGCATAAGTACTTGCTTTTGTGGTGAAAAAAAGACAAGCTGTTACGAAGTAACTATAATTCTAGTGACCGTAGAGCTTACCTAGCCAATCAAACGCAATAGCATGATAATTCTTGGACAGAATGGGTAAAACTTTCCGATATGAATATGCCTATACCAGAAACATGAAGAATATTATCCGGAGCATAATAAGCACATCTGAAACAAACTGAAAAATCTCAGACTTGATTTCCACATTTGCACTTGTATTTTTTTTCCAACATTATGTTAACATAATTCTAATGGATAACATGCTAGAAAATTGTGTATAATTCAACAAAGATATATCAGGAAAAGACAAAGTTGAAAAACTAAATATTTTTCTTAACTTGGTAATCATATCTCTTGATGTTCTTAGAGAACTTAGTTCAACCCACATCCACAGGGAAAGTAGATTAATGTTACTTCTCATCCAACTTATCCAAACAAAATGAACCAAAATACCATTTAGAAGCACAAAGTCTTCTTGTTCTTTTCCTCTTTTCATCAGATTTAGCACTTGACTAAGGTCACTTAAATTCTTCTAGATGTGCTCCAAATAATTTGGCGATATAATTAGCATTATTTGCTGATTTAGATTAACTTAAAAACCTTATGTTTGAGAATTTAAAAGCCAATTTGCAACACAAATATCGCATTAAGGGACTGATAGGATAAGCTAACTTTCTAGTCAAGATATCTTATAGTATTCTGCATTCCTTAGAAGTTATTTCATCTTTTATAGGTTATAAGTTGTTTGTAGTTGTAACGTGCTTGGTAACATGAAAATGAAAAGAGCACACGAGCTTCAAAAATGTAAAGGTGCACGTTAATGGCTTATCATTTATCTAAGAAAATAAAATAAAATAACGCCTTCTTTCAAAAACTTATAAGCTCTTCTAGTTTGACCAAATGAATAACCAGGTGAAGCCTTACTTATCTACTATCAAAAGTTTTTTCCTTCAAGACATTAATAGCTTATAAGTTTTGAAATGTAACTCGATTTAAGCAGCTTAGCATCCTCTGATATTACCATGCATTGAACTTGGTACCAAAACATGAAAAACTACTAACCTGTGATGGAAAACCATGAATAAGAATAACTGGCGGATTGCCAGGGCTTCCACTTTCAACGCAAAACCATCTATTGCACAAAATGAGCACGTTTCAATTCGTAATCCCTGCACATAATCCATCCTCAATATTTAATTCTATCCTTTAGGTTTTTATAATTCTTAGACAAATCTCTAAATCAATTACCTGAACAGATCAGTTGAGGCTTGCAACGAACCAGCCATAGCAAGTCCAAAAATAGGATCTTTTGCCTTCTCACCGGTGCCACCAACAGGGTGTGCTTTCACCTTATTATTGTTTGAAAGACAATAAATAAATAAAAAAATGAGCATGAAAATATAATCAACTGCCAGTTTCAAAAGATGTATCTATAATATGAGGCTGGGAAATTTCAGTCTTTCTATAAATTAGAGAAACAAAAGAATAAAACCAAGAGACATACAATCTTTCCTTGCTTGAACCATTCATCAGCAGGACTTGGTTCATCTGAATATTTCCCTGTCACAATAAAATTTAAAAAAAATCCCACTTCATTTCAAAAAAAAAAATCCTAAATTTTTCCCGAAAACATTGTAATTATTTCCAATTCTGACCTCCACTGAAAGAAAAGCCATCTCCAACTGAAACTGGAGCATCCAACAAATAGTCCTGAGACATCAACAGAAAATTCACCAGCCCATTCGAAATTTATCAATTTGTTAGTAGGAAAAAAGGAAAGAAAAAAGTATATCATACCTCATTGGGATCATTGCTTGATTGGCAAGTGAGTATGACTTTTTTCTTTCTATATAGAATTTGAGGAGTTGATATGAAAGGGTGATATTGTTTGGGCAATGAAAGTGAAGCAGAGGAAAGGCAGATTGCCATGTTTTCCCAAATTGAGTGGCAGTTATGACCGTTGGTTCCTAATTCCTAAATAGAAAATGGGACTAAAATTGAATGGATTCTTTGGTGTTACAATAGGGAATGAGAGATAGGGTTTTTCTGGTTCTCATTTGTCGCATAAATTGCAATTTGCAAAATCTTGGCTTTCGTTTCCTTTTTTCTTTTATTCTTCCCCATTAATATCAGATCAGAATTCTTCTATTTGTATATCATCAACCTCGTCAAAGGGACCAATCTTTAGTTTGTGGTTCCTTGAGTATAGTATATATTATATAATCACTCATTTTAGAGATTTTCTATTTATTTTTTTAAAAAAGAATTTGGTTATATTAGGGGGAAAATGTAAATCATATGACCTTGGTCGTCTCGTTGACAAATCTATTTTATTCTTTTAAGTTAATTATAAAAATCTACGTCCATTACGTAAAGTGGTATTGCCTACCTCCTTTATAGGGGAGGTCAAGAGTTTGACCCCAGTGTGTGCGCGCGCTTGGAGAAAAGTAAAAAAAAGTTAATTGTAAAAAATACCGTTGAAATTCAATTGAATTACAAAAATACCACTTTACCATTCAAATTACAAGTAACCATTGATATATATTTTTATTTTACAAATTATATCTTAGTAAAATATTTTTAAGTAAATACAAACTTCAAAGGATGTTTGTGTAACATAGAGGGTATTTTTATAATTCTAAAAGATAATTTTTTTTGTTGGAAATTTAGTTTACCAAATATTTAAGAGAGTTTCGTTTATGTAAAATGGAAATAAATTACGTTATCGTAAGTGGTAATAGGCTAAATGTTCATTTATGTTTTGGGAAAATAAAAAATAGCCATGGTTTTCAAAAAATACGTTTTTAGCCATTTCGACTAAAAACTTATTGTCATACCCTTCGTGTATTTTCTGATGAGATACCTAGCCATTTTTGAAAAAATTACGCGGTGTCAAGTTGTGTACAGGTCCCCGGAAATGAAAAATGGCAAAGTGGACATTTGAAGTCAAAAAATATGGCTAAAAACATGTTTTGAAAAACATGACTAAAAAGTATTTTTGTTATGGAGAAAATACCAAAAATCCGATGGACTTTAATCGTAATCTACATTGTCGATATGAGCTTAGTATTTAAGACTTCTCGGTTTAAGTGAATGAGAAATAATGCACAAAATGAACCACTTAAATACAAAATGAGCACAAAAATTAGAAATGTGGTAGATTGAATAGACTCTATCTCACGAGTTTGTGAGGAAAAGTGAGAGCACTTTATTTAGCTCAAATGAGAGTACTGAGTTTGGACTCTTCTCGCACCAAAAGTTTTTAGAAGGGGATGACATGTGCTAGTGAGTTTGGCCCAAAATCGCACAACTAGTGGGCCTGAACTTGCTATATTCATTCTCTGTATTGGATAAAGTTTATTTGTTTAATCCCTTTTTAAACTCCCAGTTTCAACACTAAGCTCAGTTATGATCGCTTCTGCATTTGGCCAATGAACATGTCTGTTCAGACTATCGATCGTTCACACCTTGGCCAATGAACATATATGTTCGGATAATGTCTGATTTTTTGCCAATGAACATGTATGTTCGGACAAACAATCAATTTCCAGGAGGTTGTGTCTTTGCAATACACTCATCCAACATCTATATATATAATCTATATGGATGCAAATCAGGCACACCATTTTTCAACAATATTATTTTGCATATTGTTGAAGTCTTTCTATTTCTCTAAATGCTTGAAAATTCTAAATACTTCGTGTTCGTTGTTGGTTTATCTTTTATAAGTGTTGCTAAGTTGATCTTGGAAGTCGTTGTATTTTATAGACGATTTTGTATGAGCAATTTTATCGTGTGGAGATATTGTTCAATACTAGCCTGGCTTCATATTTCTATCTCATTACTCTGTCTGCCCAATTTTTGAGAAAACCAAACACAACAATCAATATTTTTGTAATAACGGAAAAACTCAAGGGTTCTTTTTATTTGCATTTACTCAAGGACTATTGAACAATCATGACTAAGTTTGGATTCAGATTTTCTATTCTATTTTCCTATTTCATTTTCTATTCCATCATTCAGATGAATGATATATACGGATGTATTAAAACAATTAACAAACCATATTTATCTAAATGACACGTGTTATTTATTCAGTTAAGTAGAACACAAAGTGTAAAAGAAAAGTGGAATATGAAATATGGTCCCACTAGGTTCAGTCACAATCTATGTAAGTTGGTAATATATGCAACTGCACCTGAAACTGTACTTTAGAGCTGATTAGCAATTTAGCATTCCCAAAGGACCCAAATATGAAAGTAACAACAGTTAGTCTCACTTGTAAGTGAGAGTTATCATATTCCAGAAGCTTATCAAAGTCAAACAAAAACAAGATTCATACATCGAACCACTTTTCCACTGTATCAGAATATCTTTCAATCTACAACATTTCCAATTCCTCCAGAATAATAAATAATTACACATGAACAAATTCCAAAAACTCACTCTATTTCACATAGTAAGGCAGGTCAAGAACATAGAGCAGAAAGTAAGCCCAAACAACACCAGAAACCCCACCAAAGAAGAATCCACCAGTGAACTTAGCCCATCCATCAGCAGTTTGCAGCTGATCGGGCTGCTTTTTCCGGCCGGTCAAAGTCAATGACGGTGCCGTTGACGGCTCGCCTTCCTTAAATGATGCAATCCCATAAATAGTCAAGCAAATGCTAAGGATCACAACTAGCCCTGCTGCTGCAAGGGACCCTGCTCCACCAGCATATGGGGTGTTCCTGAGTGGGCCCGCCTTGACGAATGGCCCCACGAGGAGGAAACCGTGGGCCAGACCGACCTCAACCCCACGGAGAAGAGGGTTGACCGCCGTCCGATAGGCCGGGAGGTTGGAGAGGTACCAGGCGATCAATGGACTTGATGTCACTGGGGTCTCAAGGCTTCCAATGAATGGGTCACCATTGATGGGCTGAATCACTTGGTAAGTGGGCTGCAGAACAAGATGGGATATATGAAAATCTATGAAATATGATTCTTGTCCATTGTAATGTATAAATCCACTACCTAATTATGTGTAATTAAGGGATTCTTGAATTGGTTATTATTTCTCCATGTTCTGAGGTTTCATTTGATTAATGCAAGATGCGAAAAAAAAAGATGCATGTGTTAATTTAAAGATGATTACATAAATGATAAATTACAAAAAGTAGCATTGAGGTTTAGTCCAATTTCAAAATAAATAAAAAAAATTCAATTATCGTCCAAATTATAAATATACGTGACAGTTGTTTCTATTTTATAAATTTCACATATTGTCAGCAAGTTTCTTTAAACAAAAAGAAACTTAAAAGATTATATTTATAATGCCCCAAGGGGTATTTGAAATTCTAATAAAATAAACTAAATTTCGGGATAATTTTTGTAATTTACCCTACATAAAGCTCAAAATACTACCTTAAATTTAGACAAAATTGGTCTCCTATTTATTAATTAACCAAACTACCTTCATGGATCCCCCTAAAAACTAAACTCCTGGCCACTGAATATGAATATTATAGTATTGCAAAATATTATCCATAGAGAATGAAATACATAAATTAAACTTGAGAAATTATTAACAGTAGGTAAAAGATTTAGAGAAAGTAATTACAACCTTTTCAGACTGGACGGCCTTGATGGTGAAGGAAGAGGTCCTCCTAGAAGGCAAAACTTTGAATGGAGCACCAGAAATACCCTTAGGAGTGACCAAACCTCTTGTCAATGAAGAAGCAAAATTGGTCTTGAGCTGGCTGGCAATGGTGGAAGCTGCACTAGTTGCCATTTTGGAACTGGTTACAACTTACAGCAGGGGAATTCAAACGAATTTAACAACCAATGTATAATCAAGATATGTTTTCTGAGTGACCATAATAATATCTTTTCCTCGTAAATTTGTGGTTCTCAGTTGGACTGTTTCTTACAGGCATGCTTTTCATTGGCTCACTTGTATCTCTAACCTTATCCCTTATCCACCACATGTGACTATGTGAGTGATATCTGATATGGTATGTGGGATTGCCAATTCCTTCTTTTTCATTTTTATTTTTATTTTTATTTTTATTTATTTATTTATTTGTTGTGGTCTGGGGTTGGGTGGGTCATCATTAGTGGGGTTGGGGGAGTTTCTTAATTTTTATTTCCATTTCATTTTTTGTCGGTAGAAATCAATGTAAAAAGATAAAAAAGTGATGGATCATGGATTAAGAAGTGATATTGTAAGTGTTCTCGAAGCTTTTATTTTTGGAAGAAGTGATTTATTGTAGCATAAGTAAAAGCAGCGGCGGATTTAGGGGGGACAAGGGGGGGCTATTCATTTCAAAATTTTTCAAAATTTCATTTTTCCTCCCTAAATTTTTCAAAAAAATTTTTTAGTTAAAATAGATGACTTTGCCCCCCCAAAATTTTGATAAAAATTTCAAATAGTTGTCTTTTACAATATAAAAGCCTATTAATTATGGTTAACATATGAGTATTTTTTTTCATTGTTTAAATTTATATACTCGATCCGTTTTTCGCCCCCCCAAAGTTAAAATCCTGCGTTCACCGCTGAGTAAAAGTAAATTGAGAATCAAAAATTGGTAATGCTTGCAAATACTAAAATCAAAAGTTGACAGTATTTGGTGAAAACATTATAAATGTACTTATTTGTTTATTAAAGTCAAACCAAAAACTGAATCAGAAACAGAAACAGAAGTTGGCATTAGCAAACACTCAAAATTAATTTTTTTCAAACAAAATATGAAACAATTTTTTTAGTGATTTTAAACACTCCCTATATCATGTGGCTATTGACATAAACAATATTTACAGGATAGACACTAAATTTACTGGTGAATGCCAAATTAATTAGAGTGAGAAATAAAATTATACGCCAGTTAATTCAGCTTATGATAATTTATCATGCTCAGATTATGAGAAAATGTCAATTTTGCGATCATAGTACGAGATACCCGCAATCACTCTATTATCTTGAAGGTCTGATCATTAGAATAAATTTTGTCCTCGGGACATTCTCTCTTGGAAAACTCCCTTAGTGCTTGTGTCTGGGATATTCACATGCGTTGTCCTCCCCCCCGCGTTGTCCCCCTTGAACCTTTTCGCCCCTTCGAAAAACACCATCCGTCATGCCTTCGAGTGTCCCCGCCCGGAAGTTCTTGATCCAGCCGCTATCTTTCCCTATTTATCCTTTCCAATCCTTTCTTCTTGTTCTCTTTTTCTGTCTTCTTTTTGTTCCTGCTTCATGAGATATCTCCACCCCATGGTTGACTGTGTTTTCATCTCCTAATCTCTAATATCTCTCATCCGTATAACATAGATTTTTGCCTCTTTTTCTTTTTACTCCCTCACGTTTTCTCTTTTTCTGTTTTTGCAGATCTCGCTAAAGTGAACGGGAACCGATCCAGGTTTTTCAAATTTCCACTGTTACCCCAATCTTGCTTCGACCATATTGCTGCGTTTCAGCTCCATGGACGACGACTTGGAAAAACTATATGTTTGTCTTTCTTTGGGGGGAGACGAAAACAAAGTGATTGATACGAGTGGAATCTCTTCGGAACCAATTGATCTTAAGAAATCCTTCGTGGGAAAAATCCTGGCACCACGTATAATTCATGTCGATCAAGTGTCGATTTTATTCAAACGCTTATGGAATCCATGAGGGACGCTCTCCTGTCGCACAATCTATGATAACATATTCTTATTTTCTTTTGACAATGCGGAGAATAAAAGGAAAACGATCTCCGGGGGCTCCTTGGTTGTTGTTCGAGATATCTCCTCCTTATTAATGAAGCAAAGCCGAATCTGAACCCGACGGAAATTGATTTCTCTCATTGTGATTTATGGATCCAACTTCATCATCTCCCCCTTGGCCTCATGAATTGGGAATTCGCAAAAATTGCCGAAAATTCCATTGGGAAATTTGTCGATCTAGATTATGACGCGACGGGCTCTGTTATTGGAAAATTTATGCGCATAAAGGTGAGCATCGGTATTTCAAAACATCTGATCCATTTCATTCATGCTAATTTCCAAGGAAAAACAAAACCGATTCTGTTGAAATACGAGCGTCTCCCGGACTTTTGCTATCATTGCGGAATAATTGGCCACGTATTCAAAGATTGTGAAGTTCGTATCTCTGACCCCGACTCCATCACCGACCCCCCAGAATATGGTACGTGGCTTAAAGCTACTACTGGAGGTACTCCTTTCTCTTCCTCACGTCGAAACCCTACATCATCACAATTCCCACACTCGTCGAATCCAGACCTTAATCGCCATAATAATAATCCTTCCCCTAACCAAACAAACACCACACCCAAAAATAGCACCCCCCCAACCACCTACACTTCTCCTCATGTCAACCCCACACGTCCATATATCTCCCCATGCACATAATGATTCATTCCCTAATAATCAGAACCAAAATCCTCCATACCCCTTGTCTTCATTGACCCCACATCAAAAACCTTCCCATATTATTAATCATGTGGAAGTCTATTATACTAATATACCGTCACAACCTTCACCAAAAACCCCACTATTGATTTTCTTCCTCCGTCTGTCTCTCTTACCCATTCACCACTTATCTACCTCTCACCAAATAAACTCATCCCGTCTTCCTCCTCTAACAATCCGATGCCAACCACAAATACTTCCGCACAGTTGCCTCTCACTCAAAATATAACTCCTTCTCCCACACTCGGCAATTATCCTACCTCAGTCATCTCCCATGCACACGTACCCACTTCTCCTCACCATCCCCATACTTATACCTCTCCAATCACAAATTCTATCCTTCCTCCAAGCCCTTTCCTCACCACTATCCCTATGAATCTTGACACCCCAGCTAGAAAAATTGCCCAAAGAATCACAATCCTTCGTAAAAAAATCCCTTCCTCCCCCTCCTATTCGGACCCTCCCTCGAAAAGAAAGTTAAATATTGATGGCTTTCTTGACTCGGATTTCTGAGTCATTCCAGTCGAAATTATCCAAAAAAATAGAAAATGGATAGCCCGTCAGTTAGCTCGGATTCTCCTAGCTTTGTGTTAGAACCTATATCTTCTAGCCCGGCGGAGTTTGGTGGCGACCAACTCCTTGATCGCCATGAAAATTCTCGAATGGGGCGCCGAGGGCTCGGGAACCCTCGAACAGTTCATGAATTACGCGATTTTATTCACGCAAAATCTCCCGATGTTGTATTTTTGTGTCAAACAAAATGCAATATTTTGGAAATTGAAAAGATTAAAAGCTCACTTGGTTTATTTGGTATCGTTGTTCCATCGGTTGGCCGTTTCCGGAGGACTTGGCCTTTTTCTGGAATAAATCATATTCGATATCGCTCCACTCGTTTTGCGATCGCTTCATTGGCACGGATATGATTTTTATGAATAGTTCGATCCGTATCACTAGGATTTATGGTTAGCCTGATGTTTCTCTCAGACGTCAATTTTGGCAGTTCTTTAAATCCCTTAATACTCCGCAACCCGTCTCATGGATTTGTTTTGGTGATTTCAACGAGGTCTTTGTTCAATCGGAATTTGAAGGTCGGGGGCTTCGTGCATCCTGGCAAGTTGAAGCTTTTCGAGAAACACTCAAGTTTTGTGATCTTCATGACATGGGATATAGAGGTCCACGTTTTACCTAGAGCCGACTCCACATCCAACCCCATACCCAACGAGCCCGTCTTGACTGGGGTGTTTGTAATAGCACATTTCGAGCTTTATACCCCAATTGACGAGTCGAACACCTTGAAGCCTTTTCGTCCGATCATTCCATGATTCTTATCTCTCCCCTGAACCACCCTCCTAACCATTTTTCGTTGACCAATCCGAGAAAGCCTTTTCATTTTGAAGCCTTTTGGATCCACTCGTCCGACTGTGAAAAAGTTATAGCCGAAAATTGGAACACAGATTTAGACCACATTTGTGATAAGATTGAGAACTGCAAAGCTGGTCTTCTCAATTAGAATCAATCGGCTTTTGGGAATTTACCAAAAAAAATCGATGAGATCAAAAAGGAATTGTCAAAGCTAAAAAAGGGCATGATCACCTCTGACATTCGTGAAAAAATTACTCAGCTCCAAGCCCAACTTGAGATTTTATTATCGCTTCAGGATTTAAAATGGAAACAACGGGCTAAACAACATTGGTTCCGCGAGGGTGACAGAAATTCAAAATATTTTCATGCTATGGCATCCGCTCGTCGGGAAGTTAATCGCATTCATTCCCTTAAAGATGATAATGGCATTTCACAATCTGACCCGAAAGCTATTGAGCTCATTATTGGGAAGTACTTTTCAGATATTTTCTTATCCTCGACTCTGTCGTCCTCAAAGATGAAACATGCAATCAGTAGGATCAAGAGAAAGGTAACAACGGAAATGGCCGAAACCTTGACCCTTCCCTTCACTGGTAACGAGGTAACTCGCACACTTAAACATATGCACCATTTTAAATCCCCTGGCCCGGATGGTATGAGTCCTATTTTTTATCAAAAGTTTTGGCATATTGTGAAAGATGATATTACGAATTTTGTGCTTAATTTTCTAAATAATCTTTCTTTTGAGTCACCTATAATTTCACTCATATTGTCCTTATTCCCAAAACAAAATAGTCCGAGTCTATTACCCGATTCGCCCTATCGGTCTTTGCAACGTCGTGTACAAAATTGTTTCCAAAGTGATTGCGCTTTGCTACGCTCTATCCTTCTTCCCTCTATTATCTCGGAGTCCCAATCCTCTCTCGTTCCCAATAGACTTATTACCGATAATATTCTTATAGCCTATAAAACCTATCACTCTATGAAAATACGCACATCTAGAAAAATTGGACACATGTCCATTAAACTTGACATGAGCAAAGCATTTGATCGAGTCGAGTGGAATTTTGTTCTTAAAGTGTTGTCGGCCTTAGGTTTTCCAAACCATTTCGTGTCCCTTATCAAGTCGTGCATCACTACCCCCATGTTTTCTTTCCTTTTAAATGGCCAACAAGTTGGGTCCCTCCGTCCTTTTCGAGGCATTCGCCAGGGTGATCCCCTTTCCCCATATTTATTCATCATTTGCTCGGAGGTATTTTCTCTTATTTTGTAGGATCTCCAGGCGTGTGGAAGGATTCATGGTATCGCTCTTTGCAAATTGGCTCCACCAATTTCCCATCTTTTCTTCGCCGATGACACCCTTCTCTTTGGACATGCCACGATCGAAGAAGCTACCAATCTTCACTTTGCCATTGCCCTTTACGAGGAGGTATCGGGTCAACGAATTAATTATGAGAAATCCGGAATTTATTTCAGTCCCAATACGAAACCCGAGCCCCGAACTTGCATTACTCATTTTCTTAATATTCTGGAAGTAGCGAACCATGGTAAATATCTCGGATTACCATCTATAGTTGGAGCCAGTAAGAAGCAAATTTTGGGAGCCATCATTGATCGTTGTTGGTCTAGACTTTGTGGTTGGAAGGAAAAAACCCTTTCACAGGCTGGGAGAATCACTTTGCTTCAGTCTGTGATTCAAGCGATTCCGACGTTTGCAATGTCTTACTTTAAAATACCGGATGGAATTATTGATAAAATAAACTCAATGGCAACTCTTTTTCTTTGGGGTTCGACAACCGATGAAAGAGCTATTCATTGGAAACATTGGGATAAGTTGTGCGTTAACAAATCTCGGGGCGGCTTGGGTTTTAGAGACCTCAAGGCTTTCAATTTAGCTTTATTATCAAAACAAGTTTGGCGAATTCTCACGGTTCCTTCACCGCTACTTGCTCGGATTTTTAAAGCTAAATATTTTCCTTCGTGTGGTATTCTTAACGCTAGTCTTGGCGATCGACCATCTTGGTCTTGGAGAAGCATTTTCGATAGTATCCGATGTCTCAAACTTGATTGTAAAAAATTCATCAAATCGGGATCTTCTACGCTGATGTGGAACGATCCATGGCTGCCTATATACTCGGACGGCAAAATCTGCAGTAACCCGCCACCCCATACACCTTACAAATTGGTGGCTGATCTTATTTTCCATAACAGTGGAAGCTGGAAGTCTGTGTTAGTCCGTTCACTCTTTTCTGAAGAGGAATCACGGGCGATTTTAGCCATGCCTCTCAACTCTTGCGGTTCTACAGATTTATGGGGTCGGAGATTTATTAAAAATGGAAAATTCACAGTTCGTTCGGCTTATCATGCGATCTTGGAATCCGACATTTTGCAGCAAAATCATATCCAATCGGCATCGTCGTCTACAACAGGGGCTTTGATTTAGAAAAAAATTGTGGAAATTGAAAATTCCGCCCCGCACTCAAGATTTTATATGGCGTTGTTTATCGGGCTCCATCCCCACCTCAGATTTTCTCCGTTCCCATCACC
This sequence comes from Rehmannia glutinosa, assembly GCA_016081115.2. NCBI lineage: Eukaryota > Viridiplantae > Streptophyta > Magnoliopsida > Lamiales > Orobanchaceae > Rehmannia > Rehmannia glutinosa. The sequence goes on along the minus strand of CM071924.1, from coordinate 54,174,886 downwards.
TACCCAACTCTCAGCTGTGTGCCCTTTGCAACTCCGACAACCCAACGGCGGAACACACTTTTATTACTTGCCCCTTTGCTGAAGCCGTATGGAAACTGAGTGGTCTTTGGGAATCTATTATTAGTTTCCAACAATCATCATTTATATTATGGGCACGAGATATTATTGTGGAACTAAACTCGGACCAATGTGATTTATTTGCGACTATTGCGACTTTATTTGGTTCTCACGGAATAAAAAGAAATTTGAAGACCTGGATCCCAATCCATATTCAGTTATTTTGATGGCGAATAATTTGTTGACGGATTTTCATTCAGCACACAATTGGCCCGAGCGACCTTCCTCCGAATTAATTTCTGGCTGCCTCCGGGAAAAAGCTTCAACAGATCCCCAGATTTTCTTTGATGGTGCTCTTTCTTCTTCGTGTCCCGGGATTGGTGTAGCTATTTGGAATAGTTCAGGTTCTTTTTATAGAGGTTTCTCTATGAAATTTCCAAATATTTCCAATGCGGAGATTGCGGAATCTCTTGCTCTTCGTGAAGCGCTCCGCCTTGCTCAACAATACAATCTCAGTCTTGTGGAAATTTATGGGAATGCCGCCGCAATCATTCTTGCTGAAAATGAAGAAGCTCTTTTCCCAGCTTCTTGCTTTGCCATCGCGGATGATATCTTTGTCGCCAAGACCCAAGCCTCCCTTGCAAGTATCTCTTGAGTTCGCCGTCATAAAAATTATGCAGCACATTTTTTTTGCTTCCTATGCTAAACATATGTCTTTTGATTCTCTCGTGTGGGATTCCATCCCAACAACTCTATGTCAATCGTTGATGGACGATTTCCAGTCTCTTTAAGTTTATAATCCTCTTTATTTTCAAAAAAATAAAAAATCATTAGAATAAGTTAGGCTTATAACCTCAGTGTAATCTCCTACCAACGATTTATATTCTATACCTACACGAATATAGTCGACTGAATTTGGACTATATTAAGGTAATAAAGATGGAAATGTGTATGATATAAAGGTTCGGTTTTTATATTTTTATAATCAATCAATCAATCAATATTATTCACCAGAATTTTTTTTACCAATGATAACAAAGGTAAAAATTGCAAGACCTAGAAAATCATAAATCTATAAAGATTTAAAACATATAAAAATTTAAATCTATGCAAATCCAATTGATCCAATAGCATCAGAAAATCGCAAAAGCACTAGACAAATCGTAAAGTTGCATCTATCACTAATTTTCTAATGATGAGTCATCTGAATTAATCTTCTGCACAAAGCGCCCACAGTACGAAATCGAGAAACACCACAATGATAAAATATTCAAAATAAAATACCACTATGTAAGATAAAACATCACTTACTAAGAGAAAAAACAATCCGCTTATTAAGAGACATGGGCTCACATGGGGGATTTTGATAACTACCGTAAAGGAAAGAGCCAAACAATTAAATAAAAAAATTAAGAAAAACAATATTGATTCCCAATCATCTGATGGTGGGAAAATGATGGAAAAAACAGAAGAGGAAAAAGGTTCCAACATATTATAACCTATTATATAAAAAAATAATACTTTTATAATTAATTAGTAAATAATCTGTGCAGTAGATAATTATCAAACTGAGAAGTATGTCTAACAATTTAATTATTTAAAAATTAAGACATGCAAATAAAAAATTATAAATAAAAATTTGTTATTAATAGGTTTTTTGCTCATTGAAAACTATTGTATATTATCTAAAAACAATATATATATATATATATATATTTAAATTAGAAAGCAAGTTTAATTAGGGGTGACCAGGGTTGCAGATCGGAACCCGATTTCTCCACGGTTCCGGTTTAACCATAACCATTTTTTTTTTATAATTTGTTACTTTTAATAAAACTTAATTTATCAATTTTAGTTACCAAAACAAAAAAAAAGAGAAAAAAAAGAAAAGAAATGGACTTGGACTTAATATTCGTATTAATTTGACCTTAATATTAATAATAATATTACGCTGCATATGTAACTTCTTAGGGTATAGAGGAATCAATGCCTACGTAGTTCGTTTATTTATTTATTTTTTACTCACGGTTGCCTTTTAGGCGTGGATTTATCAATCACTCATGTTTCTCCACCCATTAGGTTGTGGTTTTTGTGACTTCAATCCTTGTATTCGCCTCTTCGCTCTTTACCGAGTTATACAATAAATATTGGGCCTTCTAATGAGTTGGGATGCATACATGAGCACGATTCATTCAAAATGAGTTTGTTTTAACTTTGGGCAAGCGGTTCGAGAAGATTGGTTCCACGATTTTCGACACTTGGGAACCATAATCGGAATCGGCCTACATGTTTTTGATTCAGATTCAAATTTTAGAATTTGGTCAACGATTCTCAAAATCGTTAACCATGGTTCTGGTTCTGATTTGGAACTCGGTTATGATTCCATTTGGCCACCCCTATGTTTAATGGAACCAACCCTAGAGCATAAAGTCTTGCGATCGGGACAAATAAAGTCTAAATTCTTAGAAATGGGCCAAGCAGTTAACAACCTTAACTCAGCCCCTAAAGTCAAAATAATTTCTTTAGGGCTTATGACAAAAATACTCACATTTTTAAGTCAATACCAGTTTTTTACGCTTCCCAATGCAATTTTACCTAAATTTACGCTTCTCGGTGAAATTTTACCTAAATTTACGCTCCCCGCTCTTTTTATACACAACAATATGCTCCAACAAAAATTCCCGGAAAATTTTACGCTTTGTTTCAACATTTGTGTTTCAACATTGTTTCAAACATGTTTCTAACATGTTTCAAACATGTTTATGTGTTTCAACATTGTTTCAAACATGTTTCTAACATGTTTCAAACATGTTTCTGTGTTTCAACATTGTTTCTAACATGTTTCTTTTAATAAAAATAGGTAAAAATTTGTATTTAAACATCGAAAACTTCGTTGAAACAAAAAAATATCGAACAACATTAAAAGGGTATGGAAACAACCGTAAAAACAACGTAAAAAATATTTAAAACAGAACATGTATAAAAAGGGCTTAAAAATAGGTAAAAATTGTATTTACACATTGAATACTACATGAAAACAACAAAAAAAATTATTAGAACAACATTAAAAATATTATAAAATAACACCGAAACAATAGAAACAATGTACAAAATAATATATGAATAAAAACAGCATAAAAAATAGGTTACAGTTTTTTTGAAACATCGAAACAACAAAGAAACAACATAGAAACAATAATGAAACAAATTTAAACAACTTCGAAACAACTTATATAACATATTAAACAACGCAGGAACAAAAAAAAAATGAAAAAAAAATAAAAATAATCGAAAAATAGCAAGGAACGTAAAAAAAAAAAAAATTAGGTACAAAAGTAAAAAAATAGGCACAAAGAGTAATAGGAGCGTATTATGTGGTAATGGTACCAAAAAAAAGCGTATTCTATGTAATTTCCCCATTTCTTTAATTTTTGGGCCAACATCATTATTTTTTCTTGGGCTCTCAACAGCCCCAAATCTCAAAACCTATTCTTTCTTCAGAAAACCAAATGTAAAATCTGTCTTTTGTCTGCGAGAATAATGTCGCCTCCGGGGCTTCGCTCATAATTCAAAACCCAAGAGATGCAAAAATGGCACTGCAACAGATACTGAAAGCTCCGTTATCACGCTTTTTGGGCGCCTCTGCTTCCAGTTACAGCAATGACTTCACACTCTTCTCTTCAAAATTCCCCAACTCTGTCATCCTATCTGGTACCACTCTCTTTAACTCTTGATAATATATGATTGGAAAAGAGGATAAATTAAAATGGGAAAAGATTAAAAAGAATTTTTGCACCTTTAGTCATTTATGCACTTACTCTTGGGAACTTCTACTTCGATTTTGTGTTACTTCTTATGCTTAACAACCAAAATGCCTGAATAGGGTGTTCTTGATTGATGGGAATGGCAAGTGGGCTCAAGTTATATTTGTAGAATATTGTAACCATGTAATGAAGTGCCCTAAAGTTTTAGTCTGCTGAATGTAGCCTTAAATTATCTTGTGCGTGCGTGCGTGTGTGTGTGTGTGTGTGATTCTCTGTTGCAAACACTTGTATTTATTGGTGAGACTTCATTTCTTGTGTTTTTGGTTGGTTATGGAATTTAATTATTATATTTCTCTTAATCAGCAAGGTGGGTCAAGGCCCCGAGGAATCACCCTGTCAGGAGTTTTGCTGCTTCAAGTTCAGAGAAGATTAAAGTACTGAGGAAGTAATTGCAGTAACCTTGTTCAAATCTCTCTTTTGATCTTCTTGTGATATGTGGTAGTATGATGAAGCGTTCCAACCATGAATATTTCTGTACACATGTTCAATGTTTTTCAGGAAAAGGAGACTGGATGAAGTATGCCTTGAAAGATTTCAGCAGTATAGTCGAACATTCATACAATCATGGATCACACAGGGTGAGCTCTCTAGCACGTATCCAAGCATTATGGACGTTCTGCTATATCACTTGAACAATTCATTCACAAAAATCAATTGAAATTTGTTCGAGGACATTGATGTACTTATAGCAACTCATATGTTCATAGGAAATGTTACAAAACAAGGTATCCTTAGTCTGTATGTGGTTTGAAAAGATTGTTGAAGAAGGGATCTCATATTTTTTACGATGTTGCTTCAAATGCTAATGCTATGGGATAGTAGTAGCTGAAGTTATGTCTTTTTAATTCTTTCCTCTTTCATAGGAGGAAGGATGTTTGGAGTCAAATCTTTCCTCATTTTGGATTTCAAGTTTCAACCTAATAAAAAAAGTCCATTAATTTATTCAGACTCTTTTTTCCACAGAAACTGGTCTCTCAAGTTTCCTCTTAGTGCCGATCTCCAAATACTTATTATGCGCCTGTGGCCAAGGACCCACTGATGTATATACCATCATTAATAACAGAAATTTGCCATCACTTGTACGATTGAATCTAAAGAGGCCACTACTTATGTTGTGTCAAGTACATCCCAATATACTGGGAATCAGAGTCTGTATTCTGTAAAACTAAAGTTTTCTTTTTAAGGAAATTCAGAAGTTTCTATAGTGTTATCTACCTCACCACACTCTAGGTGCTTGCTTAATTGTTGATACCAATCCCTAAACCTTTATCCACAATGTAAGGCAGTGTTTCTGCCATTACTTGTTTTTGAGGTTTCGGGCTTAGCATTAGCTTTTGCATTGTCTCTTTGGTGTGCAGTTGTGAACATATTTAATGATAGAAGCTGACTGTTGGTCCATCTTCCCACATTCTATATTTTCATTTCTTAGGCAAAGTAATTGTTGATGGCAAAGTTGTAAACAAATGTGGCACTCAGATTTCAGATAAAGCTGTTGTGGAGATCAAGGCTGAAGTTCCGAAATATGTATGTAGGTGATTACTCTCTCAAAACAGCCTATGTTCGCATCTCAATTTAAATGCTATTTCCGTTGGCCATTCTTTTTGTGTGGACATTGAAACTCTTCTCTGGCAATATTTACTCACAGAGCAGGACACAAGTTAGAGGCTGCTATAGAACAACTAGAGATTGATGTTACTGGAAAAGTGGCCCTTGATTCAGGACTTTCTACTGGTGGATTCACAGATTGCTTGCTTCAGTATGGTGCTTCATTTGTCTATGGTGTTGATGTCGGTTATGGACAGGTAGGGCTCCAAAGGCTGTTTGATTTGTTTATTTCAATAGATAGAGCTGTTCTATTTCATCACTGGGTGTGTGAAATTTTCTATTCTACTGTTATATGTTAAATTTTTATCCTTGCAAGTACTATGTTATCCTGGGCACCTGAATTTTATAATATTTATGCTAATGAAATTGACAATTTGCTATTTGTATGTTACTCTCAGGCAAGGCTAGTAAATTTTGAAACCATTGTTTCCGGCTATAAGGGCATTTAGAATCAATAAAACATCTGAGAGAACAAATGCTTTCATAAAATTCAAGACTCAAGACGGTTTAAAATATATATCGGGTAGACATCATTTACTTCTTAAATGAGATGGTTGAGACTTAATAAATTGCATATTAGCTGCTAATAAAAATTTAGACGAATTGGAGTACGAGTTAAGGATGGGTTTTTTCAACAACAAGAATTATATTTCTATTTTTTGTGTTAGGTTGCATGGTTGTGGGCCATATTTCTAATTAATCTAGGATTCTTGTTTCTGTTTAGGTGGCTGACAAAATACGCCGACATGATTGTGTAAGTGTTATCGAGCGGACAAACTTAAGATATCTTTCTGAACTCCCGCAGAAGGTTGATCTAGTTACTTTGGACCTTTCATTTATTTCCATACTAACGGTAAGTTACTAGTGGCAACTCTTTTTGTTGTATTTCCAACCAGTCATTTATATCACTTTTCTGATATAAAATGTACTCCATTGTCTTTCCCTTCCTTGTTTTTAAGTTAAAAATTTAAAATGCAATATATTTGGTCTTGCTGATCTCTCATCCGTTTTAACTTTTAACATATGCAGGCTCCTTTCTCTTTGTTCTTTCTTTTTTCTTCATATAGATACACTTTTTAAAATTGTTTATCCTTTAAATTTGCAGGTCATGCCTGCTGTTGTAAATTTGATGAAGAATGACGCAATGTTAGTTACTCTGATTAAACCTCAATTCGAGGCACACAGATCACAAGTATGTGGAAGTAATCTACCCAGCTTGTTTTAATACTTACCGTGCTCCCAGTTTATGATATTATCAGGTTACAATTTATCAAATTGTATGGCTTTGCCATAACTAATGCAAAATCTTTTGGCTTTGCCAGAAGTTAATGAAGATCTTTTAATCACAGAGGTCGTAGCAAGGGATGACAAGAACGTGAGCAATAGTCGTCTGAATAAATAAGCCATTCTAACCTTTTCACAACAATTGTAATTTAGATTAAGGTGGAGAGGATGGTTTAAATCCTAATAAAGTAGTCACAAAAGTGACAAAAGCTAATGTTGGAAAAAGAAGTATCAAATCCTGCATAGTGTATTGTACTGGAGAATTGAAGTTCTATTCCACAATGCTTCATAACATCAATAACATCAGTAATACATTATTCCATGCCAGCTTTCTGCAAGTATATTCAGATCAGTGGATGTGTGTATCTATGGTTTTGCATGGAAAGGTTAGGTTTTATTGGTGAATTGATAGGTTCCTTGGATAAATGGGTTAGGTCATTTTACGGTACCATTTTTAGACAATTGTAGTCATGATGTGAGTTTAGTGTTGAGAATAATTATTCTGCCATCTGTGTTTTGTTGCTTATATATCTGTAAATTTCAATTTTCGGTCAGGTGGGAGGAGGTGGAATTGTTAGAGATCCATTAGTCCATCAGGAGGTAAGATTTCACTAACCTTAATTATTATGATTCCAAATGCTGCATTTATGCATTATTTGTGAAGTAAAAAAGTTTAAATTTTTGCTATGAAGAGCAAACATTTGTTGAATCCACATAGTGCGTTAAAATAAGGATAATTACAAATACTACCTTGAGGTCTAGCCGAATCACAAAGAACTTGATTATCTTTCAAAGTTATAAATACTCTCTTGACATATGTTTCTATTTTACAAACCGCACCTATTGGACGGAGGTATTTGTAACACAAGCACAAATCTCAAGGGATATTTGTAATTTTAAAAGTTAATTGAATTTTTTTTTGTAATTTAACTGAACTCCGGTGGTAATTTTTGTAATTATCCTTTAAAAGAATAGAGCTTGAGGTTGGCTGAGAATTATGTTGGAGTTTTGTTACATTAGTTCTAATGTGTCTGCACCCTATTTGTGCATGTCCCTTTCTGCTAATGTACTTATCGGGTGGTTCCTTGCTTATTTGTTGTACGTTATCACCCATTTTTCACCTTTTTTGATCAGACACATTATACCTTCTCGCCATTCTTGTTAGACGAACTGTTAATGAAGTTCTCCTGCCACTGGTTTCATTCTTGGTTCTGCTGCTTGGAAATTAAGAAGAAAGTAACTAAAATTACTGAAACTCTACTTACGTGTCTTTCTAATTTGTGTTTTGGCATTTTAGGTTCTTGCGAAAATCATAAATGGTGTACAAGATTTCGGGTTTCAGTGTAAAGGCTGGATCGATTCGCCCTTGAAGGGGGCTGATGGAAACAAAGAGTTTCTGGCTTGTTTCAGCCGGACAGCCATGAAAGAAGGTACCTCATCTGCTAAGCCAGATATTGCTAATTTGCATGGGGTAATACAAGACAGCACACAATCAGTAATATGACAAAGGATGCCTTATATACTGAATGATTCTGGCCTTCCTGTACAGAACATATCCACAAATTGCGTTGTTGGAGTTTTAGAAAAGTCTCAATGGAACTTATTCTGATGAATGGTGTCATTCTTTAAAGGGATAGTTGCAAAAAAAACCCCGACGAAGTTTCAAAATTACTTAAACCACATTCAGGTTTGGTTCCGTCTTACATTTTACCACTTCATAAGCAAAGAAACATTTTACAACCCCTTGCATTTATAAAAAAAAAAAAATTCAATTATCCCCTTACATTTAAGATGGAATCAGTCCTCAAGAGGGTTTCTGTAATTTTGAAATTTATATGGGTTATTTTTTTTTGCAAGTACCTCAATCCTCAAGGGATTTTTTGTAGTTAACCCTTCTTTAAATAGTTGACACATCTGAGTTCTCTGATTGCAACTCTCTGTAACCATAGCTTTTGTCAGTAATATACTAATATCGATCAGCAAAAGTCAAGCTGTTAACGAAATAGCAACAGAACTGGAAAGCAGATGAATGAACAAAAATGAAAATGATCAATAATTATAGCTCAGCCATTCTGAATTAAACACATTTGAAACAAGGGTAACACCTTGTTAGTAAGGGAAATGCAAGAAAATGGGCAATTAATATATGACAAACTTTTCTAGAGCAGGAAGCTAAACTGTAAGAATCCTCATGGTTCCAAAATATTGAATGGGTAATTTAACCTTATATTCAAATGCCAGATGCAGACAACCAAGAATGTTACAAAACCATAGTTTACTGAAACCAAAAGAACCTGTCATACAAATCATAGCTCAGCCAGTTTCTAATATAAACCACGTTCAAAATAATCAAAATGGTTCACCATTTCATAAAAGTCATTTACACTACGTACATAGAAAATCAAGGGAAAATGTGTCATGATATTGCACGTTTCAACAAACTATGTACATCAATATGTACCAGCAAGATTCAGCATCTCAAAATAATTTCTGAAGACCAAACACCTGCCCAACTACTGCCTACATACTATTGTATCTGCACCAACAAGATTCAGTATCTCGAAAGGAAGTTTAAGACCAAACACCTGCCCAACTACTGAGAACCATGAAATCATATATTTTTCTACAGGTATTCCACTTTGAGCAGCCGAAGCATCAGTACTCAAGAGTAGTTTCATCCATTCACTTGTCCCACAAGGATGCAATGTATACCATGGTCGATTCAATTCGGGGTGCTCCTACAGTTGATATCCACCATCAGTTCACGCAATATAAATATATGATATACCGATCAAAAAAAAAAATATATATATATATATAAATATATGATATTACATGCAAAGCAGGACCAGTAAACTGACATCTTTCGTCCTATAGCAAGAGAGTCTTTTTCTGAGCTTGTTAGTGAAGTTTAATCGAAAAGAGGCATATCTGAAAAATAAGAATTTCAAAAAGAGACATCCCAGGGATAAAAATATTTCAAGAACAAAATAAGTGAACGATCGTGTCTGGCTAAAGCTCATGAACTCATCATGATAAACATTTTCCCCTTTTTTTTTTTAATGAATGATAATGACAAATTTGGTGAAAGCAAAGCAACATGATTCTCTCCATAAGCAGCAAAAAGCAAAACATCATCATCATCTTCAAGATGTGTGAAAAAGTAAGTCATGGTTGAGGCACAAAGAGAAATTAACCTCCTGAGTCATAAATGTCCACTTGGATTTAATTAGCAGTTCTGCTGAGTGAACTGGGATATCTTTTTCAATTTCATCTAAAAGTAGAGGCTGCCCATCTGCAAAATTGCAACAGAGAATTGATTAAGTCAGTTATTTTAGCATATCTCCAGAACCACAAATTGATTACAACGTGTTCACAACATTAATGGATTTTAAGCAAGTAAAACGTCAATCTTGAACAGCACTAAAAGTAATGATGTAACTAATTTTCAGTAAGAGTTAGATAAGGTCTACAGTATTGATGCAAACTCTCTGTCAAAACTTGCACGGAATTGCACTACCACTACCACTTCCTATCGTTAAGCAATTTTAGATAAATTCTAAGGTTTCATGAAATCATAAGTGCAGGTATTTGTGTTTTCCAATTTCTTCAGATATAAATATACATCTACATTTGCCAATCATGGATAAAACATATAACATCTCATAAAGATGACAAATTCCACACTTAGCTGCAATAAAATTAACATACGTGTGCTTCGGATTGTAGCCCCAATTAAAATACGTGTGCTTCACTTCACTCAGCATGGCATGGATTCCCTCCCATCAAACTTCTCACATTTTTATGCCTAAAGCTATAACTACTAATGATAAATTATGCATAATCAGGTTTTTATTGTGACTGTAATGTTCAAACAACAATAACTACATAGTTTCACATCCAAGATTACTATATACTAAAATTGACTCTAGTAGAATAATCTACATAAGGTAGCAAAATACAGCATCAACTGCAGCTGCAGAAAAAAGCATAAAGAGGCACACTACATAACTAGCAACCTGTCAAGATTTATGCTAAGACTATTTATACACATAATTGGCTCATACATATTTAAAAATCAGTGGATTCTGTTTCTTGTACACAGGAATAAAGAGTCAACTTGCCATCGCAGTAAGCACGAAAATAAAGCACTGGAACCCTATAAGAAGCACTATAAACAGCATGGAAGTCATAGCGATGTACTCCAGGACCACCATTATGAACCTAGAAGGAAAAAGAAACAGAAGGCAAAAAAATTAATATATTCTGTTGCCATTAAATTATGTAAATAAACTACTTAAAATAACACTAATCTGCTATTTCCAAGTGAAATTATTCGATGACATAATAACTGCACAATGCACATGCACAAAATATACCAGTGCAATCCACTAGAGTCCAGAGACGTAACTTCTCACAACAGGAATAAATTTGTAAAGCACATTTGCTATCTATGTAGAAATTTATATTTTGGTTAACAAGATAAGAATATTCTTAACATACATTAGTTCATCGCACATGAAAACTTTTCCCCAAAACACTGAGTGCTTGGTAAGTGTTAAGTCTAGCATGATTTAACATTTTAAAACATCATACCCAAACAAACATGAGGAGAATACTAAAACATCTTTTCTTCCTTCAGTCAAGATCCTAACGAGTCTTTGGACATTTTTCCCCTATTAACGAATGATCTTTTAGAGCATTGCTTCTGCTTTCCCACTAAAAAAAGTGGGTTTTCTATAGAGAGTTTTGTTTGTCAATCAACGTCAAAACTCATACACAGTGATCTGCTCGAAAAAGTATGGAACTGAATCAAGGAAGATATTGAAATACAGTTGCATCTGATCTTAAAATAAAGGCCAAAGCACCACAATGTGGTTAGAAAGATGCAAGGCATATATATTTAATAATAAAGTTCAGGGAACCAAACAAATAGCCTAGCAAAACTTAATGTTAATAGGTAGAGCACAAAAAAAATCTACCCTCAGATAGGTATCTACCAAGTCTTCTGCCCCTTTCCAATGGGTGATAAGTAGTGCCCAGAAAGACGGAAATGAAATGGTTTCTCTCAATCATATATAATTGGACTAAGTTAATATAAACTTCTTTTGTTGCATCTGATGAGTGTATTCAGTCATCGTCACACTCATAACTGTTGCTAAAACCTTACTGACAACTTATAGGTGATACCAACCTGATTCTCTAAAATTCTTTAGAGTTCCTCAAATCATTTGGTCCAATTTCCTTAAATCTTATTGCTCATAAAGTACACCAGGAATAAAGTCTCTCGGATTATTCAAAGGTCTAAAGTACTTCCAATCCAAGCATGACTAACCTATACATGTACATTTCTGGAAATCAATTCCAAGAAACAGCAGAATAGACATTTTGGTATTGATAACTGGTGCAAGTATCCTGCGAGGTCAAGCTGCCCAAACTGCCTTTCAAGTTTTTTGACAACTGATAAGAGTTTGTAAACATTAAAATTTTACACTACCAATTTTTGCAGTCAATTTAATAGATATCAAGAATTTTACAATGTTCATTTACACAAAACCAAAGGAAAAGAAAAGGGAAGAGATGCAAACCACTACAGCAGTATCAACGACCTCATCTTCGTATTCACTAACGCACTCTTCTTTCTCAATAATATCGCCTTTTTGATCAGCTTCCTATTACACAAAATACTGAAGGAACATAAATTAATCTTTTCTCGCATGAACATTGAATATGTCAGAAAAATCTTCATCATTTTTTTTTACTGAATAAAGTTCTACCGCAGACAGAAAAAAAAACCCACCTCCGATAACCTGGGAAGAATCACATTTTCCACAGATAAATATCCCACCTTTTCAAAAATAAAAGATAACAAGATTAAGAACAGGAAATCATGACAATTGATACAATTAACAGATCGGGGAGAGTACGTAAGAGGTGTTTGAGAGTATAGAGAATTTACTTGGTTATCATGGGAAATCCAAGGACGTTTTGGACAAGTAACCCATGACCACTGGGGAAGAGATGGGTTGAATTTTCTCCATTGCTTGGCAAAAGCACAAGCAGCAACATAGAATTCAGTAGACGAAAGGGTACCATCCCAAGATTCTACCATTAAACATCAACCGAAAAAATCCCACTAAACCGATTTTGAAAAATGAAGATGTTTTTTTTTTCCTTTTTTCCCATATAGAAAATTGTGTTTGATTGAGCTTATAAGATGTTTTTTTTCCTTTTTTTCCCACGGCCACACTTTCTTGAGAGTGGACTATGGGACATCCGTCTTTTTCAGGTTTACCCTTCACTCTATATTAATTAAAGTTTGAACCCAAGACTTGAACGATTTCGAACTTCAAGCCGCCCAAGCCAACCAGGGGGTATAAAATGTTTGTTTTGAATGGCTTATAAGGTGTCTAAAAGTTAGAGGTGACAATTCCTGACATGATACGATAACTCGACTCGAATTCGACCTGAAGTTACTAAAAGAAACCCAAATACGAACACGAGAAACATCAACATGAACACAACTAACATGAATCTGATATGAAGTTAGCAAATTGTCTTAAAATATAATATCTTGAATTCATTTTAATTTTTTATGTATATTGAACATAACCCGAAATTGACTCGAAACTAAATACGAATACGACTCAATGACCCGAATTACCACCCCTACTAAAAGTGTTTGGCTATAAGCTCTTTTTAACACGTGAAATTCCACCTTATTTTTAAAATAAGACATTATTTCACTTTGGTCATTCTAATAATAAATATGTCATTACTAACATTTTATAAGCGTTTTAATCTTATTTTATCCGAACACTTCAATTACTTATTTTAAAAATAAAAGCTAACATATTATAACTTCTAAAAAATACCCTCTTAGTCCCACTAAAGCTTTCCTTTCCATTATAAGGAAAAAGAAAAACTAACTATTAATATGACATAAAGAATTACCCTCCTATTGACTGAAAATTTAAGGTGACGTATGGTTATGTTTCTAAACTCCTATTTCCATTTTCCAACTATTCATAAAAATGAAATCATGTTTGTTTATAAAAATTTTCAATGTAAACCATCATTTTCACTTTCCTTTTTACTTAAAACAAAATCGCAAACCTATAATTTGATTTTCAACCTTATACATGTTGGACCCACCACTACCAACTCCACCTACTTAAAATATTACTATTGTTAGAAAATTTATTGTATAGATTTTGATGATCTTAGAAAACTATGTATTAGAAAGTTGGCACCTCAATTTCATGTAATTTCTCGCATGTAATAGATATGACTTAGGTGACTCAAAACCCATTAAGTATACACTCGGAAGACTTCTTTGAAGGGGTGTCAAAAAAAAAAAAGACTTCTTGAAGGAGTTTGAAGACTAGCAACCGAGTAATGAAGATTGGTGAGTACCTTGTTCGAGAAGACTCTCAGCAGAGTAATACCAACCAAGTCAAACAGGGCGGTGTGATGGTAGAGTCGAGACGGAAGACTTTTCGGAGGACTCTCATCCGAGAAGATTCAAGAATCGATAAAAAGGGATAAAGCAATTTGAAGGATGAAGTCATTTGCAAAGGATAAGTTTTTGAGTCGAGGAAGATTTACATTAAAATAATCAAATACGATGTCGACCATGAAAATGCAAGACATTTATGAAGGCAAAATAGGGCAACTTGATAGAAAAGGAACATGCGGTTTAGGTGTTTAGAAACTGCGAGAAGCAAAAGAATACAAAGGAAATGTCAACATCAAAGCTGCAAGAAAGGACATATCAACTTTCCGATGGTGGGATTTGAATTTGTCTATCTCTCCAACGGACAAAATTCAAATCCACACTTTATAAAAGCCGAGGAAAATTTCGGAGAGAAGTGACCTGAAGACCAAGACGCAAAGAGAACAAGAAAAATCGAAAAGCAAAAACTCCTCTCGAGTTTAAATCGATATCCCAACGCTTCACGAACACCTTATCCAACACTCGAGTGGAAAATCAAGGTGTATCAACAGTTGAAGAAAAATATTGTGAAAACAAATCGGTGCATTACCTTGAAGTGAAGAAGTGCGATAATATTCTTGTTGAACTAAGGGTCAAGACTGCAAAAGTCTTTGCGTGATCAAGTTGCGCTCTCCGGTGGTGAAGTAACTAGAGGAATCTAGTGAAGAGCTAAGTCCAGTGGCATTAGGTAGTGCGATCAAAACTGCTAGGATTGTTTATACTTTGTATCTAAAGTTACTTGATACATAGCGAATTCCTCTGGAGTAAGAGAAGAGTGGACGTAGAGGAATTACCCCATCTTGAACACTATAAATATCTATGCCTATTTAAATTCCCCGCACTTTACGTTTTGTCATTTTTATAGTACAACTTCGCTTAATAACTCTCTAAAACACTTGTGTTGATTATCAAAATCTTAACTGATTGTAAGACTTCCATTTGTTGTTAAAAAAGAAAACTGATTTTCTAAAAAGTTGTTATTTTTCAGCTGCGTTACTCTATCAATAGTTCTGTCAAGAGATCTATTGAGTTGCTAACTCTCCTGTTGAATATCAACCTAACTGTCAGCAAATGCCTTAACTATTTTTTTTTAAACTCTGATTTGAAATATTGAAAAGTCTATTCAATCCCCCCTTCTAGACTTTACTTAACACCCCTTGGGACCTACAATTATTTTTAAATTATATCAATCTAATGGGACCCACAATCCATAATTTTAATAATATAATATTCTATATTCGAATTAAAATATTAAAAGTGGGCCCACCATTATCAAATTTTTAAATTACTATATACATAAAATACTACATCAAAACTACAGAACCAAACATGTAACTACCCAATTTTATGAAATCAAAGTACTCTAAAATATTATTAAGAAAACACGAATTTATAAATTAAAGTGGCGCTTAATAATTATCAAAAGTTGATTTAGAATTTTTAATTCTTAATAAAAAATATAATGATTATAATAATAATAATAATAATAATAATAATAATAATAATAATATTACATCTTACATCTTACAAATTAAATATCCAACAATTATTCCAAGCATAAACCGAAAAAATTAAAGACATAAATCTAAAATTTAGTTCAGTCATAATTATTTCAAATATAAATATAACATTATTTATTCCATCATCCACAACATCATACCTTCAGCCGGATTCCTCAACCTGAAAGTCATGATAATAATAGGGGTGAGCTTCATCTCGCTCAGTAGGGATATATCTGTCAATATTTGATATAACATGAAAAATATTAACATAATTACAAAAGTAAATTCATTAATTTCCTCTTTTTCCTCTGACTGGCCAGTTACTGCATATAGCATTGCGGGTTCATCCCGAAGATACGTTCGATCCCGGACCCTTTTCATGGCCCCTAGCTTATATGAATTATTTTCTCTTGACATATATTGCAATCAATGAAATATAATCATGGAACATTAAATAAATACAAATACTATAAAAATTCCTACCTTAATAATCACGGATA
This sequence comes from Rehmannia glutinosa, assembly GCA_016081115.2. Taxonomy (NCBI): domain Eukaryota; kingdom Viridiplantae; phylum Streptophyta; class Magnoliopsida; order Lamiales; family Orobanchaceae; genus Rehmannia; species Rehmannia glutinosa. The sequence continues at coordinate 54,158,619 of CM071924.1, read as the reverse complement.
TTCGATGTAGAAAAATGAATAGTAAAAGTCTAATCCTCGACCCCTTCATTTTCTACATTAAATAAAATTATAATTAATATGTGATTTTAATAAATCAAACTAATTAATGAAAGAATTTGTGAAAAATTTGAAAAAGGGCTTGTGATTTGTGAATATATATATATATATATATATATATATGTGTGTGTGAAACTTGAAGTAGAAAAATACTTATACCTTATAATTATTATAAATGTGGTGTAAAATTGTGATGAAAATACACATATTTATAGTAATTAATATTAACCCCTAAATACTCGAAATAACCCTAAACTCACCCCTAAACTAACCCCTAACTAACCTCTAACATAACCCCTATACTAACCACTAATCAAATAAAAAAATGGATTATCACATTCAACTCTCCTTAAATATAATTAGTCTCGAAATTCAATATCTTACGGAATTGAAAATTTTGGATATTTGACACGAATCTCCTCTTCACACTCCCAAATAGCTTCATTTACGCCATAGCGTCTCCTTTGTACTTTGATCGAGCAATATCTTTATTTCTCAAATGGTGAATCTTGGGTTCAAAAAAGCGACAGTCTTCCTCATAAGTTAAGTCATTGTTGATTGTCGAGATCTTTATAATTCACAATGTGACTTGGATCATGGACGTCTTTCTTAGCATAGAGGCGTGAAAAATATTGTGCACACGTGATAGACTCGGTGGTAATGCTAGTTGATAAGCTAGATCTCCAACTCGTGTAAGGATTTCAAATGGTCCGATATATCTCGGTTTCAACTTTTCCTTTTCTCCAAATGGATAACACCTTTAATAAGAGCTACTTTCGGAAATACTTTTTCTCCTTCATCAAAATGTATATGTTTTCTCCGTCTATCAACATACGACTTTTGTCTATCCTGAGCCATCTTTATTCGATCTCGTATCATAGCTATCTTCTCAATAGTTTGCGAATTAATTCGAGGCCCCAAATTTTTTTTTCTCCAACTTCGCTCCAATATAATGGTGATCTACACTTTCTTCCATATAACGCCTCGTATGGAGCCATCCCAAATAGTCGACTTGATAAGCTGTTGTTATAAGCAAATTCTACCAAGGGTAATAATATTTCCCAATTCTTCCTAAGTCGAGCACACATGCTCTCAACATATCTTCCAATATTTGTATAGTCCTTTCGATTGACCCATCTGTTTTGCGGATGATAAGTCGTCTAAAGTTTAGCTTTGTTCCCAAAGGCACTTTGTAGACTTTTCCAAAACTTAGAAGTAAACGCGTATCTCTGTCGAGAAACAATTGACACGGGAACTCCATGAAGTCTCACTATCTCCTCAATATAAATTTGTGCATATCGCTCCATACTAAACGTCATCTTAACGGGTAAGAAATGGTGACTTTGTTAACCTTAGATCTACTACAACCCAAACAACCTTGTTTTCCTTGACTAATGGTGGAAGCCCACCACAAAATCCATAGTTATGTGTTCCCATTTCCATTACGGGATGTCAAGTGGTTTGAGCAAACCGGATGGTCTTTGGTGTTTGGCTTTTAATTTGTTGACAAAGTCAAACATTTTTCCACAAAAGTTCAATATCTCTTTTCATACTTCGCCACCAAAATACTTCTCTTAAATCTCGATACATTTTTGTACCTCCGAGGTGGTTTGTGTATGGCGTACAGTGAGCTTCTTCGAGAATTTCTTTTCTAAGCCATTCCTCTTTAGGAACGTATAATCTCCCTTCATAAGTTAAGGTACCATCATTTGTTATAACAAATCCTTTTACATTCCCTTCACGAGCTTTTTCTCTCATTTTGCTCAAAAATTTATCTTGAGGTTGAGCTTCTTTTATCTTCTCTCTCAAAGTAGGTTGCACCAACAAAGATGTTAGTACTATCTCTGTTCTATTTGGTGGCACCACTACTTCAATTCTTATGCTGGTGAATTCTCTCACAAGATGTTCTTGCTCATATATCAAACTTGACATTTCTCCTTTTGTTTTATGACTTAATGCATCAACTACAACATTAGCTTTACCCGGATGATAGCTAATAGTACAATCATAGTCATTCACCAATTTCAACCACCTTCTTTGCCTCATGTTTAGCTCTTTACGAGTAAATAAATATTTCAAGCTTTTGTGGTAGGTGAAGATTTCACATTTCCTCCATATAGGTAATGGCGCCGGATCTTTAATGCATGCACTGTGACTAACTACAGGTCATGAGTAGGATAATTTAACTCATGTGGCTTTAGTTGTCTTGAGGCATAGGCAACCACTTTACCATGTTGCATTAGCACGCCTCCCAAGCCTTGTTTTGATGCATCACTATAAATAACAAAGTCTTTAGTGGGGTCGGGATTTTTAATCGATCACGAGAAGTTAACCTTTGCTTCAACTCCTGAAAGCTTTTTCGCATTTCTCGTTCCATTGGAACTTCTCCCTTTTCTTGTCGATTCGAGTCATAGGCGCAACTATCTTTGAGAATTCTTCAATAAATCTCCGATAATAATGCCAAAACTAGAAAGCTGCGAACTTCATTTGCATTCGTAGGTGCACTCCATTCGTTGATTGCTTCAACTTTAACAGGGTCACTTCAATTCCTTGGCGGTGATTACATGTCCGAGAAACACCACTCTATCTAGCCAAAACTCACATTTCTTGAATTTTGCATATAACTTTTCCTTGAAGTGTTTAGCACTATTCTTAAGTGCTCAGTATGTTGCTCTCTATTCTTTGAATACACATGTATATCATCTATAAAAGACTATGACAAATTGGTCTAGATACGGATGAAACACTCTATTCATCAAGTCCATGAAATCTTTGGTGCATTACTTAGCCCAAATGGCATTACTACAAACTCATAATGTCCATATCGGGTTCTAAATGCCGTTTTGAATATCACTCTCTTTAACTTTTAATTGATGATATTCGGATCTCAAGTCAATTTTAGAGAAATTGTTGGGACCTCTCAATTGATCAAACAAATCTTCAATCCTCGGTAGCGGGTACTTGTTCTTCACTGTGAGTTGATTAAGTTCTCTATAATCGATACTAATGTGAACCACAACAACAATTGTGCATGCGACCCGACAACAATATGTTGTTAACGCAAGATCTTCACTAGTTCGGTTAAATTGGTGGAAACACCGACCCGTTGCTTAGCAAAGCAAGAACCCGGTATGCGAAGACGCCACAAGCAATTATGGATTATTGCACGATAAGTCGATAATTGCAACAAGAACACAAATCTTGAAGCACTTGGAGAAACACTCAATTTTGAGAGTAAAAGATTAATTGTATTCATAGATAATGAAAACAATAAGTGTCCAAAACCTAATCTACTAGGAAACAACTTAAAACCAAAAAAGAAACCCAAAACTGAAAAAAAACGCGAAAAATCAAAAACACGGTTTCGACACGGGTAGTGTCGTGGGACACGGACCAGGCCGTGTTCGCCGCTGGACTTCGGGACAAAATTCATTCGATGCAACACGGCCGTGTTGCTAGCACGGCAACCGTGCTGTGAGCATGGCCAGGCCGTGTCCCCTGCGCACGCCTATTTCGACCTTCTTTTCATCCCAAACTCGAAATAACAACTTAAGATGCGGCCCTAAAGGTTTACTTGGCCTCTAATCATCAAAAACAACTCCAAAATAATGAAAATTAACAACTAACTACAATAGACGAACACAAGACAATAATGAGACTTGATTACAATGTCTTCAAGGCACAAAGTGACTCGTATTCTCGGCATCCTTGGCTTGCTCAGTCTGAGGTGGACTCCGAAATGTCAATGACGCCAATCAACTGGACCACCCGAACTTCTCCCTCTGTCGGAAATGCACTATCGGTCTCCTTTTGCATGACTTGAATCAATACATTGAGCGCATCTTTAAACTTCCTTGCTCGAGCCCTTGTTATCGGACCAACTGGCACCATTACTGGATCCTTCGTCCATGGATTCTCATCATTCCCCTCCTCTTGAGAAGGATTTGTCCTCAAATCTGAATTGACATCAAAAGGACTAAGATCAGCAAAATTGAAAGAAGCACTAACACCATAGTCGCCTGGCAAGTCAATCTTGTATGCGTTATCATTGATTCGCTCAAGCACTTGAAATGGTCCATCCCCTCTCGCGGTGCAACTTGGACTTTCGATGTAGGAAAATGTTAGGTCGCATATGAACCAGGCCCAATCGCCTGTTCGAACACCATCTTCTTCGATGCTTGTTGCTTTGGTAGTGTCTTGCTCTGATTCGCCGTTCGATGTTGAGCCTTGCTTTCTCATGTAAGCTGTTTCACAAAATCGCTTTCTTCTAGCCATCTAAGTTAACATGCTCGAGAAGCAGGTAAAGGTGATAAATCGATGGGGTTAGCGGATTAAAACCATAACGAGTTCAAATGGTGAAAACTTGATCACGAGAATGCACAACACGATTATAAGCAAACTCAACATGCGGTAAACAATCCTCCCCAGTTTTAATGTTCGTTTTAATAATAGCCTTAGCAATATAGACAAAGTTCTATTGACTACTTCCATTTGACCGTCTGTTTGGGAGTGACATGTAGTAGAAAATAACAACTTAGTTCCCAATTTCCCCCCGAGGTCTTCCAAAAGTAACTTAAGAACTTAGAATCCCTATCCCGACACCATGATGGTTTTAGGCATACCATGCAACCTTACAACCCCCTTAAAGAACAAATCGGCAATCAAAGACGATTATCGGTTTATGACATGGAATAAAATGTGCCATCTTTGAAAAATGATACGACAACAAATATAGAATCGGACCCATGTTTAGTTCTTGGGAGCCCTAAAACAAAGTCCATAGAAATATCAACCCAGTGTCTTGTCGGAATTGGTAGGGCGTGTACAATCACGATTTTGGACCCGGGATTTAGCTTGCCTACAAGTAACACATCTACTACAAACACGCTCAACATCTCGCTTTATATGTGGCCAATAGAAATGTTCTTGTAAGACTGCTAGAGTTTTGACCACCCCAAAATGTCCCATAAGACCCCCACCATGCGATTCTCTCACTAGTAAGTCTCTTAAAGAACATGCACAATTTATCCTCCCGAAATAGAAAACCATCATGCTTATAAAATTTACCCCCTGCTTCTTTTCGCATGCAACAAATGACTCGGAAAAATCAAGATCATGCAAGTACAACTCTTTAATATGTTCAAACCCAAGAATCTTAGCATCCAAAGTCGAGATAAGAGTGTACCTTCGAGATAGTCGCGTAAATGCTTTACAATATTAGCTTTACCTTGCTTGTCCGGATGATGTATGGAAGCGTCTCGATGAATTCAAGCCACCGTGCATGTCGCTTGTTCAACTTTTGCTGCCCTTTGAGATACTTTAGGGACTCATGATCGGTGTGGACTATGAACTCATTCGGCCACAAATAGTGCTGCCACGTTTTCAAAGCCCGAACAAAGCATACAACTCCTTATCGTCGTCGGATAGTTCAAGGCCGCCCCACTCGATTTTTTTAAGAACGCGCCAGATTTGTCCTTCTTGCATCAGCACGGTGCGATCCCAAACCCCCGTCGTCACACTCGATCTCAAAGACCTTGGTAAAATCCCCCAATCTTAGCAAAGACGCATGTGTTAGCACTTTCCTTCAACAACTAAAATGCCTTGTCTTGGGCTTCGCCCGGCTTTGAAATGCAACACTCTTTTTAATAGTTTAAAGTCAATGGTCTTTGCAATAATCTTGAAATCCCTGCACAAACCTCCGATAAAAGCTCGCAAGGCCATGAAAGCTACGCACTTGGTGGCCGATGTGGGTTTAAGGCGATCTGGATAACTTTAATCTTCTCCGCATCCTTTGAAAATTCCCCTCGAGCTCACTACAAATCCCAAGAATATCAAGCTGCTCAGAACAAAATGTGCACTTCTTGACGTTTGCATACAACTTCTCTTTTCTCAATACCTCTAAGACGACCCTCAAATGTTCCAGTGTTCGTCTGATGATTTACTATAAATGAGAATATCATCAAAGTAAACCACGACAAACTTACCAATGAAAGATCTCAAAACTTGGTTCATGACTCTCATGAGCGTCTTAGGTGCGTTGGTTAGTCCAAAAGGCATGACTAACCACTCATATAAACCATGCTTCGTCTTAAGCCGCTTTCCACTCATCCCCTCTCGCATCCGAATCGATGGTACCCACTCATCAAATATATCTTGGAGAAGATGCTAGAACCGTGGAGTTCTCTAACATATCATCAAGCGAGGTATGGGATCTTAGGTACTTGATAGTGATGTTGTTAATAGCGACAATCCACACATCCTCAAGACCCATCCTTCTTCGGAACTAGTAGCACGAGAACCGCTGAGGACTCATGCTCTCCCGGATGAGCTTCTTGCTTAGCAACTCATCAACTACCGCTACAACTCTTTTGTCTCCTAGGATTAGTTAATCGCGGCGGTCGGTTAGCGGTGATGCCCGGAATGAAATCAATCGATGCTCAATCCCCGAATAGGTGGTAATCCATCCGGCATCTCGTGCGGAAATACATCCTCAATTCGCAACAAAGACAAAGACGAGAAAAGCGCAAATCGGGGTTAAGACTATCGAGTAGATAAATAAGTGCCCTTGTAAACCAAGAGTATCATCGAACAACCACTCGTGGTGGCTTTCCTAAGGTCACTCATTTTTGCCATCAAATTTATTTTTCCCTCATTTCTTACCTCATGGCCGTCCCCCCTTTTTGTTTTAGGCCCTCTCAAAATTATTGCTCTCCTTTTTTTCGGCTATCTCTCGAACCTCCTTCTACCCTGCATAGGACCTCACTCTTGTTTTCTCTCAAGCTCTCCTTTTTCTCGGCTTTATTTTGATTTTTATGCTAACTAGCCGAACTCTCCTTTTTCTTTTACCTCTCCCACTCTCGATTTTACTTGATCCTCATAAATTTCTTTTGGAGTTAAAGGAAGAAGTACAAATCGCTTTTGATTGTGAACAAAAGTATCTTGGTTGGTGTATTTTGTCATGTTGCACCCTCTATCAAGCGCCACGGCCTACCAACGGGATGTGCCCTTTGCTTGTCGACACCACATCGCACAACACCTCATCCTTATATCCCCTATTTGAAATGCTACTTTCGCTTTGTCTCTTATCCGCGTCTCCCCGATCGCTCAACCACCGCAACTTATAAGGTTGTGGGTGTTTTATCGTCGAATTCTAACTTTATCCACCATATTTGCACTCATTACATTAGTGCAACTCCACCATCTATGATGACACTACACATCTTTCCATTGACAAAACACCTTCTAGGAAAGATGTTTTTCTTTGGACTCCCTCATCGACTTAGGGTGAATACTCGGCGCCCTCCAAACACCAAGGATAACGACTCCCCCGCCGCCTCTAGCACCTCGGAATATCCTCCAACTCAGGCATATCACTATAATCCTGCTCCCCTCACTCTCAGAGCTCCATTTCCCCGTTCTCGCGCAACATCAACACCCTCTTATTTGGACATTGACTAGCTATATGCCCAAACCATGACATTTAAAACATTTAATATCCCTTGTGCGGCGATGGGGTTCGATTTTACCTACGGGTTTAGGCTCGGGCGCCCTCCCCTTTGATCGCCACCCGAACTCTGCTCCTCATTTTTGTTGGTGTTTGACTTCCATGCATTGGAGTTAGAGTTCGGTCTTTCGGTTGAAACCCCTCCTCTTGTTGTTGCTCCACTTTCACCGCCATATGCACCATCTCCTCGAGTCGCACGAGTGATGTAGGTCGACGGCATCGCAATGGGAGTGTTCAAACCCGCGATGAACACGGCCATAGTCACCTCAGGGTCTCATCGATATTTGCCCTTGCCATAAGCATCTCCATCTCCTTGTTGTAATCCTCCACACTCTTCGAACCACTAAGTCGACCTCTGTGACCTTTGGTGAGCGCCTCTATAATAGTGATTTGGAACAAAACGGCGTCGCATCAAACTCCTCATCTCTCCTCCCATGTAGAAGCGGCGCTCGCGTTTCTCCTCCTTGAGACCATTAATTGATCCCACCACACTTGCGTGGTCGAGAACTCGATTGATGCCAATTTTATCTTTTTCAATTGAGAATAATTTTTGCGATCGAACACATTCTCGATTTTCCTTTCCCAATCGAATAGGTGTCAGGATCACTTTTCCTTATAACGGGGATTTGCATTTTGATGTTACTCAAATTGCTATCCTCACATCTCGAACACCCTTTCCCCGCCGACCTCTACCGGATTGTAATTTTGCTCCCTTACGGAATCATAATCATCCGGCTCATCGCCCACTCCTCAATTTGAACCTCCAGGCCTCACCTAATTTTTGAGCTCTTCTTATTTTTGGTGCCTCTCTGCGGGATCCCAGTATGTTTCGATCATTACTTTCTTCATGAGACTTGCAAGTGCCTCCATATCAAACTTCTCCAATGGTTTGTCGGTTTTAAATGCAAGTGTCATGTTTAAATCACTCCTCACGTGTATACACTCGTGTATCACTCAACTCACAATCCCCAAGTGGTTATCACGATTATAAACCAATCGGGCGGTCGCAAGTATGCCTCAACACACCTGATCTTACCAAGCGATCAGCGGATCGTAAAAAGATGAAGAACTGAAGACTAGGGTTTAATTTTTCGAATTTTTCCAGAATTTTCGTTCTTTTTTTCCACGCGGTTTACGATTCTTTACCCGCTGATTTTTAAATGCAATTCGATTTTTTGTACTCTTCAAGACTAGGGTTTATGATTCAGGGAAAATAGCAAAAATTAAAGAGCAAGGATAGACTCCTAGATGGCTCGATTAAAATGTGAACCACTCAACAATTGTTAAACCCAACCATGACAATATGTTGTTAACAAAATCTTCACTAGTTTGGTTAAATTGGTGGAAAAATTATAAATAAATCGATTTCGAAGCGGACAAGGCAATTATGGATTATTGCACGAAGGTCGATAATTGCAATGAGAACACAAATCTTGAAGCACTTGGGAAACACTCAATTTTGAGTAAAAGATTAATTGTATTCATAGATAATGAAAGCAATAAGTGTTCACCCTTATAAGGGATCAAACCTAATCTGCTAGGAAACAACTTAAAACCAAAAGAAACCCAAAAGCTGAAAAAAGCGAAAAATAAAAAACACGATTTCGGACACGGCGGGCGTCATGGGGAACGGCCAGGCCGTGTTCGCATTTGGACTCAGGACAAAATTCATTCGATGCAACCACGGCCCAGAAGTGTTGCTTGACATCAACGGGCCGTGTTGAGTCTGGCCGTGCCTATGAGCACGACAGGCCAGTGTCGCCTGCTGCGCCCTCTTCGACCTCCTTTTCGTCCCAAACTTCGAAATAACAACTTAAAGACGCGACCTAAAGGTTTACTTGGCCTCTAATCATCAAAACAAATCCAAAATATGAAAATTAACAACTAACTATGATAGGCGACGGAGAAGACACTAATGAGACTTGATTACAATGTCTTGAGACATAAAGTGACTCGTATTTTCGGCATCCTTAGCTTGCTCGATCTGAGATGGACTCCAAAATGTCGATGGCGCCAATCAGTAGTCCACCACGAACTTCTCCCTCTAACGGCAATGCAATCTCGGTCTCCTTTTGCACGACTTGAATCAATCCATTGAGCTCATCTTTAAACTTCCTTGCTCGAGCCCTTGTTATCGGACCAAGCGGCACCGAATTCTTTGGATCATTCGTCCATGGATTCTCATCGGATACACATTCGAGTGACCCGTCTTTTTCTTTACAAATAGGGCCGGGTGCTCCCCACGGTAATACACTAGGTCTAATAAATCCCAAATCAAAAGTTCTTGTATTTGCGCCTTTAACTCTTGTAACTCCTTTGGCGCCATCCTATAAGTGCCTTAGATATAGGTCTTTGCCCAGGTACCAAATCTATTCCAAATTCAACACAGCGATCTGGAGGAATTCGGCAAGTTTTTTGGAAATACGTCAAAAATTCTTGCACAATTGGTACGTCATTAGGTGTCACATTTTGTCGAGGTATCTACTAAACTTACTAGATATCCTTGGCAATTTTTCTTTTTTCAACATCTTTCTTGCCTTCATTGCCGATATCACTCGTGGTCTTTGCCTTAGACTTAATCCCATAGAATGTTATTTCATCATTTCATGGCGGTTTGAATATTATCTCTTTCGTGACACTTAATGCACTGATATCTACTAAGCCAATTCATACCTAAGATTACGTCAAAATCCTTCATCTTAGTTATGTATAGATCGACTTTAAGATATTTTCCCCTATATTCACTTCAACATCCTTATTCAGGAGTCGGTTGTTATCGGATTTCCGGATAGCAAGCTGACCTCAAGGGTTCACTTACTCTAGTACTCTTTTGTCCTAATATATCATGAAATTTGGCGGATAAAAGCGAATGTGTGGCACGGTGTCGATAAGTACAAGAGCAGGTATTCCCAGGAGATGGTTAGCATACGACATTGTACCGGGTTACGATCGAACTTAACTTGCGAGTCATAGCATACATTCGAGCTCTACCTCCGGATGTTTGTTCTCTTCTTTCCGCTCAACTTTTAGAAGAGGATAATTAGAGACTTCATGTCGACTTCTTACACTTGAAGCATTTTCCTTGTCACTAAACATTCTCCAAAATGATTCTTCTTGCATTTTGGGCAAGTTGGCTGTCTGCTTGCATAGTTGACGCGTGCATTTCCATCGATCTTTATCTGTTTATTTTGATTTTGATTTTGATTTTGTTTGGCCCCTTCCCATTTTCTTTTCTCGGACAACGCTGACCAACTTTTGCTCCTCCTCGTCCCAGCCAAAACTTGCCTCCACCTCATGAGCCCTTCTCACCATCAGAGTATTCCAAATCTCCTTGAATAGATAGTATTTCTAATAGTTGTGTAGAAGTCCCCGCAGAACCTCGAGTCTTTTTCAAATCGGTATCCGCTAGGTGTGGAGCAAACCGACTTAGTTGATTGAACTCACTCTCTCATACTCTGTGACAATCATGTTTCTTTGTTTAAAGTTAAGAGTTCATGTCTCCTTCTTGTCTCGATATGATTGTGGGAAATTGTTTTCCATTACAATCACTTTGAACTCATCCCATGTTAAAGCATTCCACTCTTTCTCGATCTTAGTCCTCGATACCCTTCCCACCGATGATCAACGTCCTCGGTGAGTTGGAAGGCATCACATCAACTCTCTGTTTGTGTGTGTGCGGCCAATAAATCAAAAAATCCTCTCTAACGATTGAAACCATTTCTTCTCTTGTGGTGGGCCATCACGTCCTTTGAATGTGGGTGGGCGATAGTGATGGAATTGTTTCACAACTCGTGCATTGTTGTTGTTGTTGTCCCTGTTATTCTGCGCACCTCTAAGGAACTCGGCAATTATATCTCGGCCCGATAGTAGTGGTTTGATTTCCTATGTTAGTGGAGTTCTCACCATTGACTTGATTTCACGACGGGGAGCCATATTCTAAAGGTCATACATAATGTATTATTATTATTATTTATCCCAAGTTATTAATGGATTTTGCATGAAATATCTAACTTAAAACCTAAATATCATAATATAATAATTAAATAAATTAGTATCAATTAAAGGACAATTAAAGCTTTATATATAATACTAATTTATTTATCAATTATTGCAATACATAGACCCGTCTATCTCTCTTGATCCATGTCTTCATATTCCTCGAGTTTTTCTTAGGATCTTCGGATCTTTTCGGGTCTTCTTCTTCCAGGTTTTCTTCCGGTTTCTCATCTTACGCCATAGCTTCATTGTTCAAAAACTCAACCCGTTTACGGTATAACCTAACAATAAATGTCCGTAGTTGATTTTGGGTCGATCATCATGCCCGTCATACTCGATAATGAGGCATAAAGCTTTTCGGCTTTGACGTTCCAAAACCAGGGTAAGCTATCAATCACTCTACGGGAGGCGCGCGTTCGTTTGGCGCCGATGACATTCCTCACATTGTACCACAACTGATGAATTTTAACTATATATATTCTCCAATCTATCCCCCTCCTCGATTTGATAGTTGAAAAAATGATTACTCGGTTAATGGGATGGTTCGGACCGATTATTATTATTATTGTTCTTTTCTTGCGGTGTGGCGAGTGCGAGTTCTGCCATCAATATATATGTGCATTTGCAACTATAAGTCTATTTTTACAATTATTTTTGTAAAGAGAAATACAAAGTTTCTATTCATCTAACATATATAGTGGTATTATATTTCTAAAGCAAAATATAATAATATGGAATACATCATGACATAAATGAGCATCTTTGATACAATTGTATAATGTAACTTGCATTAATAATTCTCATACCTTGAGGAGGCCGACAAGATATGATGGAGGTGGATGTTATTATACCATTTTATCTTATACAAAGTTTGAATTTCATTATTATTTCTTTTTAAAGAAAATGTACATTTTAATTTTCAATTTTTTTTAACAAGCCTATAGAAACGTAGACTGCTCACGATACCACATAACGACCCGATTTTATGAAATCAAAGTACTCTAAAATATTATTAAGAAAACACGAATTTATAAATTAAAGTGATGCCAATAATTATCAAAAAGTTGATTTAGAATTTTAATTCTTAAAAAAATATAATAAAAAAATATAATAATAATAATAATAATAATAATAATAATAATAATAATACATCTTACGAATTAAATATCCAACAATTATTTCAAGCATAAACCGGAAAAATTAAAGACATAAATCAAAAATTTAGTTCGGTCATAATTATTTCAAATATAAATATAACATGATTTATTCCATCATCCACAACATCATATCTTCATAGGATTTCTCAACTTTGAAAGTCATGATAATAATAGGGGTGAGCTTCATCTCTCTCAGTAGGGATATATCTGTCAGTATTTAATATAACATGAAAAACATTCACATAATTACAAAAGTAAATTCATTAATTTCCTACGGATGGCGATTCTTTGCATATAACATTGCGGGTTCACTCCGAAGATACATTCGATCCCGGACCTTTTTCATGGCCCCTAGCTTATATGAATTATTTTCTCTTGACATATATTGCAATAAATGAAATATAATCATGGAACATTAAATAAAGACAAATACTATAAAAATCCCTACCTTAATAATCGCAGATATTCGATGTAGAAAAATGAATAGATAATCCTCGACCCCTTCGTTTTCTACATTAAATAAAATTATAATTAATATGTGATTTTAATAAATCAAACTAATTAATGAAAGAATTTGTGAAAAATATTGAAAAAGGGCTTGTGATTTGTGAATATATATATATATATATGAAACTTGAAGTAGAAAAATACTTATACCTTATAATTATTATAAATGTGATGTAAAGTTGTGTATGAAAACACACATATTTATAGTAATTAATATTAACCCCTAAATACTCTAAAATAACCCCTAAACTCACCCCTAACTAACCTCTAACATAACCCCTATACTAACCTCTAATCAAATAAAAAAATGGATTATCACAAAACATATTCTCATTCCAAACCTACATAAAACTCATTCTCATTCATTCATCCAAACATAGTTCTATTTTCCACACGGAAACCACTCAACACTAGAAATGGAAAATATCTGATGGAAACATAATCATACAAAACGGTTTAGCCGAAATCTGTATATTTTCGGGTCTACTTGCCAAATGTTCCACGTTGAGGGAGGTCGATGCAAACTTCCCTATGTAATTTACATAATTATTTTAGGATAAAAATGAAATTTATTCATTTATTAGAAAAAATTTACAATGATTACAATATATAGTGAGCAACGATTTGCAAGCTTGTAGGATCATAAACTATATACATATAAAACAAATTTTTTAATCTAAACAAATCTAACTGATCTGTATAATCAGAACATCACTACAAAGACGCTAGATAAAACACATACCAAAATAATTGAGCTCGCTCATAGCACGTATCATCGAGTGATGTTCACATGAATCTTTTAAATAAAATCCATATGTTGACAAAATTATTAACTGAAAATAAAACCACCTCTTGGGGACAAATGAAAGCTACCTATTGGAGATAAGTTTTTTCATTAAGAGAGACTAAAAACATTGAAAAATACTTTCCAAAGATCATCTCCAACCCATTATACCAAATCTTACACCAAATGAATATTTTATTCTTTATTCATTTTATAGTAAATAAATTTATTTATTTATACAATTGCTTCATCTACTTATATTTTATTACTATAAATGTAAATAAATAAAATTTTACATTTAATTAAAATTACATTAATTAATTATATTACAAAAATAAATATTACGAGTTAATATTAATATATATTTTAATTTAAATTATAATTATTTATTAATTAATATTATTTCTAGAAAATGTTAAGTTTATATTAGTATAATTTATTGCTAAATATAAATTATTTTTAGTTATTATAAATGTTAATACAAAATAATTAATGCATACCAAGTTAATTATATATGAAATGTATGATACTGATTGGAATTTAAGTTTGAAGTAAAAGAGATTTGGAGGCGGAAAGGAAATGTTTGAACAAAATTACTTTTGATTTTGATAATTTCACATATCGATTTATAAACCAAAACAATATTTTCAAAAGTCAAAATACTTCAAGTATTTTAGTGTATTTAATCTTAATTTTATGAAGTATTTCTTGAACTCTTTTTGTCAAAATTTGGATAATTCTCGTATTAAGGCAACCGATCACCATAGAGAGGGCAGAGATACGAAAGATTTTCAAATTTTCAAAAAATAGAGAAGTCCTCGCATTGAGGGCGACCGATCGCTATAGAGGGCGACCACACTGTAAGTTTTCAAGATTTTCAAAAACAGAGAATTCTCTCGAGTCATAGCTACCGGTCACTATCTAAGGCGACCTGTACCTGAATGTCTGCAAAAATTATATTTTCTTCTCTATTTTAGTTGCCATGGTACAACACCAGATCGCTATCCATAGATATCGGTCTCACGACAATAACTTTGTGTCAAATCTTAATCCAAGCAGGTTTAAACTTTCGAATTTTATACATAGCGGACTGGTCATTATACATGTTTATTAGCAAATTATAACCGTTGTAGCAACATTTATTAGCAAAAGTACTTTTGAGTTCTTAACCATTTTTGTAGATCTTTTGATCATTCTTTTGCTGAAAAATTTCAATATGGAGGAGTCTATGTTGGAAATCAAATCTTGAAGCTTCTCTATAAATAGTTGGAGAATTTGAAGGATCAAACAACACCCAATTCTACAAGACAACAAGAAAAATTCAGCAATTTTATCAAACCTTCATTTTCATACTATTGTTGTAATAGTCTAAACACTTGCACTTTCACATCTTGCTTATTAGACTTCCTTTCTCGATTACACTTGCAATTTCAAAGTTGTATACATTCATTTGAGGTGTAATCATGATTGATCAAAATCATCTAAAATAAGAATTACTTGTTAAATATTCTTTTGGTAAGAATACACTTGGTTGATTAAACTAGGTGTTGAAGAGTTTGGTGATCTTCAAAGTTGTTGGTGTAAGAAGAGTTTGGTGCTCTTCTAGTTGAGTTGTAATTGTTTGGTAACGATTAATAATTTTTTTTTCAAAATCCATTCGGATATACCGGGTTGTAGTGGACTAAGCTCTAGGTGAGTGGAACCACTATAAATAATTGTATTCATTCTTCTTACTATCTCTTATATTCTTGAAAGTTTTCACATATTCGAAAAAGAGAAGAAAAAACTAAAAAATCGGGAAAATCTATTCGCCACCCTCTCGATTTTCATAGCCACTTGGACTAACAAGTGGTATCAAAGCCAAACTCTTTGGCAAGCTCGTTTTATCTTTGCGAGTAAAGAGGAAATATCCAAGGCTACGAACAAGAGCTATCTTTCAATCGATGTTTCATCCAACAAGCCAACTCTTTTCAACTCCAACAATTATGCATTTTGGAAAGATAGAATGGAGTCTTCTTACAAGATTCTGATTTGATATTTGGAATGCGATCATTGAGCGAGTTGCTAAACCAACCAAGAATTGGAAGACAGAATGATAGCTCATAAGAATTTCAAAGATTCGATGATGAAGACAAGAAATCATTCTCCCAAAATGGTAAGACCTTAAATATCTTGCATTATTCTCTTACCGCTCACCGAATACAATCGTATTAGGAGAATAAGATTCACACAGTGTGGACAAAATTGGAAACCATCTATGAAGGAACCAAGAAGGTGAAACAAGCTCGAAAAACAATGATTGTTAAGGATTTGAAAATTTCACCATTTTAAAGGTGAAGGCATTTTAAAGATGGTAGAAAGCTTGAAAACATTATCAATCCTTTACGGCATTCGGAAAAATTATTTCTAAAGAAGACAAGGTGACTAAAGTTTTGATTGCTCTTCACGATACTTGGTCCAAAAAGTAACGACAATCATAGAAGCTCAAAAGCTTGAAACATTCAAGTTTGATGAGCTTATTGGAAATCTTCTCATTTATGAAGTCTATCTCGAGGAAAGAAAGAATTACAAACCATCCGTTTCTCATCAGGGTATGCAATCTAATTTAAAGGATCTTGCCTCAAGTTCAAATATTATCTATTATCCTAGTGACGAAGAAGACGAGGAATAAATTTCTCTATTGAGAAAATTTGCCAAGTTTGTAAATAAAATTAAAGCAAAAAAGCAAGAGACAACTCATGCTTCAAATGCGGAAAGCTTAGGATACTTTATCGCCGATTGTCAAAAATGGCGGAGGAAGAACAATAGAAGAAAAAGTTATTTCCCAAAAAGAAGGCCTTAAATGCGGATGCTAAGACATAGGATGAACTTCTTGCAATATCCTTCGATGAGAAACCGAACAAGGTCTTATGGCCATCGGCAGCGAAACCGATAGGTGCGCTCTAACTTTTCTTCTTCTTTAATTGATAAATTGTAAGAGGATTATGATGATTTGTAAAATGAATTTAAAGATGATTGTAAAATATAAAAATTTGAAAATGGATTTCAAGAGCTTGAAAATAAAGAAGGATGATTTATATTCCTCTTATGAATCTCTTGATCATGCACATACTCTTACTCTTGCTAAAGTTAGAAGTATTGATTCGAAAAAGAATTGCTCACAAAAGAATTAGAAAGTTTGAAAAGTGATGTACAACATTTTAACTTGAGTATTGATAATGTTACTAAAATTCTTGGTGCACAAGGAAGTGAGCATTTAAGTTCAAACCGATTTCAAGAAAAAGAAGAAGCTCAGATTTTTATTCGTGCTAGTAGTCTAAAATTATTACATCCATGGTCATTTATCTAGCACTTGTAGAGATTTTGGAGACCAAAGGTCTTAATGCTAACCCCATAGACACCAACATTCAAGCGTGCCTAAAAATAATTTTATTTTAGGTACTTGGAGCAATAACGGTCAAAGAGGATTCCAAATGGCTCGTAAATAGTGGATATTCGCACCATATGACCGGAAAGGAAAATCTCTTTACCAACATCAAGCTACAAGAGGGAGGAATGGTTATGTTCAGAAATGGCAAAGGCAAAAGCATTGCAATGGAGACGTCGATTCTTCTCTCTCTTAATGATGTTTTGTTTAGAGATGGACTTAAGTTCAATTTGATAAGTATAAGCCAATTTTGTGATTTATATTATAATTTTCTTTTTAATTAATAATAATACCTTATTCTAAAAAATGATAAAATTATTTGTGAAACTAGTAGAAAAAGTAATCTTTACAAAATTTGCGCAAGTGATTTGGTTAGTCAGAATATTTCTTGTCTTATCGCTAGCAATGATTTAACTAGTTTATGACATAGACAACTTGGACATGTTGGATGCAAACATTTACAAAATATTTGCAAAAATTTAAATTTTAAAAATATTGGCTTATGTGACACTTGTGAAAAGAACAAATTAGTTAAAAGTAGTTTCAAGCCCAAAGATGAAATTTCCATAACAAGCTCTCTACAACTTCTTCACTTAGATTTATAAGGGACATTGGCATGACAAGCCTAAGTGAAAAATATCATATATTCGTTATTGTTGATCACTTCTCTAGATATACTTGAGTTATTTTTCTTGATAATAAAAATAATGTCACATGAGTTTGCTAAGTTGTGCGGACTTATAAAAAATGAAAAAAGAAGATACTATCAAATCTATTAGAAGTGATCGTGGTGGTAAATTTAATGGTGAATTTAGAGTTCTATGTGAAATCAACGGATATGCTCTCAATCCTCGGCTCGTAGAACCCCTCAACAAAATGGTGTAGCAGAAAGGAAAAAATCGAACTCTACAAGAAATCACGGTCAATGCTCAACAAATTTTCACTTCCAAAATATTTTTGGGTCAAAGTTTGTAAACACCACTTGCTATGTAGTAAACCGATATATCTTCGACCAAAGTTAAATAAAACTCCATATGAGCTTTGGAAAGGAAGAATACCAAATATTAGCTACTTCAAGATATTTGGTTGCAAATGTTTCATTCTAAACACCATGGATCATTTGGACAAGTTTGATCCCAAGGCCGATGAAGAAATTTTTATGGGGTACTCGACCAAAAGCAAAGAATACCGAGTATACAATAAAACAAGCTTGATAGTCAGAAGAATCCATACACGTCAAATTCAATGAAGCTAGATGTTCAAAAATTCAAAGTGAAGATAGTGATGATGAAAATGATGGAGAACAAATTATTCCAAACACCACTCAAAATGGCCAACCCTCTTCTCCAACAAATGTTCAACAAGAAGAAAGAGGTGACACTTCAAATTTTTCCATGGCATTAAAATTCAAATAAGATCATTTTAAAAATCTTATTATTGGGGGTCCATTTGACAAAGTCATGACAAGAAGAAAATATGCCAAAAAAGCTCTAATTTCTCAAAAAGAGCCTAAAAATGCTAAGAAAGGAATTTAAGATGAAGATTGGTTCATAGAAATGCAAGGAGAGCAAAATAAATTTGAAAAAAAATGAAGTTTGGGAACTTGTGCCTCGTCCTCCATCTCAAACCATCATCGGAACAAAATGGGTGTTTCGGAACAATTGGATGATCAAGGCAACATCATCCAAAATAAAGCAATGTTAGTAGCTCAAGGTTATTGTCAAGAAGAAGGTATTAATTATGACGAAACTTTTGCACCCATAGCACGTTTAGAAGCTATTCATATATTGCTTATTCTTGTTTCAAAAATTTTAACTTTACCAAATGGATGTCAAAACCGCTTTTCTAAATAGTTTTCTTCAATAGAAGTCTATGTCAAACAACCTCTAGGGTTTGAAAAATTTTCAAGACCAAATAATGTTTACAAACTTAAAAAGGCTTTATATAGTCTCAAACAAGCACATCGAGCATGATATGATAGAGTAAGCTTTTTTCTTTTAGAAAATATTTTTACAAAAGGTAAAGTTGATACTACTCTTTTTGTTTTTGAAAAAGGACTTGATATCCTTCTAGTTCAAAAATATGTTTATCTATTATTTTTGGTGCTACTAATGAATCTTTGTGCAAGAATTTCTCTAAGCTTATGCAAGGTGAATTTGAAATGAATATGATGGGTGAACTCAACTTCTTCCTTCGACTTCAAATCACACAATGTCAAGAAGGGATATATATCTCTCAATCCAAACACACAAATAAACTTCTAAAGAAATTTGAAATTGAAGAAGAAAGAATCGTAGCAACACTAATGGCAACAAACATCAAACTTGACAAGGATGAAAAAGGTAAACCGGTTGATGACACCAATTATCGAGGTATGATTGGTAGTTTACTTTACTTAACCGCAAGTAGACCCAATATTCTTTATGTCGTATGCCTATGTGCTCAATTTCAAAGTAATCCCAAAGAATTTCATTTAAGTGTCGTGAAAAGAATTTTTTGATATTTAAAAGGCACTATTTCATATGGTTTGTTTTATCCAAAAAATGAAAGTTTTTCTTAAAAAGGCTATAATGAGATTATGCAATTGATGACTGTAAAAGCACATCTGACTTATGTCAATTTTTAGGCGATTGCCTCATCTCTTGTGTTGGGAAAATTTATGTATAGATTTTGATGATACCATGTAAAACTTAGGTATCTCGGTCGGTGGTAGTAATTTAAGTCATTCCCAAAATGATTGGAATCGAATGTCAAAGGGGTATGCAACAGACAAAACTTGAAGAAAGTGAAAGAGATCCGTTGTCAAGGCAAGTCAAGGTTTTATTGGAAATAGGCATGTGTCAGGCTGCCAGCAAAAAAGCTGTTTTGCTGAAAGAGTGCAAAAAACAAGGAACCAATGAGATGTACCTGAAAACCTGCAGAGAATAAGGAAAGGCTACAGAGCAATTAATTCATGGTACGATCTACATCACTTTGCAAGACAAGAAAAGCCAACAACCTAGGGTGTGATTTGAAAATTATGTCTATCTCTTCAACGAATATATTTTCAAATGTGCACTATAAAAGGCTATGGAAGCAAGTGAGAGAAGGTTATCAATCTACGAACGAGCATACAAGCAATCAAGCAATATCCTGCAATTATCTCTCAAGTTTTACAAAGAAATCATCAAGCCTAACCCGAAGGAAATCAATCCAACATACTTCGGTGAAGGAAAGACTACTTCATCGGTTGAAGAGGAAAATTGTTTTCAAGAAAAAAAGGGTCTACTCTCAAGGTTGAAGAAGAAGTAGTGAGGTTCGGATCGAACCCGATTACTTTGAACTGTTGGAGGGCTTAGTGATCAAGTCTAGAAGTTTGAAGGAGGCTGAAGTAACGGGACAAGCTGTCTTGTGAAGCGAGTCCCAAGCGTGAGTTTGTGTGATCAAAGTTGACTCGTTTTATTGCTTTGTATCCAAGTCAAGTTACCTAGTGGATTCCTCCGGGAGTTGGAGAATAGTGGACTAGAGGAATTACCCCATCCTCGAACCACTATACAAAGTGCTTGTGTCTATTTACTTTTCAAAGTATACTTTATTTCTTGCTTTATTTTATATCTGTGATAATAACCATTGCTAAAACAAGTATTGAAAAACATCTTAAAATTATAAGGGTGAAAAGTCTTCAATGACAAAACCAAATCAAGTTGCTTTACTAAGTGTTAGTGAAAATAACTAAGTTATACTATCAGCAGCTCGATCAGTCTGTTGAGTGGGTAACTTTGTTGTGTAAGCCAACCTAGCTGTCCCTCAAGGACTTAGCTGATTTAAGTTTACTCTAAATATATTTTAAAAGGACTAAAATCGAAAAGTTGGTAAGGTTTATTCAACCCTCCTTTCTAAACCTTACACATCACCCATTGGGACCTACAAGTGGTATCAGAGCGGTTGGTTCATTGAGCCTTCCACACTGGTTACTGAACTAGATCTCATTCCTTTTCAAAGAATTAACACTTGAGTTTTTAAAGATTTTATTTCAAAAGCAAAGTTATTATCATGGAAGCAAATCTAACTCGCATTCTAATGTTCACTATGGAAGAATTTGATGATTGGAAAATACGTATGCAGGCTCATCTATCAGCCCTACATGATGAGATGTGGCTCGTGATTGAGGATGGGCCACTACAAATCCTAAAGGTCAATACAGCTGTAAGAAGGGTTGCTCCGGCTGAAGGAGAATATGTTGCACCTGCAGAGCCTAGACTTGCCATGGTGGACAAACCACGTTGTGAATGGACAAATGTTGATCGAAAGAGATACAACATTGACAATATTGCCAAGGATATACTTTATAAAACTCTTGATAAGGCCATGTTTAATAATGTTAAATCTTGTAAAACGACCAAAGATATTTGGGAAAAACCCACTTTGATTTGTGAAGGGTCTGATCAAATCAAAGAAAATAAGCTAATTGTTGCTGTTCAAAAGTTTGAAAATTTTAAAATGATTGCAGGTGAAAGTCTAGATTAGTTGGATGCCGATTCACGAGAGATCTTCAAGAGCTCGGCTCTAGGGAAGGAATATACACATAAGGAGATGTGTATGAAAAATCCTAAGGTCTCTCCCAACTGAGTGGAAATGAAGGTTATGGCTCGAGACATTCCATGGATCTCACTAGAACATCAAACTATGAATTGTTTTTACGATCTTAAAGCTTATGAGTTTGAGTGAGAATGAAAGAACAAGAAGAGACAGTTGTACCCAAGCAACTGCACTCATGGTAGTGAAGTAAAGAGAGTGAATCAAGGAGACCATACCAAGAAGAGATTGCCACGATGGTGAAAGATTCAATAAGTTTTTCAATAAGAACTACAAAAGAAACAAGGGTGAATCATTAAGAAGACACTTAGCAACCTCCATAGCAAGGGAGGACGAGACAACCCAAAAGATTTGAACATCAAAGAAGTGAATAATCGTGAAAGAGCCGACTTGAGAGAGTTGAGAACTGTGTTGGAATTGCGGCAACCAGGACACTTTCTTTGTTGACTCTCCTTATCCACCGATCGACAAATGAGAAATGAAGAGGAAATAAAATTTTTGGGGAAAGAAGACAAGGAAAGAAGAAAGCCATGTTGGCTGCTGCCGAGGCTCTTTGAAATAGCGAGTGCAAAGAACTAGTAGGCGTGGTGACTACTCAGTGATACTGAGAGGGAGAGGCTTTGATATGCCTTATAGCCAAAGAACAAGACTCCAAATATCAAGAAGATGAGAGTACATTCTAACTCATCTCATTCGATTCAAGTGTGATGATAGTGACACAAACACTTCATCACCCATAGATCTTTATGATTCTATTGGCAAAATGATGAAAGATTTTGAGCACATAAAAACCTCTCACACACTCCTAAATGAGAAAAACAACCCGACTTAAATTCCAAAACTCACAATCGACTAAGGAGTGAGTACTCTAATTCATATAGCCGATGAGAACACAAAGTGAAGGTTGAAATTGCCAAGATCCAAGCGGATTTACTGCGAGAAAAAGAGGAAAAAATCTCAAGAATGTGATTGCATCATTCACTAAGGCATCCAAATCATTGGATGAGCTTATAGTGATTCAAAAGAAAGTGGTGACAAGGCAGGCATTGGATTTAGTTCCTTTGTGCATGCCCAAGTCCCAAGAGTGGTTATGGAAAAAGGATCCTCAAGCAATGAGGAGTCAAAATCAAGCACCATATGTTGCACCAACACCCACTCAAAAACAAAATCACAACCATCGGCCTTGGATACAAGGAAATGGCAAAAATCAATTGAGTATCTTTGTGGGATACAACTAAAACTAAATCGGAAGAGTCCATCAACAAACTCCAAATAGGAAATACTCTGTTAAATCAAAAGAGGCTACCAAAAGCCCCGAGATTTCAAAGCAAAGAAAATCACATAATGGGAATGGTAGAAACTATCAAGCAGGTGATTAGAATAACCAAATGAGATATCGGCCAAGACCTATGGGATATAAGCTAAGTGGCAAAGACCTCAACCTCAACATATGTCATTCCCAAGGCAAAAGAGCTATAATCAACACACATATGCACCCAAACATAAAGCCCAATATGCACAAAAGTTCCACTATTACCCCGGGAAAGCAAATGCTCAAACTCACACACAAGCATACGACAAAGACAAAGAGAGCAGATGTATGATCTAAAGCCTCAAGCAATTTGCTAATGTGCATTATGTTTATGGAGGCGAAGGTGGCAACCTCTTGGAAGTCGAGATCATCTAGTTATATGTTGGTTGGATCACCTTATAGCACTAACCCCTCGGGACCCAGGCAAGTATGGGTGCACAAAAACTAATTTCCTTGATTGCGAGGTTTAAAGAACAATGAGTGCCAAAGAACCTGGTACATGGATAGTGTCATTTCGGACATACGATAGAAACAATGGCACATGATCCATCGGGAAGAATGGACTAGAGATCACGGATGTAGCATATGTGTTGGGAAATTTATGTTTAGATTTTGATGATACCATGAAAAAAATTAGATTAGGAAGTTAGCATCCTATTTTCTTTGTAATTCAACTTGTAATAGATAGAGAATTTGTATAAGGTGAGTTGAAATCGGCTAAGTTGAAAATTACAAGACTCATTTAAAGATCAAAGAAGACTGCGTGTGTCGGTGTGTAAAGTGAAGAAGAACTCGGTCAGCGACATAAAAGCTGTCTCGGTCGGTGTACCTTGACAAGTCATTCAAAATGATTAGAATCAAATGTCGAAAGAGGTATACAAACAGACAAGACTTGAAGAAGAAGGTGAAAAGAGATCCGTTGTCAAGACAAGTCAAGGTTTCTTTGAAATAGGCATGTGTGTTTGCACAAATAAAGTTGTTTTTCTTTGAAAGAGTGCAAAAATCAAGGAACCAATGAGATGCACTTGAAAACTGGGGGGGATTAAGGAAAGGCTGCAGAGCAATTAATTTCGTAGTGCGATCTACATCAATGTTGCGGACTTGGCGCGAAGCGTCATCTTCTTTCTTACGGGTTGAAGGTGATAGCGAGAAAGGCGTTAACACTGGCTACGACACGGAAGGAGATCGCGTAAGCCAGTCTGTGCTAAAGCTATTTATTTACGGCCAAAAAGTCGCTCATCAAAGAGGATTACCACAAGCTCATGGACATCTTTGTCCAAATGTGTTGACATGAAGTTTAGCGGTTTCAATCGGTATCAAGGACTAAGGTGATAGTGATGCATTGCTATTATGGAAGAGAAAAAGGTGAAGCTGGCTAAGTTCATCTTCAATAGAATCCATGAGAATGTCGTGAACACGACCATAAGTGACTTTGGTATGTTCGTAAGCTCGCTGGGATATGGCCTGGTGGTTGGCCATTTGATGGAGGTGAAGGGCATTCCTCTAAGGAATGGGAAACCCTTCCACGTGAACAAGAAAATGTTCAAGGCTAACCTCTCAGTTGCTCAGAGGCAAGCCCATGTAAGAAGAGCTGACACGAGTGAAGGCGAGTCAGCTGACCCTGTCCCTGAGGACACTGCTGCAACTGCAAAGCCTCCATCTCTGAAGCCTGTGCAGAAGAAGAAGAAAGTTGCTGTAGCAAACCCTCCACCTGGAGTTGCAGCCGAGGAAGAACCAGCACCTGCCCAAGTAGTTGATACTGAGAAGGAATCCCCTGCACCTTCTCCAGTCATGAAGAAGAAATGTTCAGTTGTGCCGAGGAAGTCAGCTGCAGCAAAGAAACTGAAATTGGGAGAATCAGCTTTCAGAGTTGAGGAACCAGATGTTGTGGAACCAGAGGTTCCATTGGTTAAGAAGAAGAAGGTGATTGATGAGAAGATCGGCCTTAGAAAAGCGGTTGGTGTACGAGAAGTGGTGAAGGAGAGGCGAGGAAGAACAACGATCGTGCGAAAAGAAGGGTGGTGAAAACCACATACGAGAAAGAACATAAGGCTGGCGATGGAGATCACCAAAGTGTGGATGAGGCAGTTGTCATAGAGACGGCTAAAAGAAAAAAAAGCTGAGACCTGACGGACTAGGGTGAGGAGTTAGGCGTCCTCCTCTCAAGCAGTGCACGAGGACAGCAGGAGGAGAGAGCTCTCTCGAGCTATCAAGATGAGGACGATGACCTTGTAATGTTGTCCCCTCCCTACGATGTTCAAGAAAGGCCGAGGATCTGGAGACACTTTGGAAGCCAAGCTATATACCAAACATCAATTGCGAAGACATGAATTTATTGAAGAAGAAGAAGAAAAGCTTCTAAGGTTTTAGGGAACATTTGTTAGTTCCGCACTTTCGACCCTGATTTTTGTAATTATTCTATATGAGAAGAGGGATGAGGAGAAAGCAAAGGAGAAGGCTAAAGCGAAGGTTGTTGAGGAATCTCTAAAACCTCACACATGTTTCCTTCGGAAATTCCCATAACATGCCCAATCGACCAACAATGACGGTGATGTTGAAGAAATAGCCGTGTTCTTTGCGAGAGAAGGTGAACTAAGGCAAGCTATTCAAGAATCCAAAAATCTACGAGAAATAACGCAAGCGGGCAAGAGAGTCTTCAACTATGATCTCTCTAGCCCATACATTTGGAAATGGTGAGGATGATTGATGCCACCACTTCCCGGTGCACTCGGAGGATGGAAATACCGGGACAATTGGCGATGAAGCTAAGGATGGAGTAGAAGGGGCACCTTAGCCGGCTATCCGATGAAGGTGTTGAGACACTGTCACTATCATTGCTCACTCAAAAGTAAAGGAAAGCCAGAGTCTCAGTTTGAGTGACCTCAGCACTGAGACTCGGTGGTGCCCTGACTAATGGGAAACTCAAACCACCGGCTTCTAGGTCGGGAGGAGGCTATGGGAGACAACACCAAGAAAGTTTGGGGCGAAGGTGAGACTATTAATGTACATCATAGTGGGGTTGAGAGGCTCATCTGTTTTGTATCTCAATTGGTGAAATCCCAGTACCATGCGGGTAGATCGAAAGTGATGCGGTGAGGCAAAGGTTGGAAGTGAAGTCACGGGGAGTTGAGACTCTTGGCTGAAAGTGCAATCTAGGAGTTGAGACTCCAACGGATGCCCTTTAAAGACCCCAAAGCTGGTTGCGAAGGGATAAATGTAGAAGACCTAAATGCGGTTGAGGCGCAAGGGATCAGGTGAATCCCATCCATGATTAAAAGCTAGCGAGGGTAAAGAAAGCTGGAGGAGGTTGAGACTTCCCTGGGTAAGTGAGGTGAAGAACATGTGCCTGCACCTTACAAAGAATAATCAATGGAAGAAGAAGAAGATAAGTGCTCTTTGATTCTCAAGAACATGTTGATGTGGAGTTCTTGGGAGCAGGACGATGAAGGCGAGTCTAGTCCCATTGCAAAATCAACTTGAGGACACGTAGTGCTTGAGGAGGCCCGGCAAAGAGGAGGCAAACCAGTAACAAAGCTACTCTATAAATTTTACATTGGTTGATGGCCCTCCTATGGTGCCATCACCTTCCATAACCGATAAATCGGCTAAAGCAATCTACTCAACGGGAAGAATCTCGATGCCAATGAAGCTGTTAAGGCAGGATGAGGGTCGTCGGCTTCATGCAAAGGAAGAATAAAGAGAAAAGCAGGAAAGAGAGAAAAGAGAGAGATTGAATAAATTTAAGAAGAAGATGAGAGAAGAAGGAAATGGCGAGCGAAGGGCAGTGATCCCCTTCATCTTTGTATTTTACTTATTTTGTAAATACACATATTTGCAAGTATGCTATGTATACCTCATTATACGAAATTGCTCGATATAAATCATAGATCTTTCTGTAATTTGATACATATGTATAGCTCACATTTACCCTGTATAGGTTTATACATTTAAAAAACGTTAAAACGAAAATGATATGTTCCATAAAATGACATATTACACAATCATTCTTTATTTTCTACACTATTTGCTTTATTATTTATTTAAGTTTTGGCATCATCAAAAAGGAAATTGTTGGGAAAATTTATGAATAGATTTTGATACCATGTAAAACTTAGATTAGGAAGTTGGCACCCCATTTTCTATGCAATCAAGTTGTAATAGATAGGGTTGTATAATTTGAGTTGAAGTTAGCTAAGTTAGATTACAAGACTGTTGAAGATTGAAGTGAAGACCAAGCGTGTGTCAGTGAGTAAGGTGAAGTGAAGACTCGATTAAGTGACATAAAAGTTGTCTCGATCGGTGGCCCGACAACTAAGACATTCAAAAGATTAGAATCGAATGTCGAAGGTGTGTATCGCGAGCGGACAAGACTTGAAGAAAGTTGAAAGATATCCGTTGTCCGGTAGTCGAGATTTTTTGAAATAGGCATGTGTGAGGCTACCAACAATAAAAGCTGGTTTTGTTGAAAGAGTGCGAAAAGCAAGGAACCGATGTGATGTACACGAAAACTTGAGAGATTAAAGGAAAGGCACAAAAACAATTAATTCATGGTATGATCTACATCAATACTACAAAGGCAGGACAAGCCTGACAACTCTGAGTGTGATTTGAAAATTATGTCTATCTGTTAGGAAATTTATTTGTTAGATTATGATGATATTATATAAAAAACTTAGACTAGGAAGTTGACACCCTATTTTCTTATAATTCTATCTTTGTAATAGATAAATTTGAAAAAGTTGAGTGAAGTCGGCTATATCAAAAGAATGCGAAGTCGATTTGCTTGTTAGAGTGAAGACTTCTTGTAATGCATTGAGTATATGGCCAAAATGAAGACAATCTCATGGAAGGAAGCAAAATTTGAGAATGGCTATGTGAAGTATGAGGAAGTGTCGGTCGAGTCGATAAAAAAGCCAGTCAACAGTTGAGATTAATGATTGAGTCATTCCCATGGATTGGAGGCGGACTCAGTCAAAGGGGTAAATACGGCCCGATCAGAGTCAAGAAAAGCTGACATTGATAGATTTGGAAGGAAATCGAGGATATTACTCGATATAGTAATAAGTCAGCTGTCGGGTCTTAAAAGTGTTTGGCCCGAGGAAATATGCAAAAGGAATAAGCCGATGGGAAAGCTCTTTGGAGCATAATGTCCGGACCCTGTAAAGTCCAAGAAAGTCATTTAATGCGGGAAGGTCAACATCATTGTTGTAGACCAAGAAAAACAAACTAATGAATAAGAAGTATCATTTGAAAATAACCTATCTCTTCAGCGGAAAAATTTTCAAATGAGCACAATAAAAAAATCTTTGAAGAAGCATTTGAAAAAGTGACCAATACGAACCAAACCACAGATCAAACTATATTCAAGCAAGCATAAAATCTGCAATATTATTAAAGATTTATCAAAGAATTCCTCAAACACAAACTGAAGGAACTCGATCCAGCCTACGTTGTGAAGGAAAGAATACTTCAGCCCAGGTTGAGGAAAAGTTTAAAAGAACGAAAAAGAGGGTCTCTGTTTGTAGAAGGTTCAAGAGTCGAACTTGAGGAAGGTTCAAGTTTGTTGAAAGAGCTATCGTGATCAATTCCAAAGAACAGAAGGGAGATTTGAAGTAGTAATCTGTTGTCTTTGAAGAAGTTAGTCGCGGGAGAATGGCCTTTGTGTGATGGTTCTCTCAAGCAAGAAGCTAGCACTAAACGTCATTACGAGTGTATTCCTCCAGGAGTTGGAGAAAGTGGATTAGAGAATTACCCCATCATGAACCACTATAAATTTGCTTGTGTCATTCTTTCGGCATTTACCTTCTTTGCTTATATTTCCCATATCTGTTGATAAGTTATATTGCTATCAATGATAAAACAAGAAGTCTTAAAACAAAAGTGTTAAAAATGAGCTTAAAATTAACAAAGGGTGTTAAGTCTTCATTTGTTAAAAACGAAATCACCCAAAAAGTTAAGTATTGGTAGCAAGCTAAGTTATCTATCACGGCTTCAATCCGAAATCTGAGGTGGAGTAACTTTGCTAAAACATCATTTGTCCCCCCGAGGACCAATTTGATTTAGTCAACTCTGTTGAAATTCTTAAAAAGACTAAAAGTGAAAATTTGGTAAGGTTTGTTCAACCCCTCCGCCCACAAACCACACCACACAGGACCTATAAGTGGTATCGGGCGGTTGGTTCATTGAGCAAGGCATAAGTTTGATTTACTAAACTAGATCTCAATCTTTTTCCAAAGGTTTAACAACTTTGTGTTTTTTCAAAGTCTTTCATTTTTAAAGCAAAGTTATTATAATGGAAGCAAATCTAACTTCGTATTCACATGTTTCTGTGGAAGGTTTGATGGACTGGAAGATCACGTATGCGGGCTCACCTATTAGCTTTACGATGAAATGTGGATTGTGATAGAAGGATGGGCCATTGCAAATGCAAAGTCAATCTACTGTTGTAGAAGGCACCTCCAGTGAAGGAGAGGATCTTGTGAGAGGTAGACAGTATGGTTGAAAAACCCATTTGTGAATGGACTAATGAAGATGAAAAGATACTGTTTGGAAAATGTGGCCAAGGATATTCTCTACAAGGCGTTGGACATTGTTATGTTCAACAAAGTCAAATCGTACAAATCGACCAAAGAAATGCGGGGAAAAGCTTACCACGATTTGTGAGGGGATCATAATGGTAAAGAAATAAATTAAGCTGTTGTTTGTTCAAAATTTTAAAAATTTTTAAGATCTTTGCAGGTGAAAGAAATAGATGGTGGATGCCATATTCACGAGAGATCACTAATGAGCTTTCGAAGCTCTTGGGGAAAAGTACACTCGAGGAGATGTGCATGTAGATACTAAGATCCCTCCCAATTTGTAATGGGAAATGAAGGTCATGGCCTGAGACATTCAATGGACCTCTCAAGAATATCTAATCATGAGCTATTCTCGGACCTCAAAGCTACGAATTTGGTGAGAAGGAAAAACAAGAGAAGCAGGATGTATCCAAGGCAATTTGCTTTGTTGACGATGAAAGGAAGAAAGTTGATCGAAGAGACCGTTGGTAGGAGGAAATTGCCTGTGGTAAAAGATTCAATAAGTTCTTCAACAAGAACTATAAAGGAACAAGGTGAAACCTCAGGGGAGACATTTAACACCTTCCAAAGTAAGGGGGACGGACCACCCCAAAGAAATTTGACAACAAGAGTGACTATTATGATAGATAATCGAGGCAAGAAGTGGTGGGAAGCTAAAAACATGTTGGAATTAGGTGCCAGGACCCGCTGTTGTTGACTATTCCTATCCACGATCTGACAAATACGAGAAATGAGGAAGAAAGAAGAGTCTTGGGGGGAAGCAAGAAAAGAAGAAACCCGTGTTGTTCAACAAGGGCTATTGGAGCGACCAAGTGCAAAAGCAATGGACTGGATAGCGATGGTGACTATTCAAATGATCGAGGAAGAGGCTTTGATGCCTCGTATATAAGAACAAGATCAAAGAAGATGAGAGACACTCTAACTTTCATCTCATTCGATTAGTGATAGTGAATGTGATACACACTTCATCACCGTATATCTTTATTGTAGGTCCCGAGGGTGTGAGTAAGGTTTAGAGGGGGGTTGAATAAGCACTTACCAACTTTTTGATTTTAGTCCTTTTAAAATATTATAGAGTTAATTACCAGCTAAGTCTTTGAGGACAACTAAGTTAGTTAATCGCGAGTTAGCCACTCATGACTCGAAAAAATTTGTTGATAGAATCTTTCATTTGTTTAACTAAACCTTAACCTTAGGTTTGTGATGAGTTTTTAGCGGAAGACTTAACACCCTTGAATTTGATTTAACTTTGTTTTAAACAACTTGGTTTTAACACTTTGTTATTTATCAGTTGGATAGCAAATTATCAGCCAAAAATAAAGTATGTGTGCATGAATGTAAATATCTTTGAAATGTAAATGACCTGATAAATTTTATAGAGGTTCGAAGATGGGAGTAATTCTTTCTCCTCTCTTCTCCAACTCTGAGGAATCCACTAAATGATTAGAGTACAAAGTGGTTATCGATCCAAGACAAAGTGATGATCCAGCAGTGACTTGCTCCTTGGACTTAATGGAGATCTTGGTCACCAGGCTGGCTTCTCATCAGGCTAAACCTTCTTCACGAGGCGGTTGTTGCTACTTGACTACTTTCTCAAACTTCTTGGATTTGATCGAAGCCCTCCAATAAGCTTGAGATTGGTTCGACCTTGAACCTTCCTACAATCCTCCTTGGAAAGTAGACCCATTTTGATTCTTCAAAAGTTTCCTCTTCACTTGATTTGAAGTTGTCTTTCCTTAGCGACTTAGTGTTGGATCAATTTCCTTGAGATTTAGGCTTGAGGATTTTGCTTGAATAACTTGAGAATATTTTGTAGGATTCTGATATAAATGTTGCTTGTTATCTCGGTGTGCAAGGTAACCTTTCTCAAGTGATTTCTCAACCTTTATAGTGAACTTTTCAAAAATCTCTTTGTTGAAGAGATAGGTTGATTTTCAAAAGAAATCACTTGTGTTCGTTGGCTTGTCTTTTCTTGGTCTTGATCTTGAGATGTAGACCTTTCCATCGTATTAAATGAATGTCCGACACCGGAGTTCGACCACGGTGCGATTCTTAGGTGGTTTATTCCTTTTGCAGCACGGGGATGAGCACTTTAAGACATGGCAACATGGAAGTATTACTTATTTAAGTAATGTTCTTGACTTTTATTAGCATGATTCTTTTCGATTAACTCCTCTTTGCAGTTGCCTTTTCCTCAGGAGTGACTTGAATATTCTAATGATTGAAAACTCATACATTCACTTCAACTTGTGTTTTGGCTTCTTAGGTTGACTTGTGACTCTTCTGCGGTGTCCTTCGGCTAATACGTCTTGATCGAGTCCTTGGTCTTCTATCTTGGCCATACTCGAGTTGTTCCTCGGTGAGTCTTCACTTGATCTTGATTGACTTCTTGTATTTCGGCCATGGCGGCTTGATTCGACTCATTCATCCCCAACTATTACAATGGGAATTACAAGGAAAATGGGGTGCCAACTTTCTAGTCTAAGTTTTACATGGCATTCATCAAAATCTAAACAATAAATTTCTAACAATTTCCCCTTTTTGATGATGCCAAAACTTATATTCATACGAAACATCAAGATAGATACAAAGATAGATACATCTCTTTATTGATCATAACATTCTTGTCCTTTGTTGTTTTTACAATGTGTATCGAGGCAATCGAAGGCATGCTTATATCTCAAAATTCGGGCGTCTATGCAAAGATATATAAATTACAATTTTTTCATTGAATGTCGGAAGACTTACATCTTTATGTATTTACAAAAAGTAAAATACATGAAGGGTTATGACAACACTTCATCGTGCCCGTTGTTTACTTTCTTCTTGACTCTGTCTTAAATCGGCTCTCTTTCTTTTCTTTTCTTCTTGATTTGCTTTCTTCTTTTCATATGCCTTCTTATCAACTTCATCTTTCCTTTTTCTTTCTTGTCTCTCTTTTCCCACGATTGAGTTTGCCTCTTATTTTTTTCTTGATTCTTTTGACATATTCAATTTTTCCTCTCCACTTCCAGTTGGCTCTTCATCGTATCCCCGATGGATCTTTCCTTTCTTGCACGGATCTATATATTCAATATTTTTGGGTAGAGTCAGGTTTAAAGCCTCCACCTCACCACTTCCCTCACTCCTCTGGGCGTATATTGTCTGGGAGTCTTACCCGGTGAGTGGTGCTGGTAGTTGATGCTTCCCTGCTCGACTTCTTCACACGACTTTGGACCTTTCTCCCGGTCAAGTCGAGGCTTGGGCTATGGACATGTTTTCAAAAGTATCCTTGATTTGAGTGTTTTGAATTCTTCAGCTTGATCTTGGCTGTATCAAAAGTAAATGCGGAATGGCATACGTATTTTTTACCTTGCCAAAAATGCCTCGAGATTGTTTCAACATTTCTTCAACACGGGCATCCAGTTCTCTTGTCGAACTCCTCCGTCTTTGCTTCACAATTTTCTCTTTTGAGACAGCAAACTGATCCAGTGTTGGAGCGGCGAGTTACCAGGAAGTTTGCTGATTATGCTATTTTGTATGACCTTCTTTGAGGAGGTTTCAACAAGCATTAAGGTCACATCCTTTGACCTTTCTCCCTGTGATTTTTCACTTCTTATTATCTTCTCATCGATTTGTCTCTTTCTTCTTCTCAACAAGCTGTCTCTTTCTTCTTCTCAATGATTTGTTTCTTTCTTCTTCTCAATTCTTGTCTCTTTCAACATCTTGGTATTCCTCTTTTTTTGGCATCATCAAAGAGAACAAAAACCCTAACAAGCAATCGGTCGGTGATAATTTGGTCAGGCTGCTACGAAGTATGTTATTCGAATTACGGCGGGTGGCTTTGGACTCGGCTCCCACAGGTTTCATTTGCCATGAGAAGGCTAAATTTGGCATTCATATTCTTCTCGATGCGCGGAGTTCTTTTTGAAATTCCGCTGCTGACTCCATTTTACAATTGTATGAGAGGCATGTGTCAATATTTTCCTACATCCTCTGCTTCCTCTCCAACATTATCAGCGCTGAGACCAACATTTTTGTTGTCTGAACTTTGGCATTCATCGCATTGTACTAGCTGACACCATTCCACGATGCTATCCGCCCGCCGTCTCTTGTAAAGGGTTCTTTTATCCCGGCCACATTCCGGCGGCGGTTCCATCTTCTCGAGAAATCTGACAAGGATTGTCTTCTTCACGTGCCTATTTTCCTGGTTTCATCGGCGGCCAAGCAACATCAAAAATCTCTTTGGAACAATCGAATCGAGAGGAATAATTGGATCGGCTCTTATGTTAGCGTCCCAGGCATTTTCTTCAAGGATCATTGACTCTATCCCGAGAAAGGAAAGTTTCTTGAATGCATCATCGTACATATGGAATTGATTCTATAGTTGGTTGAGTGGGTACTTGTGATGTGCCTAGTTGAGTCGAACTAACTTGACTTTGGGAGCTGCGCGGATATTTCGATCTGGTGAGGCCTTGTTTGAGTAGATTGGCGGTGGCGAGCCTCGGTGTCTTAATAGCTCATCGGCCTCGGTAAGGTCTGCTAAATGAATTTGCTTGTTCTGTTGCTTTTCGGCGTCATCGGAGGATGATTGAACCTGGGGTTAGGTTAAATCATCGAAGTTAAAAGTTTGACGATCGGCTTTGAATTAAGCACTCGAACTTGGAAGAACATCCTGGTGAGTCGCTGCGCGAGGTTGACTGCCCCGTCTTGAGATCGAGAATGTTGTATCGGGGATTATCTGGGAATCATGAAAGTCTTGATTTCCTCTTAAATTCCGACAATGATGACTGGGAATCTTATTTTCTCCTTGATTTTTTACCCAGGGAAGTCTCAACCTCCCTTGGGCCTTCATTACCTCCTGCAGTCTCAACTGCAGCAAGGCCTTGTACATTCCCTTCGACAGACACAACTGTCTTAGGTTCTTCTGCAGTGGCATCCATAGGAGTCTCAACTCCTTGGATTGCACTTTCATTGCCCAGAGTGTTAACTCCCAGGGCAGATCCATCCTGTGCCTCGACTGCAACAACAACGTCCTCAGCCTGCAAAGCTGTTGGCACTTCAGCAGGGACAAACTCACCTGTCCGAGCTTCATTAGTGACAACATGCTGTTGTTCTTTTTCTTTTTCTTTCTCCACTTCACATCCTTCCTTCATTGTGGAGTCATCTGCAGCATCCTCCGACCTAACTGCAGTGGAGTGAGTTTCCCCCTCAGCTGGCGCACCAGCCGAGTGACTGATGGTGGGGTCACTCTGCTCCAGACTCCCGGCTGCTTCCATTGAGTGCTCAGTCGTGGGGGTAGGTGGTAAAACACCTTCGTTAGGGTTTGGCTCAACTTGGGTGCCCAAGTTCCCAGTGTCATCGCCAAGTCCCTTGGATCCGTCCTCTGAGTGAACTGGGGAAGTGGTTGCAGCAATAACTGCTTAAGCAATCGATGTACCATTAACGGATCAATTTCCAGGAGAGATTTGGAGGACTCTTCTGGTCCTTCCATCATCTACTTTGCTCATGCATCAATTTTGGATGTCCATGACTTGCTGCATGTCAACTTCTCCTTTTGCATGCTTAGGATCCATGTTCTCATCAGCTAAAGGCATATCAATGTGAGGATGAGTATGGTCGCTGGTCCCAGTGAGAGGGCATATATTCGCCTTTTCATGGGCTTCGGCTTCTTCTGCTAACCTTTTCCTTTTCTTTCTCCTTGAAGATATGCAGGATATCCAGGCAGATTATCTTCATCAGAAATTACTGACATGGTGGTCAATCAGAAATTTCATCAACTCTTCCTCTTTCTCAATGAATTCGGGCGTTCAAACTGTGCCTCGGCGACTCGGCGACTTCCATGCTTTCGCCATTCACGTGAAGCGTAAGATATGCAGGTACAGGGAGAAACAATCACATAAATCATCTTCGTTTCTCTTCTGACATCCTTCCATTGAGGGGATGGAGCAGTGGCAGCAAACTTCTGTTGCTCTTACTCGCCCGGCGGCATGTGGCGGTGGAACCGCGAGTCCTTTCAATGGGGATTATGTTGTCTCGCCCACTTCTTCATCCTCGGATGTTCTATCCACAGCACGGTCGTCCAGATGCCTCTGCTAACTATCTATAATGAACCATTTTATTTTTGATAACTTAAGGCTGCAGCAACAGTCTCGGAGATTTTCTCGGTGAGTGGCGGATGGTGTTTGTTTTCTCAGCTCTGAGCTTGGTAGTCCTTCTCCTTCTCTTGGTCTCACGGGCAATTTGAGTTAGGAGACTTCTTGATTCATGGCGCGGGGGGCAGGCATCTTCTTTGGCCCGGAGCTGCCTTTGCAGGCCGTGATCCCCTCTTCTTCACGATGGGTAGAGAAGGTATTTGGGCTTCGTCACTTTTCGCCTCATTTGTGTGGGCAAGCAACTTCATTCTGCCAGTGAGCATTTTAAGCTATCAGGGGGTGTGTCTTTGCTTTGTTGCGGGGCAACTTTCTTCTTGCAGTTGCGGGGGCAACTCTCTTCTTTGGAGGAGGAAATAGTTGTATCCAGCAGGATCAGTGATTCCCCCTGTATCACCCTCTTGGCATAGGTCCTCGCCCTCCCTTGGGCAGGTTGTGCTCTCTTATTTTACATGGAAAAGGCTTTCCATGTCCCCAGGGGTTTTGCCTCCGTCAAAACATCTTCTCCAAATGTTTACATGGAGTGGATTTGTTGCCAGCGTTGCGGAAAGTGCTTGTATCTCGAATTACGCGATTGGTCTTCTTTTTCTTCTTAATCATGCCCGTGATGATCAGCTTGGTCTTGGACGAGGCGATTGAAGCTTCCCAAACTTCATGTCTACACTCTTGGCGGTGATATCATCCGTTTATGATGTCGTCCTTTAGCGACTTCTTGTCATTTGCGTAGACCACTTCCTTGACACACTGTTTCGGGTTTGGCCATTTCTTTCCATCGTGATAAGTTGACTTCGACTTTATATATCTGGCGTACGCCAGGTAAGCGATACTTGATGCATCGCAAGGTCTTACTTGATGATTAATATGTCTGCCGCGGTGAATGCGAGACTTAATCCATAAATCCTGCATGGCGTTAACATAGAAGTGGGCAACTTCTTCAACATAGTCAATGCGATTTCTCGATTTTATGCACGCTTTATTTTCTTTACAAGGGTTTCGCCGAAAGCCTGCTTTATCATCCATAAAAGTCCGCAATTGATCTGTGTGGATTTGCTGGGGATTTGGTGAAATCATGGTGGTGCCATTTTTAGTGAGTTTTACCGAACGAAACTTAGTAAACAAACTTGTGAACTTGTGGGGGAAGAAAAGTTAGTTTAGGAAAAAGTAGAGAGGATTGAAAACCGTATATGAGGTTATGAAAGGACAAGGATTTTGATTTTGAAATATGATCAAGATTAACGGCTCAGATTTGCTTCACGTCACATTGCATTTAATTTTCGCGTTTAATGCGGCAACATCAATATCCCGATCCTTACTGTTCAGCTTTTGACTGTACCCGTCATTATTATGCTGGCGTCATCATAAAAATATTCCCGCTCATTAAAAATGACTGCATTTTTTGTCACTTGGCTCATTAATGACTCAGCTTACTCCATAAATGACTCGCTCTTCTTCCCTCTATTTGTATAGTGACTCAGCTATCAGCTAACTCGGCTCAAGCTGACTTTTCATTAACTGATTCGCACGCTGATTCATGAAGTTTGTTCTATTTTCATCTTTTCGTTCATCTTTTCTCATTGAGTCTT
>CM071924.1:53840134-54120908 GCA_016081115.2 Rehmannia glutinosa | reverse complement strand
AAGTTACGTATGCTAGGAAACTTTTGAAGAAAAGCGGTCTACATTCCGTAGCGATTGTAGAAAGGTTCAAGGTTGAACCAAGTCTTAAACCTGAGTTTGATCAAATCCATAAAAGAGTTTGAGCAAAGTTGAGTCAGAGTAAATGTGGCCGCGTTCACCCGCAGTTGCTCTCGGTCGTGACGCAGAAGCCACCGGTGATCGCGCGCCTGTGACCGAAAGTCCCTAAGGACTGTCGGTCGCTGTGATCAAGATTTGCATTCTGGACCGTACCACTTTGTAAACTGGATCATTACTTAGTGGATTCTCCAGGAGTTTGAGAAGAGAGGAGTAGAAGAATTACCCATCTTCAAAACTCTATAAAATTTCATTGTGTCATTTACATTTCAAAGATTTAAATTCCTTGCATTATTAATCGCTTATATCTCGGGCGATAAATTTGCTATCCATTTGATAATTTATAAGTACTAAATCAAGCTTCAAAATCTTGCCTAATCAAACTTAAGGGTGTTAAGTCTTCCGCTGAAAATAAAACCACAAGCTTGAGTTAAATTATAGCCAACAACTGAAGTTATCTCCATCAATAAACCGAAAGTTCTGCTGAGAGATTAACTCACCGAGTGACTAATTCAGGGATCATTGCCCATCATGACACAATCGCGGTAGAATCAACTTGAGATTTAAAAGGACTAAATCGAAAAATTTGGCAAGTTTTATTCAACTCCCCTTCTAAAAACTTTACACTTACACCCCTTGGGACTCACAGTGCACGTGAGCGCTGGTTCATGAACCTCCGCACTTGTTATCAACTAGATCTCCAAACTTTTCAAAGTCTTCTTTAGTACTTAAACCTTCAAAACTTTTTTTATTAAAAGTCATCATCATGAACAAATTTAACACGATCCCTATGTTCACTATCAAGAATTTGATGATTGGAAAATTCGATGCGGTGCTCATCTATCAAGATTACATGATGAGATGTGGATAGTGATGAAGATGGGCCTCCTCGCAAATATTAAAGGTGAACACAACGTACTGCATTTAAGAGCGTACTCAAGGAGAAAAAGATGTCGCTTCCTGCACTACTCGGTTGAAAACCAAGAACCGAGGGACAAATGATGACGTAAAAAGATACAACCCGACAATGTAGCCAAGGACATCCTTTACAAAACTTGACAAAGCCATGTTCAATAAAGTCAAATCTTGCAAACGGCTAAAGAAATCGGGGACAAGTTGACATTGATTTGTGAAGGCTCGTGAGCAAATCAAAGAAAACAAATTATCGCGGGTCAGACAGTAAATTTGAAAACTTCAAAATGATCTCAGGAGAGAACCCGGATCAACGATGCTCGGCTTAAATCACAAATGAGCTGTCCCACTTGGAAAGGAATATACGTAAGAAAATGTGTATGAAAATCCTAAAAAGTCTTCCAAATTGAATGGGAAATGAAGGTCATAAAGATCGAGACATTCCATGGACCTATCAAAGACATCCAACCATGAACTATTCTCAAACCTCAAAGCCTACGAGTTTGAGCCGAGAAGAAAGACCAGAAGAGACAAAATTGCACTCCAAAACAATTGCTTCTAATTGTTAAAGATGGAAGAGAGCCGAGGTCAAAGAAGTCATCAACCTGAAGAAATAGCCCGATGGTCAAAAGATTCAACAAGTTCTTCAATAAGAACTACAAGAGAGGAAAGGAGAATCTTCCGTAAGACACTCAAATTCCCTCCAAATCAAGGGGAAGACAGGCCAACCAAGAGAAAATCATCAAAAAGTTGAGTATCGGCAATCGACAACTCAAGAATGGAAAGAGTCGATCAAAAGGTCAATATCTATGTTGAACAGAGACAACCAGGTCACTATGCCATTGATCGCTTATCCCGTAGTCAACAAGTACAGGATGAAGAAGAAAGAAAGGTCTTTAGAGAAAGAAGACAAGAGAAGAAAAAGGCAATGATGGTCGCAGAGATGGCCGAGACAAATAAGCCAAGTCAAGAGAGACAATCGATCTGCAGAGCGTTGAAGTTTTTCCGATCACTCAAGTGACTCTAAAGTTAAGCCCCGATCCGCTTGATGGCCAAAGAACAAGATCAAGAAGATGAGGTACAATCTAACTCAACAAACTCGCACACTAGTGATAGTGATCGTGACACACACTTCATCACCTAATCGATCTTTATGATTCATTAGGCAAAATAATGAAAGATTTTGAACACATTAAATCCTCACACACACTATTGATTGAGGAAAACAGCCTACTCAAAAGTCAAACTCAAAGTCGACTCAAGGAGCCGAGTACTCTAAGTCAAATAGCTAATGAGAATGAAAGTTTAAAATTTGAAAATGCTAAATTAATAGCAGAAATTGTCGCTTATAGAAAAGAGGAGAATGACCTCAAGAATGTTATTGCATTCATTCACTAAGGCATCTAAATCATTGGATGATCTTATTATGAGTCAAAGAGAATGTGGAGACAAGACAGGGCTTAGGATTTAATTCCTACGTGTTATGTCAAACCTCAAGAGTAATTTTGGAAAAAGGATCTTCAAGTCATGAAGAGTCCGAAAAATCCAAAACTCCAAATGTTGCACACACATTCACTCCAAAGCACAATAATAAGCAAAACGGCCTTGTTAAAAAGGAAAAGGAAAAGAATTAGCGGTTAAGTGTCTTGAAAGGATAAATGAGAAGAGATTCAAAGGAGTCCTCAAAGAAACTCCAAAAGAAAATACTGTAAAGAAAGAAGCGAGCTACCAAAAATCCTTAAAACCCATAAAAGAAATACATATGATGGGAATGGTAGAAAATATCCAAGCCAAGCCGATTGGAATAATGTGAACTCATCGACATTTTCATGGAATATAAGCCCAAATGGCAAAGGCCAGAACTCAAAGAAAGGCCATTCCAAAAGTATAAGAGCTTTCATCAAAGACACATATGCACCCCAGCACTACAAAAAACACCACAATTACCTAAGGAAGGCAATTGCTAAAACATATAGGCGCATACGGACAAAAGAGACAATTTGTATGAACCTAGAATCCAAGCAATTTGCCAGGATTAATTATGATTATGGCACGATAGATGGCAACCCCAGAGTCAAATCATTTGGCTATAGGTTGGCTGGATCATCTTACAATTCTAACCCCTCGGACCTGCACAAGTATGGGTACCTAAAACTTAATTTTGATTGCAGTTCAAGGAAATTTGAGTGCCAAGGAACCTGGTACATGGATAGTGGTTGTTCGGCATATGACAGAAATAAGAAAAATGTCAAAATTCAAGGAAGTAAAGGAGCAAAAGTCATATTTGGAGAAATGAAGCCTGTGTGAAATAAGAGGCATTGGATCCATCAAGAGGAATGGATTAGAGATCACGATGTTGCATATGTTGAAGGACTAAACTTCAATTTACTAAGCATCACCAACTCGTGACAAGGGCTACAATGTTGGATTCAATATGGGTATATGCCAAATCAAAGATATTGAATCAAATGAAGTGGTCTTTGCAAGGATGTAGACAGAAAAATATGTATGTAGTGGATTGGTCAATCGCAACACCCAAAGACTGGGTTTCTACTAGCAAAGAGCACATCTGAATCAAGTTGGATGTGGCAAAAAGCCGAGTCAGCGAATTTCAAAACGATCAACAAACTTGCAAGAAGTCATCTTGGAAGGACTTCCGACTCAAGAGATACAAGAAGGAGAGTATATGTGACGATGTCGAGGGGAAAACAAATCAAGTCGTCATTCAAAGAAAAGACATGCCCATCCTCAACAAGAATATTGCACTGGCCCATATGGATCTATTTGGCCCATGGAACCAAAACAAAGATAAGTGGAAAGAAATACACTTGGTGGTAGTAGATGACTACTCAAGATATACATGGACAATATTCATGTGTAAGAAGAAAGAAACTCTACAAAAACTACCACACCGTGAAAAGGATTCAAAATGAGAAGAGTCAAACCATTATCAAAATAAGATCGGATAGAGGAACCGAGTTTGTCAATGGAATAATAACTCAAGATTGTATTGAGAATGGTATTGATCATGAACTATCACCGCAAGGACCCACGTTGCGAGAATGGAGTTGCGTAAAGAAGAAATAGAACCCAAAGCGTGAAGACCAGTGACCAAGTTAGTCAAGCAGAGTTACCAAAAAGATTTTGGGTCAAGCAATCAACACACCGCTACACTCAAAACAGATGTATGATAAATAGACAAACCGACAAAGACTCCTATGAGATCGGAATGGAAGAAAACCAAATGTTGCATATTTGAATATTTGGATGCAAATGCTTCATCCACAACAATGGCAAAGACAATCTAAAGGCTTTTGATGCTAAAGTCGATGAAGGTATCTTCAGATACTCACCGAAAGCAAAGCCTACAGAATACTCAACAAAAGGACTATGGCTGCAAGGAATCCATTCATGTGGTATTTGATGAGCCAAATGTAAATGGAGAAGACATTGAAGAGTCGGTGATAAAGTTGAATCATCCAACCATCGTGAAGAGTCCCTTGTCAAGTCAAGCCGAATTATCAATTCGAAAAGAAGATGAGATAGCTGAATCTCAAAAAAAATGGAAAATTTGCAATAAGTGATTACGAAGAGAGGCGATTACAAAGAACACACCGCAAGTCGATCAATCCAAATTTAACTTACTAACCTCGATGTAAGACGGCCGAGAGACCATCCACCGTAACTTGTCATTGGAGATATAAGAGAAGGTGTCAAGACAAGATCCGTAACTCAACAAGAAGCCATGTTCACATGCTTCATCTCGCAAATAGAGCCCAAAAGATGTGTCACAAGCATTGGATGACACATTGGATTCAAGCTATGCAAGAAGAGTAATCAATTTGAGAGAAATAAAGTATGGGAATTAGTGCAAAGACCCATACATCAAAATGTTATTGGAACCAAATGGGTGTTCGTAAATAAGATGAACGAGGAAGGTTCTCCCGGTAAGAAACAAAGCAAGACTAGTAGCAAAGGATATTTCCAAGAAGCAATGGATAGATTTTGATGAAACATTTGCCTCGTAGCAAGATTGGAAGCTATAAGGATGTTTCTTGCCTATGCAGACTCACAAGAATTTCATTGTATATCGATGGATGTAAAAAGTGCATTCCTAAACGGTTTATTGGAAGAAGAAGTGTATGTTGAACAACCTCCAGGATTTGAGAGAAGACTCTTGGAGACAAGGTATACAAACTCAAGAA
This sequence comes from Rehmannia glutinosa, assembly GCA_016081115.2. Lineage (NCBI taxonomy): Eukaryota > Viridiplantae > Streptophyta > Magnoliopsida > Lamiales > Orobanchaceae > Rehmannia > Rehmannia glutinosa. The sequence continues at coordinate 54,115,677 of CM071924.1, read as the reverse complement.
AGCCCCGTATGGATTGAAACAGCACCGCAGCATGGTATGATACCTCATCACAATTCCTAACCGAAAATGGATTCACAAAAGGAAAAGTAGATAGAACACTTTTTTAATTCAAGACAAGAAGAGTATACTCGCTTGTTCAAATATATGTGGATGACATCATTTTTGGATCCACTAACAAAGAGCCGTGGTGAAAAATTTTCAAACCTCATGCAAAGTAAATTTGAAATGAGCATGATGGAGAGCCGACATTCTTCCTGGACTCCAAGTGAAACAAACCAAGGATGGAACCTTCATAAGTCAAACAAAATACACCGAGAGATTTAATGAAGAAGTTTGGTATGGAGGAGAAGTCTTCTCGTAAAAATACCAATGAAGACATCACCAAAATGGACATGGATGCATATGGTAACCTCAGAGATCAAACAAGATACTGAGCACTTATGGATCATTGCTCTATCTCACAAAGAAAGCCGTACATCACCTTTTGTAGGTGTATGTGCAAGATTTCAATCTGCTCCATAAGAGAGCCACATGACAAAGAAACTAAGAGAATATTGAGATACTTGAAAAGCCAAGAAGTAGGCCTATGGTATCCAAAGGAAGGTGGATTCAAGCTAATCGCTATTCAGATTCTCACTATCCGGATGTAGAGTGGACAGAAGAGCACTTCGTGCACATGTCAAATGCTAGGAAACAGACTAATTTCCTGGTTTAGCAAGAAGCAAAACTCAATAGCCACCTCTACACTGAAGGCGGAATACATAGTCATGGCAACATTTGGCAGCCCAAGTCCTACGGATGAGACAAAGAATCGAGAGACTATGAAGTTGAAGAAAAAGAAATTCCAATCATGTGTGATAAACAAGTGCAATTGCAATCACTCAAAACTCGCGGTTGCACTCAAGAACAAAACATATTGATGTCGATATCACTTCATAAGAGACCATGTTGAAAAGAAGGACATCATTTCGAATATATCTCAACTCGATAAACAACTAGCTGACATCTTCACAAAAACCATTATGTGAGTCAAGATTTGAAGAACTCAAGCATGAGTTAGGCTAATTGAATGAAATGACACTGCACAAATCAAAGAAGAGAAATGGAATGGGTAAAAGGGTGAAAAAGAGTCGAAAATGCAAATCAAATTTCAAGAAATCACCAGACGGAAAGATGCCTACACCGAGTCATGACAAAGTCGGTGCCGAGTCGCTAAGAAATCGTGAGAAGTAGAGTTAAATCGGCTAAGAGATAAATTTGAATAACTTATGAGCAAAGTGACAAAAACGCAATCGTTTTGACTAAGCGGGAATGTTTTTAAGGAATACGTCAAAGATAATGATGATGTGTACGCATAAAGTCGCACACCAAACTTATGATTGATATAAATGTGCCGCATTAAATACGAGACATGAAATGCTCAGGGGCATGCGAAATCCAAGCCGTTGATTTCACCACATTTCAAAACCACCCGCACGCCCTTTCATAAACCATATTTAAACCATTTTCGCCGCTTTCTCTCTCACACTTCTAAAACCGTTCATCTCTTTCTCTCAAAAGCAAAGGCAAAATACTTTAAACCCTATCAACCTTCAAATCAATTTCTCGAAGTTTTTCCTTGATATAATCCCGAGAAATGGCACCAACTTATGACTTTACCAAGTTAGGAAAGCAAATCCACACCGGTTCGACGGTGGATTTACTTTAATGGTGAAGCAGGGTCCAACGACACCCTAGTGAAGAAAATCGAGAAGTTGGAAACGCCGGGCTAAAAACCGTTTCTAACATTAGAATATCCGATGACCTATGTGGAAGAGGTCGACAATTTCTACGTGAATGCCGAGATTCACGATGAAGGAATCAAGTCATCTGCTCACTTAAAGTACCGGATTATCTCTGCAAGGAGATCTGCCGAATATTGCTCACTACCAGTAAGGAGCATCCGAGATTAAAGAAGCTGATGTAAACTTACGACGCGATGGAAAGAAATAGCAAGTCCGACTTTGTCGATAAAATAATATACACAAAGAAACAAAGAGATCGTTGAAGGAGGATTATCACAAGTTGTTGGACATAGTTGCCAAATGTATCGACATCAATTTTAGCGGCTTCACCAACCACAAAGGCAAACTGATTGTAATGGCTGCAATTATCGAAGAAAAGAAGATAAACTCTGGGCCGAGTTTGTTTACAAAGCAGACTTTAACGTGGGAAACAATTCCTTCAAAGAAGATGGCTCATTTGGAGGATCCCAGGATATGGCCTAGTGATTGGCCGGCTATCGAGGTGAAAGGAGTCCTCTTAGACATGGGGAAGGCATTCCATGTTAACAAGAGGATGTTGAGCAAACCTCTCCTCGGCGCACGTAAGAGAGCTTACGCCAAAAGAGTCTGACACCAGTGGGGGAATCACCGACCCCAAGATACGTTTGTTTCCTCTCCAAAAGAAGAAGAAAGCGCCTGCCGCTGCTAAGAAGACTGCTGCCCGCAGCAAAGAAAACCAAACATTCTCCGCCCCCAGCGGCAGAGTCACCGCCTGCAGCCGTGTCTCCCGCCCGCAAGAGCAGCGGTCGAGAAGGACTCACAAATACCTTCTCCGATCGTCAAAAAGGAGGAGAACGATGAGCAAGACGCGGCTCACCGTAAACAAACACCAAGACGCCCCCGCCACAAGACAAGATTTAAGACACCGTCTCTCAACTTAAATCCCTCGGTACAAACTAGGAGACGAAGACGGATTATCAAGCGCTCCGAGCTGAGAAACCACCGAGTCACCACTCACTAGAGAAGATACCTGGGACGCCGGAGAAGTGGAGTCTCGGATGTAATTGATGAAACAACCAAGTCTCGCCGAAGGCGATCGCCAGAGGCAACTCAAGACACAACTATAGTTCACGCAATTAAACATTAAGAAGAAATCGCTGAGAGCGGAGATAGTGATGTAATGATCTTATCTCCACCTTACCCGGACATCCAAAATCGCCGCGTGAGTGGAGGAAATGGAAATTGAGCAAGTCAAGTGGAACAGTTCCAACGCACTGAGTTTATAGAAGAAGAAGAGGAACCGCTAAATTTCTTGGATTAACTCATCGTGCTCCCGGCTACGGATGAAGACAATCGCACGCGGACATCTGTAGATCTACAAGGACAAGGAGAGAGAAAAGCAAGTCAAGAAGCCAAGACGTGAGAAGGCAAGCATCCGCCTCTATCTCCGCACTACGTAACACACATATCCTCTCCTTGATGTCTTCTCGATGGTGATGAGGAACCGGAGAATCTTCGCCCACGAAGAGTTACAAATGCAGCGAAGCATTGACGAGTCCGTAATCCTTCACGAGCAAAGATTGATGGAGGGACCAGGAGAGCCCTCCGAACACAACCGGTGAAATTGATCCAATGGGAGTGGTCCAAACAAATCGCCATCAATTATTGCTGCCACCACTGACTCACTCGGAAGAAGCGATAAGGAGATGGCGATGAAACGGGACAATGGGCACCCGGTCAATGAGCCAACCTGTTTGAAGGTGTTTTACCACCGCCCCAACGGCCGAACATTCAAAAGACACGGGAGTTTGGAGACGAGTGACCCCATTCCAAGTCACTCGGGTGCGCCACTGAGGGGGAAACTCCCCTCCACCGCAGGCTGGAGGCGAAGGAGAGAAATTACAAACGCAAGAAGAACAGCAAAGAAGTTGCCATCAACGAAGCTCCAGGATTGATTCGTATCACCGGAGGTGCCAAACTCAAGGCTAATGACACCGCCGATGCGGTCGAGGCACATGAAGGAATGGGACCGCAGGAGTTAACACTGGCGATGAAAGTGCAATCCATGGGGTTGAGACTCCAATGGATGCCACCGCAAGAAGACCCTAAGACAAAATGACACCGCGAAAGGGTGGACAGTGCCTCGCAGCGAAAGAGAGACCGCCGGAGGTAATGAAGGCCCACGGGGGAGGTTGAGACTTCCGGGGTAAAGAAGTCAGTAAAGAGAACATTCCTCCTCGCTATCATCGACCCATCACGAGAAGGAGATCAGCGCACTTCATGATTCCCGTGACAACCCGATGTCACTTTTCCGGGATGGAAGGCGAAGAAGAAGGTTTCGAGTCATCCCCCATGACAAATCCAAAAGACTCAGTTGCGGATGTTCCAAGCACGAGCAAGTCTCGATCCCAAGACTACTCAAACCTTTAATTTTGATGATGAGCCACCAACGGAAATCTCATCATCGTCCGATGACGCTACGATAAGGCCGAGGACAGTCCATGAAATGGAAAAATCAGGTGAGACCAACGAAGTGTTAAGACAATGAGGCTCAGCAAGCCGGGTCTACTTCACAAATGAACCCACGAACAAGAGACCACTCCACGAGGCTCCTCAGGCCGCAGCAGATCGATTCCCAAAAGAACTTCACGCGCACCGCTCATCATCGAACAGATCCCGGTTGGCGGTGATGAATCTTTTGTAGAATCTTTTCCTTTTTCACCTGGAGATACCAAAACTCCACGAAGAGTCGAAACGAACAAGCACGCTATCACAAACCAGCTCTGTTCTTCCATCCAGACACCATTGTTCCGGTGATTATGATTTTGATGTTGCATGGCCATCGCTGCAACAGAAGAATCAAATGAAGTTCGAGAAGTGTTCAAGGCACTATTTGCCGAGGTTGAACGGATGGAGAGGCATCGAGCCTCTTTGGACATGAGATCGGACAACAGAGATGCCACCCTACAGTGATTTAAGAGGCATAATGATTCGGATAAGGGAATGGTGGCAACAACAAAGAAACAATGCGTGTGGAACAGTGAGATACTTGAGAACATTGTTCAACAAGTCGCTGGTGTGAGAGCCGAAAATCTTGATGCAAAAACGAAGCCGAGAGAACACATTGAGCATATGCATGAAGCTCACACCGCGAGATCAAGGCCGCTGCGTGAGCAAAATACAAAGGATCTACAAAGAGTGTTTGGAAGAACACATGACAAGAAAATTCAGCCTTCTCATGGCCGAGATGGCCGATTTCAGCAGTAATCCAACGCTACTCGTTCGAATTCCGTCGCATACAACGCAGGACTTGAAGCAAAACTCAACCATCGAAGACTCGACTTCATGCTTGCCAAGATGTTCCCACGGGGTTCTCTATCCTTTGATGATGCCAAAAGGGGGAAGAGGAATACCTCAAAGCGCTAACATCCGAAGCCGAGAAGAAAGAAGCAAAAGTGAGAAAGGAAAATGTTGAGAAGTTTTGAAAAGAAGAAAGGAAAGCTTGTTGAGGGGAAGGATCAACAGATGTGACATTGATGATTGCACAAACCCCAACAAGGTTCTCACACAACCGACATTATCGCTGAAGAAACTCCCGTGGACGCCACTCCAACACTCTGTATCTACGGCCGAAAAGAGAAAAACAATTGAAGCGGGGATGAAGGAAGTGGAAGGAAGAATGGATGCAGGGTGATGAACATCTTAAAAGAATATGGAGGCATTCCAAAGAGACAGAGACACTTATGCCATCTCGGATGTCTGGATAGAGCCACGATCGGTCGATGAATTTAAAACACTTAATCCGAGGGGATACTTTGCAAATATGTCTATGGCTCAAGCTTGGGACTTGTCTCGGGAAAAGGGTCTCACGTTATGTGAAGAAGCTGACAGCTGGACAACAGACAACCCGATACCACTCTGGCTGGTCACTCCGGGTCACTCACCGTTTGGAAAAGAAGACCCCAAGACAAAGATACGCCCAGGAAGAGGAAAAGCGATGAGTGGAGGAAGAAGCTTGAGACTCCAGGCCTCGCCCAAGAATATTAAATACGTAGATCCGGGAAAGAAAGGAGGGATCATCAATGGCTTGACCAAGTGGCAAATTTGAAAGTGGCTAAAACTAACGCTCGAGTATGCAAAAGACTAGAAGAAGAAAACAAGAGACAAACTCGGCTATGGGAGGAGAGACAGAAAGAATAAGAAAAGATGAAGTGCACCGGGAAAGCATATGAGAAGAAAAAGAAGGCAATTGGACGTGGCGAGAAAAAGAGAAGAAGAGAAGAAGATGTTGATCAAGATGAAAGAAGGAGACAAAATAAGGAGATGAAGTGTTGTTGTCCAAACCCTTCGTGTATTTTATCATGTAAATACATACAATGTAAGTCTTCTCCGTAATAAAGCTATAAATTCTTTATTTTCGCAGTGTAGACAAATATGTGCTTCTGATACACCTTGTAAACATTGTGTAAAAGAACAAAGAATGATATGATCAATAAACAGATCTATTCTCATGATACATTCTATGTCAATACACTATCTCAGATGTATCTTTGCTATTTGCATTTTTGAATGGTTTAAGTTTTGGCATCATCAAAAAGGGGGAAATTGTTAGGAATTTTATTGTTTAGATTTTGATGAATGCCATGTAAAACTTAGAATAGAAAGTTGCACCCCAATTCTTGTTTTAAAATGCATTGTAATAAATAGAGCTAGCCAAGCCGAAAGTTAAGTCGCCTACGCCCTAACATGCTAGAAGACAATCAAGACCTCGGAAGGAAGACTACGCGAGATACCTAAGTATGGCAAAGAAGAGTAGACAGAACTTATCGAGAAGCAATGAGATGCACTGAGTGGAGCATCACCAAGTCAACTCAAGAAAAGCCAAGTCTCAAGTTGAAGTGACAAAGAGTCATCCAATAATTGGAAGTCGACTCTAAGTCACCTGGGGAAAGCAAGGAAATGCAAATTGTCAAGTCGAGATAATCGAAAAAGAACCGTTGCACGTAAATCAAGAGATTTACTTAAACAAGTAATATCTCCATACCACCTTTACCGAGTGCTCATCCTAAGCGTGCAAAAGGAATGAACCAATGAGAAGCACCACACCGCGGTCGAACTCAAAAGGTGAAAGAAACGATTCATACGAGGAAATGGCAATTCCAAGAAGCGCAAGCCAACGATCGCAAAGTGACTTTCAAAAATAAGCCTATCTCTTCAACGGGCAAATTTTTGAAAGTTCACTATAAAAAGGCCGAGGAGTTTGTTTGAGAAGGATGATGACACACATGTGAGATAAACAAGCATATCGTAAAAACCGAAATATTCTCAATCCTCAAGTCTACATTACGAAGTACATCAATCCAACACTCACCCGTGAAGGAAAGAGAACTTCAACCGGCCTGAAGAGGAAACTTTGAAGAAAAGGGTCTACATTCCGGGAAGGATTGTAGAGAGGTTCAAGGTTGAACCAAGTCTTAAACTCTTGGAGGGCTTCGTGATCAAATCCAAAGAGTTTGAGCAAGTGAGTCAGTAGTAACAAGGCAAACGCCTGTGAAGAAGCCGAGTCGCACGAGAAGCCAACCGAGTGATCGGGCGCGCTCTCGATCGAGTCCCCAAGGATCAAGTCGGCCTGCATTGTGATCAAGACTTGTATCCGGATCGCTACCACTTTGTAAATCGATCATTACTTAGTGGATTCCTCCAGGAGTTGGAGAAGAGAGGAGTAGAAGAATTACCCCATCTTGAACCTCTATAAAAATTTCATTGTGTCATTTACTTTTCAAAGACTTTAATTTTCGCATTATTAATCGCTTATATCTCACGATAAATTTGCTATCCACCTCGATAATTTATAAGTACTAAATCAAGCTCTAAAATCTTGCTTAATCAAACTTAAGGGTGTTAAGTCTTCCGCTGAAAATAAAACCACAGTTGAGTTAAATTATAGCCAACAACTGAGTTACTCCATCAACGGCTCGGTTGAGTCTGTTGAGAGATTAACTCTCTGAGTGACTAATTTGATCATGTCCATCAAGGACACAAATTGTGTAGAATCAACTCAGAGATTTAAAATGACTAAATCGAAAATTTGGTAAGGTTTATTCAACCCCCTTCTAAACCTTACATTTACACCCCTTGGGACCTACAGAGTTTATCAGATATGATGTAAGTATGCGTAAATGTAAATGTCTTGGAAAAATAAATGACACAGATAATTTTTAAAACGGTTCAAAGATGGGGTAATTCTTCTAATCCTCTCTTCTCCAACTCCGGAGGAATCCACTAAGTAACAGATCGATTTTACAAAGTGGTGAACGATCTAGAGACAGCCTTGGTCACACAACTATCTTCTCTTCCGACTCAGGCTTCTTCACAGAAAGCCGTCTTGCTACTTCACTCACTTTCTCAAGCTCTTGAATTTGATCACGAAGCCTTCCAATAACTTGTTTCTTGGTTCGACCTTGAACCTTCCTACAATCCTCCTTGGAAAGTAGAGCCCTTTTGATTCTTCAAAAGTTTCACTTCAACAGATTTGAAGTTGTCTTTCCTTCACGGCTTGTGTTGGATCGATTTTCTTCGAGTTTCGAGGCTTGAGGATTTTCTTGAATATGCTTGAGAATATTTCAGTTAATAGCTTGAATAATGCTTGATTTCGGTGTGTGCAAGGTAACCTTATCTCAATGAATTTTCTCGGCCTTTTATAGTGAACTTTCAAATTTTGCCCGTTGAAGAGATAGACCGATTTCAAAAGTCACTTGTGTTCGTTGGCTTGTCTTGTTGCGATCCTTGATGTTGACATTTCCTCGTATTTAATGCCTTACAACATTGCGGCGTTTCTCGACACTTCGTGCAGTGCTTCCCATTGGTTTGTTCCTTTTGCACATAATCGAACTAACACTTTATCTCTCGATAACTTTAACATGTTACCATTTTGAGTAACATTCTTGACTTTCATCAACAGATCTCGTTGATTGTCTTGACTTGATGCAGTCTTTTATTCCCTGGTGACTTGAGTTAGTTTCCAATCCTTGGATGGCTCATCCGTCACTTCAACTTGAGACTTGGCTTTGAGTTGACTTGATCGACTCTTCACTGGTGATTCATGGGTGATACATCTTCAATCGAGTTCTTGACATTCCTTCTTAGCCATACTCTGTTGTCAAAATGAGTCTTCACTGATCTTGATTGACTTCTTGTATTTCTAGCATAGTGACTTGACTCAAACCTTTTCCGGCCTTATCTATTACAATGCAAATTACAACGAAAATAGGGTGCCAACTTTCTAGTTTATGTTTTACATGGTATCATCAAAATCTACAAAATAAATTTCCTAACAATTTTCCTATTTTTGATGAAGCCAAAACTTAAAATCATTCAACAAAATGTAAAACAAGAAAGATAACATTCTTGTCCTTTACATAGTCATTTACAAATGCATTCTTTATCAAAGCAAGACACATATCTATGCTAAGATACAAGAGTAAACACAAAGTGAAAAATTACAGGGAAAATCACGAAGTATTACAGATGACTTACAAAAATATATTTACATAAGTAATATACATGAAGGGTTTGCGGCCGATATGGCGCAGATTAGGCTTTGGGGGCAAAAAAATGGACCGAGTTTATAAATTTAAGCTATGCGATCTTTTTCATATACTAACCATAATTAGTGGCTTTTTATGTTGTAAAAGACAATTATTTGAAGTTTTTATCCAATTTTTGGGGAAATTATAAACTAATTCATTTATTTTACCTTTTAAAAAATATTTTGGAAAAACTTTTGGGGGAAAAATTTTGAAATTTTTTTGGTGGGCAATTGTAAGTTAATTCATTTATTTTACCTTTTAAAAAATAATTTGTAAAACTTTTGTGGGGGAAAAATAATTTTGGAAAATTTTGGGGGCAGTGGCCCCCATTGCCCCTCCTGGGTCCGCCTGTTCGCAGAACACTTTAACGCCTTTCGTTGCCTCTTTCTTTTCTTCTTCACTCTATCAAAGTCATCAGCCTCTCTTTCTTTTTCTTTCTTCTTCTGCTCTCTCCGCTTCTTTTCATAAGCTCTTTTAGAGGCATCATCCATCCGCTCTCTCTCGAGCCATAGCCGAGTTTGTTTTCGCTCTCTTCTTTCTTCTTCTTCATCGCTTCGTCGATTCTTCCTTGCAACTTCAGATTTGCCACTTCGTCATACCCAACCCAGTAGATCCTCCCCTTATTTCCCGGAATTACATATTCAATATTCTTGGGTCTTGGACAAGGTCGAGAACCTCTTCCACCACCACTTCTTCCTCTTCCTCCTGGGGTGTGTACTACACGGAGTCTTCTCAGTACTTTGGTAGTCCGCTTTTCGCCTTCTTCACACAATGTAAGACCTTTCTCCCAAGACAGACAGTGCTTGGTCTAGTGACATCCCTTGGAAATAACCTTCGGATTCGAGCGTCTTGAATTCTTCAACCGATCTCGCTCGAGATCCATTGTCGTATAACATCTTGATCCTTCCCTATTGGAATGTCACCATATTGTTTTAGCACTTCCTCAACGCAGGCATCCCGCTTTTTGGAGAACTCCTCAAACCCTTCTTCAATGATTCGTCTCTTCTCCGACATTGGCACAACAGAGTGCTCAATGGGTAGGGTTACGGGAAGTTTGCTCATGATTGAGGCAAGAACATGACTTCACGGGGGTTTTAGCTATCATTAACGTAAGATCTTTCGAACGTTCCCCTCGCCTATTTTTCCTTCTTCTCGATTGCAATCTTCTCATTTTGCAATCTCCTCTACTCTCTTTTTCAATTTCCTAAGGGACTCTTTTTCCCCCTTCTTGGCATCATCAAAGGAGAGAGGGACCCCAGGAACATACCTACCATCATGAAGTCGAGTCTTCTTAGAGATGAATTATGTTTGGAGTCTCATTTTGTTGCATAAGTCGCATTCAAAATTCTAAGTGAGTTGCCTTGGACTCTGGCTACCACCAACTTCATTTCGAGTCATGAGTAGGCGAATTTTACATTCATTGTTTCCTCAAGGCGCAAAATTTCTTTTCTCCGGAATTCTTGTAGCAGACTCCATTTCGTCTTGTGAGACTTGTGTAGCCTTTCGATGTATGCTTGCATCCTTTGCTTGAGATCAGCGTTGTCATCCATCCGGATGAGCATTCCGCCATATAGTGCTTTGAAATAACGAGCTTGTTTGAGTCACATGGCGATTGTCATGGAGACCATTCTCGGATCCGTACCACTATCCCTCTCAAGTATGTTGTGAGGGTAGCATTCCTATTGTCCAATCTTAAGTCGAGTGAGGCCCGATGTCTTTCAATCTTCTCATCTCTTCACGCATTTTCTTGAAGACCCCATGAATCTCAAATTGTCTCACTTGATTCACCGCAGTAGCCACTCTTCATTAAAGTTGAAATCGGCCGGAACAATGGTGTCGTGGGAACGATTGGATCCTCTCTCATAGTGAATCTTCATTGTTGAGCGGCGGTCTCTTCTTCTAACTCTGGCAGATCGGCGTGAAAGGAAACATCTCCCGAAAGGCATCATCGTGCACATATGGGATGGTGTGCGAGGATTGTGCCCGCAATGACGGAGCTTGTCTACCATTCTCGCTGCGCAACATTTGTGGGAGCCCGCACTGATTGACTCGGTTGGGCTTGTTGGGGGCTTTAGGATTGCTTTGCCCGGTCGAGCCTCGATTGTCTTAACAACGTCTTTGGTCTCGATGGAGATTTTTCTAAATGAAGTACCTAGTCTCTTTGCATCATTAGCATCATCGGATGATGATGAGACTTGTGGGTTTTGCTAATCATCGAAATTAAATTTTTGACGAGTAGCTTTGTAATTTAGCCGCTCTTAGTTTTGAGAACATCCTCACCGCAATCGGAGTGGACTCGGTTTCATTTTCGACCCCGTGAATGATACGTCGGGTTCTCCGGGAGTCATGAAGTGTGCTTATCTCTGTTCTATTTGTGGCGTGAACTCGGAGGAATGTTCTCATCTCTTGACCCTTACCTAGGGAAGTCTCAACCTCCCATAGGACTTCAATACCTCCAGCAGACTCAAGCTCACGCAAGGCTTTCATCATTCCCTTCGACAGTCTCAACGTCTTAGGGTCTTCGACATTCCCTTCGACGATCGCACTGCCTTAGGGTCTTCAACCTTGGCATCCATAGGAGTCTCAACTCCTTGGATTGCATCACAATGCCCAAAGTGTTAGCTCCTGGGGCATCTCCTGTAATACCCGAGCCTCTCGCTACTCACTGGCCAATATAGTTCATGCATTATATGATTATGTCCTATTTGCATAATCGGATTATTTATACGCCATGGCTAGTTTCATAATTTTAGAACTTACTTATTGTGATTAGTCATTAGATTACTTAATTTAAGTAGTTAGAGAAGAAAAGTATTTAGTTGTCGGACTATTAAATGCCAGCTATTAAGTTACACGCCGTACTATTCAAAGAGCAAGATTACACTTGGTAAATTTAGGGATGAAAGGTAGCACCAATGTGGGCATCTGGGGAATAAAATTTGTTAATAAATTAAGTAGAATAACTAACTAAATACTAGAAAACAAGATGGATATTAAGTTTAATAAATATATATTTCATGTGAAAATTAATATATTACGTGAGATTTTTGTTAAAAAAAATCATGATAATAATAATTGTTTTTATTATTATTGTTTTAATAATAATAAGAGAATAAGAAAAAGTTTTGTTGGTAAGTACGAAAGAGAATTGTACTAATTTTATATATACAAATTACTACCTGTACATTAGTTATATATGTATATATTGTGTGTGTATATATAAATATTTATAGAAAACTTAGAAGTTACTTGTTGACCATTGTATACATTGTATACACGTGTGCAAGTTAAAACCCATAGCTAACATATTAGATGACATGTGTATGTAACATATTTAATTCTTAATTAACACCACCCATTAATTTATAGCCACATAATTTTTAGATGATATGTAATATATATATGTCCACCGCCATATACTCTCGGGTTTTCACTAATAAAACAAAGCACACGTACACACGAAGAACATTCATAATAAAATGTGAAGGTAGAAACAGAGAGGATGAGTCAGGAGATGCACACCAAAATAAATTGGTAAGTGGTCTTTTAATTTTTCATTTCAATAATTATCAAGCTTAGTTATGGAGGCAAGGTTAATAATCACATAATATATTAAGCTTTAATCTATATCTTTGATTTAGGCCGTGAGTGTGTACTGATTATGAGTTATGTACAATGAAATAATGGTGAACTAAAAGAAATACAACACACACACATAGAGAGAGAGATCAGAGGTTATTATATTTATAGATATGAAGTAAGTTCGAATTCAGTAAAAGAACATGAATCACGTCACAAAAATATATAATTTTTGTTGCAATTTTGAAGGATATAGTTAAAATAAGAATTATATATATATATATATATAAATTACACAAATATAAACATAGAAATAAATTAGTGGAGTACAATCGAAGGGTGTGGCTTAATATTTAATTCTAAATACTTTTATTAGCTCTTTATAGTAATATGAATTATACATAGACTATAATGGTAAAGTAAATACATAATAAGAAATGAAAGTGTTTAGAAAACTTCTCTAGATTTAGGTATAAGTTGGAAATTTAGACTGTCATTTGGTTGGAATTTCTTATATATCTTATCCTATTAAATTCGTATAGTACTTATGTTTAAAAAAAAGAGAGAAATTATATATTGTATTTATACAGGTTTTCTTACCGTATGATTGAAGAGGAAAGATAACATATCTAACTTTCGATAGAATATTTAAAGGTGAAAGGTAAGTGAAAATCCATCTCAGAACTACAATGCATGAACATACTATTTCCTGTCTTATTGATACAAATGCAATTCTTGTATCTTGATGGATGCATTATGGAAACCTTGATGTTCATATGTTGCTTGGTGAATGTTGAAGTCGATGATTATTGTTTCATTGAGCATGTCATTCATTGGCATTCGCGACGTGCATGCACAACATGTGAGTATTGTTGAAATGACGATGCACGACATGATTTTCTTGAAAAAAGAAAATATTTTGGTTGGCCGCTACTAGTGCACCGAGGCCTGTGTGGCTTATGTATATGATGTTTGGGTACCGCAAGTGGGATGACTTCCTGAGGGTCGCAGGGGGGCATGAGGCGGACGCTGGTGGTCACGGGAGGATGGTCCACTTGATAGTACTTTATGGTTGGTGTGCGAGTGGGATGACTTCTTGTGGATTCGGGTGCGAGGCATGAGGCGGACATCCGGCGGTCACAAAGAGGATGGGCCTCGCCTGTGTCAATCGGTTATTGGCCATTTGAAAATTGATATTGAGCTCTTTCCGGTGCGTAGTAGGGGGCGGGGCCCAATAAAGGAAAATGGAATTTGGTTGAAATACTATATTTCATCGGCAGATGCATTCTCGAAAGAGTATCTTCGATACAATTACCTATGTATTTCATATCATTTCATGTACATGCATGATTTTTACTTATTGAGCTTTAGCTCATATAGTTCATGCATTGTAGGTGAGCCCGATGATGTTGGTTTTTCGTGGGCTTATCGGGCGAGGCAGCCAAGCTCCTACAAAGTTTGCGAGGACGCAGTGTACATGGATGACGACCTGTTGGGTTACGTTGATGGGTCATTTTCCCTTTTTGGTCTTGTATTATATTTTGGTTTAGGGTTGTACCCTTTTTTGAAAACTCCGATATAAATATGTACATGTAAATATCTGGGTGATGTGGGGTATGCGTTTGGTCACATAGATGTCTGTTGTGTTTAATAACAGGTTGGTTACTTTTTGCCTGTGGACATGGCTTGTCCTTATCATATAATTAAAGTGATTTTACTTGTTTGTTGTTAAAATGTCCTAGGAAAAAAACAATTTATTACATGTTTTAAATAGAGTTTGTGGTCGAGTTTTACCATTTCTATATTTTCCAGCAGAGTAATAGTGGGGCGTCACAGAGTGGTATCAAAGCCCGATTACGAGGTTCTCAGATCTGGCCCATGTACTTGAACTCGTAACTCGTGAGAGCACAACCATGCCGTAAGTTTTACTTTATTGCTTAATGTATTTATGTTCATGAATTGTACATATTGGCCATGTGTTACAAGGTTCCTTCTTAGACACAGTGTGGTAGATATGGTGAGAGATAGAGGTGAGAGTAGTAGTGGAGATGGAAACCAAGGAAAGGGGACGCCTATGCCGATGAGTGATCGAGATAATGTTATAAATCAACTTATGGAGCTTATCCGACGATCCGAACAGATTCAACAACTCATCCATCGTAGGGATACGCTTGGACAACAAAGAGAAGAAATGAACCAACCACACCAAAGGGTAGAGCAAGTCGAGATAGTAGGGGAAAGATTCGGAAAGTTAAATCCACCAATCTTTGAGGATGCGAGAGACCCTACATATGCGGAAGATTGGTTAAGGACTTTGGAGAATATGTTCCAATATAGCGAGTTCTGAAGAAGAAAAGGTAATGTGTGCTTCTTTTATGTTACGTGGTAGTGCGGCAGACACCGGTGGGATACGATGAAGAGCATTGACAATGTAGCTACCATGACATGGGAAAGATTTAAGTAACTCTTCAGAACAAATACTTTACCGCTCCTATTCGCGCTATGAAGATGAACGAGTTCATACGGTTGAGACATGAAAGTATGACGATTCTTGATTATGTTCGCAAATTTGAACAACTATCCAGGTTTGTTGAACATATGGTTAGTAATCGAGGTACTAAAAGTGGAGAGGTTCCTCGAAGGTCCGAGGCCGAGCTTTATAGGGATGTAAGTATGGCCGAATACAAGGGTCCACGTATTCACAAAGTTCCGAGAGAGCATTGGTTGCGTAACAAAGTTTGGTGAGAATAAAGCATGCACAAAGGAGGTTCGACGTCCTGTTTACACAAAAACAGGGGACAACAGCTGGGTCAAAAATGAAAATAAAATGTTACCTCGGCTCCATATCCCTAAACCCAGATTTCAACAACGACAGGGGCAAGAACAAGGAAATCCAATCAAACGTTTGAAGATTGATCAATGTAAAACACCAAAGACTACCACCTTGTCCTAAATGTGGAAAACAACATGGTGGAACTTGTCTTTGGGGGAATCGGAGTATGTTTTTCATGTGGACAAGCGGGACATATGGCTAATATGTGCCCAAATAAACCAAAATCCATAGTCCAAGAGAAAGCGCCGCTAAAGTTTTTACTATGACCAAAGTTGTCACCAAGAAAAACCCATCAATTGTTAAGGTAAACAATCTACCCTTAGTGTCTCGACATTTGCATTATTGATTCTGGAGCCATGCATTCATTTGTATTTAGTAAGTGTGTGAGGAGGCTAGGCGTAATACCAATATATATGAAGTCGCTTATATATGTAGGTGTCCCCTTGAGAGATCTAAACAAACTAATTAGATTATACGAACATATGGTACTTTTATTGATGGAAAAGATATTTAGGTTGATCCGATCCCATTTGTTCTACTTATTCTATGGATCGAGATGCACAACTTTATATATAGGAAGTGGTAGGCTTCATAGTATGCCACTACCGATTGTTTCGACAGAGACTCTAGATTCTTATCTAATTTCTGGAGGAGTTTACATAAGGCAATGGGAACACAATTGTCATTTAGTATCGCTTATCACCTCGAGATCGACGGACAATCGTAACGAACAATACAAACTTTAGAGGATATGCTTAGAGCATGTGTTCTAGATTTCCAAGGACAATGGAGTAAATATCTCCTTTTGATAGAATTCTCCTATAACAATAGCTATCAAGCCACAATCAGATGGCCCCCTATGAAGCATTGTATGGTAGAAAGTGTAAATCGCTGGCGGTTCATTTGGACGAGGTTGGCGAAAGAAAGCTTTTAGGCCCGAGATATGGTTCGAGAAATGACAAGAGGGCCGTGACACAAATTCGACAAAGGATGGAGACTGCCAAAGCCGACGTAGAAAAGTTATTCAGATAAAAGAAGAAGAATGCTAGAATATTCTCAGTAGGAGACCTAGTGTTCCCGAAGGTGGCACCAATGAAAGGGGTAATGCGATTTGGAAAGAAGGAAAGCTCACCCCAGATACATTGGTCTGCTCCATACACGAGAGAATTGGTGATGTTGCTTGTAGGCTCGACCTGGCCGCGCCAATGGCTCAAGCGCACAATGTTTTTCACGTATCCGTCTTGAGAAAATATATTTCAAAACCTGGAGGTTGTTCAACATAGACTTCTTCCTCTAATGATACCCATTTAGAAATGCACTCTTCACATCCATTTGATAAGGTAAGTTCTTATGTGCAACATAGGCAAGAAACATCCTTATTGCTTCCAATCTTGCAATAGGAGCAAAAGTTTCATCAAAATCTATTCTCTTCTTGGCAATACCCTTTAGCTACCAATCTTGCTTTGTTTCTCACCACAGATCCTTTCTCATTCATCTTGTTCTTGAAAACCCATTTTGTGCCAATAACATTTTGATGGGTTGGCCTCTACACCAATTCCCATACCTTGTTCCTTTCAAATTAATTCACTTCTTCTTGCATGGCTTGAATCCAATGTGTGTCATCCAATGCTTGAGACACATATTTTGGCTCTATTTGGGAAATAAAACAAGTGAACATTGCTTCATGTTGTGCTCTGGATCCTGGTTCTTATGCCATCTCTAACATCTCCAATAACTAACTCGTGGATGGTCTCTCACCCATCTCACATCAAAGTTGGAGCAAGTCACGGTGGATTCACCTGCCTCGCACCTAAGTTGTCTTGAACAACTCTTTCATCTTCATTCAAGCTTGTAGACTTTCCAATTGTCTTTGAGATTCAAACTATCTCATCTTCATCTCGTGTTGATTGCTTTTATTTCAGCCTTCAACATAAGGACTCTTCGCATAGTTGGCTGATTCATCTTGCCGCCTAACTCTTCAATGTCTTCTCCATTCACAATAGGTTCATCAAAAACCACATGGATAGACTCTTCTCGTGACCATAGTCCTTTTCTTCAACACTCTATAGGTTTTGCTCTCACCGATTATCCCAAAAAGATACCTTCATCGCCTTTAGCATCAAAAGCCTTTAAATTATCCTTGCCATTGTTGTGGATGATGCATTTACATCCAAATATCCTCAAGTACCCATCATTTCGCTTTCTCCCCGTCCAAATTTCATAGGAGTCTTGGTTAATTGCCCGTTAATCATGCATCTATTTTATGTATAACATGACACTACAGAAATTAGAGAAAATATGACGATAAAATTGGCGTCATATAAATGTCATTTTTGTCACGGAAGTTATTATGTGACGAAATTTGAGCGTAATAACGATCGCCATCAGCCCCGTGGTAAAAGGTATACATGATACTTTTTTTAGTTCGTCACTAAATATTTAACCTTTGATGACGCTAACGACAAGTGTCATCATTTATATCATTTTTTGTGATGCCTAACTCGTCACTTCAATGATCAAACTTTTGTCACTAAAATTGTTATTTTGTCATCAAAAGGTAACATTTTAAATGACGAATGTATTTTTGTCATCCAAACATTAGATTTTGGTGACGAAAATGAATATATTGCCAAAGTAATCAAATTTTAGTGACGCCTTCAAGTATCATAATTGCATTAATTAATTCGTCATATATTATGTAATTTGTCATAAAAGAGATGTTTTATAGTTACACAATATCGGCCGTCACTTAATGAGTATATATATAATGACAAAACATCGTGTCACAAAAAGTAATATTCAATGACACGACATTTATTGTCACCAAATGATTCTCAAACGTGATGACATGTTTCGTCACGACAAAATTAACATTACATGACAAAGTTGATTAGTGTCACTAATTGCGTAAGATTTTGTGATAAATCGGTTCGTCATAAAAGAAGTATATGGTGACAAAATATTTTGTCACTAGATAGTATTATATAGTGACACACAAATCATCATAAATGACCCATTTTGGGTGACAAATTTAAAATATATACGGACGATACAAGTCGTCATAAAAGGACTATTTTTAGTGACCATATTTATATTGTCACTAAATGGATATGTATGGTGACGTCTAAGTTCATTTGTAGAAAAATATTAGTTTCGGTTACAAAATAGATCGAGTGTCACCAATTGATTTTTATATGACAACATAAATAGCCATTAAATGATGCATTGGTGACTATATATCTATATATATCGATATATAAATTTATCACATTTTATCATTTACATTGCATAAAAATAAAATAAAATCTCATAATGATAAAATTCATTATTGACTTTCCATATTATTAATACTTGATTCAAAGATACATACATTTGCTTCGATCTAATATTATATTACAAATGCAATTTAAAAAGAGAAGATAACGAAGCACCTAGAGATTTAATCGAGAAGGATTTGTTTATGAAATTGGAAAGACTAGAAAACATCACACCAGGGAAGCATGGCAATGAAAAAGGAAGCGAAACCAGAGAAATTGAATCGACTAAACGTAGCATTCTCTTTGATTTGCCCTATTGAGTAAGATGAAGTTAAAACACAATTTAGATGTAATGCATATCGAAAAGAATATATGTGAGAGTATATTAGGTACCTTGATGAGTGTGGATGGAAAAACAAAAGATACCGTCAAGGCAAGGCAAGATTTGGAGGACATGAAAATTCGCAGGGAGTTGCACTTGATTAAGAGAAGTGATGGAAAATATGTGATGCCTGCTGCATGCTATGTTATGAAAAAGAAAGAAAGACAAGACTTTTGTGAGTTTCTAAAATCTGTTAAATTTCCCGATGGGTATGCTTCAAATATCTCTCGTTGTGTTAGTTCGAGTGATCAAAAGATATCTGGAATGAAAAGTCATGATTGTCATGTACTCTTACAACGAATACTTCATGTTGGAATTCGTGGATCTTTAACTAAGGAAGTGTGCGACGTGTTGGCCGAGTTAGGCCATTTTTTTCAGCGTTTGTGTTGTAAGAAGTTAAAGAGAACTGAATTGGAAAAAATGAGAGGAGACATTTGCTTGATTTTGTGTAAACTTGAAAAGATATATCCTCCTGCTTTCTTTGACGTCATGGTTCATTTGCCTATTCATTTACCGAATGAGGCGTTGCTTGGTGGCCCAGTTCATTTTAGATGGATGTATCCCATTGAAAGGTAATCAACATTAAACTATACAATCATTATCTAGATATATACTTGCCACTAGCTATACATTGGTAATCATGTTCATTTTTTTTTTTGGTAGATCATTATGTGGCTTCAAGCAGAGTGTGCGCAATAAAGCTCATCCAGAAGGTTCAGTTGCAGAAGCTTACATCGCAAAAGAGTGTTTAACTTTTTGCTCGATGTACTTGCGGGGAATTGAGACTAGATTTAACCGAGAAGAGCGAAATAATGATATAGAAATTGATGATAGTCTACCGATTTTCTCACAAAAATGTCGTCATTTTGGAGCAACAAAGTTTGTGGAATTATCAGAGGAGGAGTTCAATACGACACAATGGTTTGTCTTTCAAAATTGTGAAGAGATTGAACCATATTTCGAGTAAGTGTATAGTTTTATTTTAAACATACAAAACAAAATACACAAGTATTTTATAATTTGAAATACATTTTGTAATGGATTGTAGGAGGCACAAGGAGGAGCTTCTATTGGGTGGTTGTAAAAATATAGAACAAGAACACAAAGAGCATTTCCTTGCATGGTTCAAGAAACATGTAATGTTATAGTCGCAAAACAAATATAAAATTTCTTATCATCATATTTTGATTTTTCTCATTCTTATTTTTTCAGATGACTCAATTATATCATGATGAACCATCAACAGAAACGAATCTTTGTATTCACTTGCATGTGCACCACACAGGTGTGTGCAAGAAAGTATCTTTGGTTGCATTGTAAATGGAGCAAGATTTTGATGAACGTTAAAAATGTATAATTATTTTTATCTTATATTATTATTTTACCTTATTGATATTGTTAATAAAATAAATTTATAGTGTTATCAATATGTTAGGAATAAAATAGGAAATCAACATAGAATTGTATTTGGAAGCATTTTTTTAGTGCGGGTTCGGATCAACGAGCATAACTTTCATTTTCGACGTGATTTTGGGATGATTCTTGAAGATATGGATTCACAATCCATTCATTTACAAGTTTTCAGAGATATTGAAACCAAAAATCAAAGTTTGGAATGATATTTTCTTGGATAAAAATTCATCATAAAATGAAGATTGAAGGGTTGCTCATTTAATTTCCAGACTTGACCAAGTTTGGTATTTTGACATAACTCGGAAAATACAAGGTATTTGTATCTGAAATTTTTACTGAGTATATACAAATCATAGAGATACAACATTGAGGAAGACCCCAAAGTCATATTCGTATTGGATGAATTTATAAAAATCCAAGAGGGTCTGGGCCGCACTAGTCAATCCCGTATGCCAACCACATCTCAATTATTCAACCATATCTTGGCCCATGGTTGTTGGAATTCAATGAAATCAGTTGGAAATTCAAGCTAACACATGTGATAATTGATTTGTAGAAGAAAATTGAGCAAAGATGGCTGATATCATGGACAAAATTACCAGTCAAAGAAGGTGGCAAAGTTGGTGTTGATTTCCTTATTTTCTTACTTGTAATAAAAATAAAGAATAAAATAATTGTAAATTAATTTTGTGTTGGCTATAAATAGAAGGCATTAGTATAAGCCAAGAATAGGTTTTATATAGAAAAAGTTAGAGTTACAAAGTTCAAAAGAATTTTTCTTTCTTGCTTTTCTTAAATTATAGTAAGATTTCTAGTATTTTATAAAATGTTTGCTTTAGTTTTTCTTCAATCTTTTGTTTTTCTAATTTCTTCATGTTATTCTAAGTTTATTTTGTTGAGGAAATATGGTGAAACTCTTGATGAAGGATAAAGAATGATTGTAGATTCATATTAAATTTCATTGTTTGTATCATTAATTTGTTTTTAGCTTATACATTTTTGTTTGGTGGTGTTTCTTGATTTATGTATATCTATTGACACAACAAATAATTGGTTCCATGTAGTTAAATGTCTGGTTTTATTTCAACCAACTACTAATGTGGATACCTTGATTTGTTGTAGACAAAAGAATACATAAATACTTGATCCCATAAACAAGTATTGATGTTATAAGATAAATTCCAATTGATGATACAACATGATTACCTCATTGCATGATTTATATGTATAATATCTTCCCATTGAACCTTCTTTGTGTATGGATTCCAATAGTGGCAATCTAAGAGGTAAGAAAATATAATCATTCCTTTATCCGAAATTAAGAGTGAATCCCTAATCCTCAACATTTCTATTAATTAAATTTCTCGTAAAAAAATATTCTTACTTGTTAAAAATCCATTTGCTCATCACTTAAATAAGATATATCATGTAAACTTCCATCAACTTCCCCGAGAATCGACCTCGGACTCCCGATAAATTTATTACTTGAGACAACCCGCACTTGTGTTTGCAACCTTAAAGTTGTAGCAAGTTTTTGGCGCCATTCTGTGGGAAGGCAAGGTAGGTTTCTAGGTTTGTATATATATCACTCGTAAATATTGTGTGTTTATATGCTTACATGGTGTCGTAGTCAAAATTCTCGCCGTTTAATTAGATATAATTCAGAAAATTTGATAAAAATTTTGATTCACCTCCACACACACCAATTATGGTCAAGAAGTAATTGTTCAAAATGAGATGGAAAGAGTGGAAAATCAAGAAGTGCATAATATGCGTTATTATTTGCAACCTCCTCGAAATTCTACTCCTTCTTGTTTTATTTTTCCACTAAATGCAAACAACTTTCGATTTAAGCCGGGGATGATACCTTTACTTCCTAATTTTCATGGTATGGATTCGAAAGCCCATATTTACATTTAAAGGAATTTGAAGAAGTATGTGCCACATTTGATGATCAAAATTGCACGATTGAAATTGTTAAGCTCAAATTATTTCCTTTTTCTTTAAAAGATAAAGCAAAAACTTGGCTTAGCTCGTTAAAACCTAGATCAATTGGTATATGGCAAGAAATGCAAACCGAATTTCGAAAAAATTCTTTCCAACTCATAAAACAAATTCTTTGAAAAGATAAATTCAGATTTTTCTCAAAATCCTAAAGATGTTTTCTTTGAATGTTGGGAAAAGTTTAAAGAGTTGTTGAATTCTCGCCCACATCATGGTTTTGAAAATTGGGGTATAATCAGTTTCTTTTATGAAGGTTTAAATCAAACTAAGCAATTTATTGAATCATCGTGTGTAATGGTCAATTTCTTGATAAAGAACCCGATGAAGCGCTAGAATATCTTGATTATTTGGCGTAAAATTCTCAATCTTGGCATAGTGTTGATGAAAATAAAGGAAAACTCAATCTTATTCAAGAAGACAGTTTAAGTGCTAGGCTTGCACTTTTGGCTAAAAGAATCGATGACATGGAAGTTAAAAAAGTAAAAGATGTTAAATCAGGCAAGAGAAAAAGTTTGTGAAATTTGTGGACTTAAAAACACTCAACTAATGATTGTCCTCACATTCCTCGTTGAAGCAAATGTCATGAATGGATTTGGAAAACCTTTTCAATCTCCATATTCAAACTTACAACCCACAATGGAGAAATCATCCTAATTTCGGTTGGCGTGATAATAATCAAGCTCAACCAATAAATTCACAAAACCCGCCAAATTTTCCTTCATATCCATCCCCACATATAAAATCAATTGAGGAGACTTTGCAAGCATTTATGAATGAACAAACAAACATCAATAATAAAACTTCTCAGCTATCAATGAGATCAAGAACTCACTTTCAACACTCACAGCCTTCTTTGCGAATTCAAGAAAAGGGTAAGTTTCCGCTCAACCTCAACCTAATCTTTCTATGCAGTGTTGTGCTTCTACTCAGGTGAAAATCCAAAGAATGAGGCCAATTCGGTGACAACACTTCAAGTGGAAAAATTGTTGATAAAACAATTCATCCTAAGAAAGTTCTAAATTCATCTTTAAATGAAGAATGAAAATTGTGATGATGAAGAAGGCAAGTTGAATAAAGGTAAGCTTGAAAATTATGAAACATATTCACCTCCCGCCCTTTTCCTCAAAGATTGCAACCAACTCAAAAGTTGAACTCAAATTCTCAAATTTTTGAGCTTTTTAAACAAGTCAAAATTAACATTCCTTTGTTGGATGCAATCAAACAAGTCCCACCTTATGCAAAATTTTTGAAAGATTTGTGCACAATTAAAAGAAAACATCATGTGAAGAAAAAACATTTTTAATCGAAAGTGTGAGTTCAATTATACAACAATTTGCTCCACCTAAGTACAAAGATCCGTGCTGCCCAACAATTTCATGCATTATAAGAGACACTAGAATTGAACGTGCTTTACTTGATCTTGGTGCTAGCGTAAATCTTCTACCTTTTTAGGTCTATGAACAACTAGGTTTGGGTGAACTTAAAGAAACTCCAATTGTACTCCAACTAGTCGATCGATCAATTAAAATTCCAAAAGGAATAGTAGAAGATGTGTTGGTACAAATTGACAAGTTTTATTTTCCGTTGATTTCATTGTTTTGGATACTCAAAGGTTATAGATGCAAAAACACAAATTCCTATCATTTTAGGTCGTCCATTTCTTGCAACTTCAAATGCATTGATTAACTATAGAAATGGTATTTTGAAATTATCTTTTGGAAATATGACTTTGGAATTAAATGTATTCAATGTTTGCAAACAACCAACGATGATACCGAACTACATGAAGTTGATTTAATTGAAGAAATTGTTCACTTAAAATTTCATCACAATAATTCTTTTGAATTTATCAAACATGTTTTGAAAATGAGAGAGTTTGTGATATGAAATGTTTTGATGTCTCCAATGGATTTTTACAAGCACTAGAAAACCATTTTTGAAACCGAAAATTTAAGAGTTGTCATCATCAAGTGCAACCTATTCCTTCAAGCATAAAAGCTCCAAAAATTGATTTGAAACCTTTACCATCTGATTTGAAATACTCTTTTCTTGGTGAGAGTGAAACTTTGCCTGTAATAATTTCTTCCAAACTTGATGCATCTCAAGAAAGTAAGTTGATCGAGATTTTGAAAATGCATAAAAATGCTTTAGATGGACCATTCCGACATAAAAGGTATTAGTCCTCCGATTTGCACGCATAACATTTATTTAGAGGAAAATGCGAAACCCTCTAGAGAAATGCAATGAGATTAAATCCTAATATGAAAGAAGTAGTGAGAAATGAAATCATTTAACTCTTAGATAATGAGATCATTTATCCTATTTTCGATAGTAAATGGGTAAGTCCTATTCATGTCGTACAAAGAATCGGTGTTATCGTAGTCAAAAATAAAAATAATGAATTAATTCCAACTAGAATGTTATCTTGGTTGGCGTGTGTGCATTGACTACGTGAAACTTAACTCGCTTACTCGAAAGGATCATTTTCCATTACCTTTTATGGATCAAATCTTAGAAAGAGTTGTAGGTCATAAATTCTATTGTTTCTTAGAAGGATATTCGGATATAATCAAATTGAAATTGCACTTGAAGATCAAGAGAAAACAACATTTACATGTCCTTTTGGTACATTTGCTTATAGAAGGATGCCTTTTGGATTATGTAATGCACCAGCTACATTCCAACGATGCATGCTTAGCATTTTTAGTGACATGGTTGAACGTTTTCTTGAAGTCTTTATGGATGATTTTTCAGTTTTTGGTGAATCATTTGAAGATTGTTTGTTGAACTTAGAAAAAGTGTTGATAAGATGTGAAGAAAAGAACCTTGTGCTTAATTGGGGAAAATGTCATTTTATGGTAACAACGGTATTGTTCTTGGACACATTACTTCAAGAAAAGGCATTGAGGTAGATAAATCCAAAGTTGAGTTAATTGCTAATCTACCGCACCAAAATCATGTGAATGAGGTAAGATCATTTTTAGGGCATGCAGTTTTTACGTAAGATTCATCAAAGACTTTAGTATAATTTCTAAACCATTGTGTAATCTTCTTACAAAAGATGTTAGTTTTGAATGGATGAAAATTGTGAAAAAGCTTTTGTCAAACTTAAAAACATGCTTACATCGCCCCAATAATCCAACCTCCCGATTGGACTTTACCTTTTGAAATAATGTGTGATGCTAATGACTATGCCGTTGGAGCCGTTTTTAGGACAAAGAAAAGAAAAGAAACCATATGTGATATACTATGCAAGTAAAACTTTGAATGGTGCTCAAATCAATTATTCAACCACTGAAAAAGAATTACTTGTCGTAGTATTTGCATTGGAAAAATTTCGATCCTATCTTGTTGGTTCACCAATTGTTGTTGTCATGATTATGCACTTTGAAATATCTTTTATCAAAAAAGATTCCAAACCAAGATTGATTAGGTGGATTCTCTTACTCCAAGAGTTTAATATTACCATTCGTGATAAGAAAGGTGTAGAAAATGTGGTAGCCGATCATTTATCAAGACTTATTTGTGATCATTCATTTCAAACTCCACCTATCAATGATACTTTTCCCGATGAACAACTATTCAATGTTATCGTAGTACCTTGGTTTGCAGATATTGTTAATTTTCTTGTGACAAGAATGATGCCATCAAATTGGAATTCACAAGATAAAAAGAAGTTTTTGATCGAGGTAAAAAGTTTTATCGGGACGATCCCTACCTTTTCAAATATTGTCAGATCAAATCTTTCGTAGATGTGTACCCGACAATGAGGTAGGTAGCATTATTCAATTTTGTCATTCAAGCATGTGGTGGTCATTTTTCAAGAAAAAACAAAGGCAAAGATCTTACAATGTGGATTTTATTGGCCAAATCTTTTCAAAGATACTTACGCTTTTTGCAAAAGTTGTGAAAATTGTCAAAAGTTAGGATCAATTTCAAAACGAAACATGATGCCTTTGAATTCTATTTTGGTGATTGAAATCTTTGATCGTTGGGGTATTGATTTTATGGAAACATTTCAAAGATCATTTGGTTTTATTTACATTTAAGTCGCAATAGATTATGCTTCAAAATGGATCGAGGCAATTCCTTGTCGAAACAATGATCATAAAATTGTGATAAAATTTCTAAAAGAAAATATTTTGAGTCGATTTAGAATTCCTCGAGTCATTATTAGTGATGGGGGAACACATTTTTGCAACAAAGTTTTTGCATCTTTAATGAAAAACTGAATCACACATAAAGTTGCAACCCCTTATCACCCATGACAAATGGACAAAGTTGAACTTGCAAATAGGAGATAAAACAAATATTAGAAAAACTGTTAACCCGAATTGTAAAGATTGGTCTTTTAGACTTATCGACGCACTTTGGGCATACGTGAATCGCTTTTAAAACATCATTGGTAATGTCTCCTTATAGAATAGTTTATGGAAAACCTTGCCATGTACTCAAATGGAACTTGAACATAAAGCTTATGGGCAATTAAAATGTTTAACTTCAATCTTGACGATGCTTCAAATTGAGAAAATTGCAAATCAATGAGCTTGAAGAATTGAGAAATGATGCATACAAGAATTCAAAAATTCATAAAGCAAGAATCAAAGAATTTCATGATAATAAAATTACAAGAAAAACAATTGAGATTGGTCAAAAGGTTTTGCTTTATAATTCTAGATTGCATTTATTTCCGGAAAATTAAGGTCAAGGTGGAGTGGTCCTTTTATTGTGAAAAATATATATCCGTATGGAGCTGTTGACATTGAGAATCCTAGAAATGGTAATGTATTCAAAGTTAATGGACAAAGACTTAAACTGTTTCTAGAAAATCAATTCCTTCCAGAGGAAGTTCTTTTTCTTTATAATCCTTGTTATAATTAGTGAACATATTTGTTTCTTATAAATGTGTGTATTTTGTAGTGTTTAATTGTTTGTTTTCCCGGTTAAATGGCGAATAACGGTACTCCATGACGATTAAGCCGGACTCATCGATTTCCCACAAACACCGATATTTGTACATAATTTTGTTTTCTTATTCTCTTTCATTTGGATTTTTTTAAAAAAAAAATGGATAAAAGAATCCCCCTACTCCCAAAAAGAAATTTATTTTCTTCCCAAAACTGAAATTTTGGAAATATAAAAAGCCAGGCTAGAAAGGTTAAGAATGTTTATGAATAAAGGCATTCCGTAAGATGTACGTTGGATAATTGAAGCAAAGGTAAGATTAGCAAGAGAATTTTCATTTTCTCCTACTAAATGCTTGCCTGGTGTTGGAAAAAGTTCATATTCAAAAAACGAAGGGCCAAAAATGCAAGTTTGTCACAAATGTGCTAGATGGACTTGTGACACACGATGTCGTTCTTTAGGTATGGTTTTAAATCGAGAGGACAAAATTCAATTCATAAAGGATGGACTGATTAAGGAGTCTTTAGATAACATTCTATGGACTTTTGATACGCATCTTTGTGGATTTGTGCATCGTGAAATTCTCCGATTATGGCTCCAATTTCGAGAAGAACGTGAACTTTGTCTTGAGAATCGACGTTAAAAGACCTGTTTGCCAATTTATAAGAAAATTGGATGGGAAGCATATCCACGACCTATAGAGGGCGTTTAAGCCGCTTTCGGGTCGTGAAACCGAGAGGAAGATGTGAGCCACAATCACAACTACTTTTTGTTCATTCACATGCTAGCATTTTATTTTGACTTTATTGTCTTTATTTTCAAACTTTTGACAAAATAAAAGTTCCAATAATTATATCTACTTTGTTGCATTCCCCTGCTCATACCTCAATAAATAGCGTTGCATTCACCCGTTCTTTTACACCATTCACTTTGTATCGAAAAAAAAGAGAAAAATATATATATATATAAAAATGGAGAGTTCTTCTTCCCGTAGAATTAAGTGGTTCTTTGTATTCGTGGTGCAAATTCGGGAAAGACGGTTGTTTTCTTGAGGCAAACTGATAATCTCGGTAAATTTCTAGCGTAAAAACACATTGACTTAGTATACGGGGAGGTAGTTTTGGATTGATGGGGCGTGTTCTGGTTCCGCCTATTTGGGAGGAGTCGAGTCTTAGAAGTTATCCCGAAACCATTAGTTGTCCGACAAATCACCGGTCAAACCATTGGAGATGAGTTAAGAGTATCAAACATGCAAGACCAAATGGTGAATATGATGCATAATGCAGATGCCTTTATCACCCTACCTGGTGG
This sequence comes from Rehmannia glutinosa, assembly GCA_016081115.2. NCBI lineage: Eukaryota > Viridiplantae > Streptophyta > Magnoliopsida > Lamiales > Orobanchaceae > Rehmannia > Rehmannia glutinosa. The sequence continues at coordinate 54,086,641 of CM071924.1, read as the reverse complement.
TTTTGGTACACTCGAGGAGTTATTCCAAGTGATCTCCCGGGCACAACTCAACATTCAATGGAAGCCTATAAGTATTCTTAATGTTAATGGTTTCTTTGATGGTTTATTGTCTTTCATAGATTTTGCCGCCGAGAAAGGTTTTATTTCACCATCCGCCAGATTTAATCATAATTTGTGCAACAATACCAAGTGAACTAATCGATCAACTCCAAGCATTTGTTTCGAACCCGATCCAAAATCGCTCATGTTGTTTGGTCCGAGGATAGAAGTAAAAACGCAAATTGGATTTGTCTCTCGACGTTGTGAGATTTATCTTTGACGGGTATAACTACTCGTGTTCTTCTACTTTCATTTCAAAAAGCCATACATCGTAATATCTTCTAAACCTTACTTTCCTATTTATTTTTGACATTGAGGACAATGTTTTAGATAAGTTGGGGGAGGGATAATTGATATTATTTTTTCCCGTTGGGAAATTATTTTTAGATTTTGATGAATGCCATGTAAAACTTAGAATAGAAAGTTGGCACCCCATTTTTGTTGTAAATTGCATTGTAATAGATAAAATGGTCGAGCCGAGTCAAGTCGCCTATGCCCGAACATGCAAGAAGACAACTAGAGACTTGAAGGAAGACTCCGCGAGGCACTGAAAGTGTGGCAAAGAAGAGAAGACAGAACTCGATCAAGGTGCAACAGAGATACACTGAGTGAAGTATCACCAAGTCAACTCAAGACAAACCTAAGTCTCAAGTTGAAGTGATGTAAGAGTCATCCAATGATTGAAGTCGACTCAAGTCACCTCGGGGAAGTTAAGAAAATGCAAGTCAAGTCGAGATAATCGAAAGATATCCGTTGTACGTAAGTCAAGAAAATTACTTAAACAAGTAATACCTCCATACGCTTTCTTAAAGTGCTCACCAGAAGTGTGTGTAAAAGGAATAAACCAATGGGAAGCATCGCACCGTGTTTAACTCTAAAAAGTCAAGAATCATTCATACGAGGAAATGTCAATTCCAAGGATGCAACAAGACAAGCCAACGACCACAAGTGTCTTTCAAGATAAGCCTATCTCTTCAACGGGCAGATTTTTGAAAGATCATCAGAAAAGGCCGATTTAATCACTCTTAGAAAAGGTGACTCGAACCATGAACATTCAAGCTAACATTCGAATCGTAACCAAAAATTACTCTCAAGACATTCAAGTTCAATCCTCAATCCTACACTACGAAGGAAATCAATCCAACACTCACCTATGCAGAAAGACGACTTCAATCGGTTGAAGAGGAAACATTTGAAGAATCAAGGGTCTACATTCCACAGAGGATTGTAGGAAGGTTCAAGGTCGAACTGGGCCTCATGTTTTTGGAGGGCTTCGTGATCAAATCCAAGAAGCTTGAGAAAGTGGGCTATAGTAGCAAGGCAGCTTGCCCCGTGAAGAAGTCGAGTCGCACGAGAAGCCACCGTGTGTGACCAAGGCATCTCCAGATCGAGTCCCAAAGGATCAAGTCACCTGTGTGATCAAGACTTGTATCGGATCGTTAACCACTTTGTATATTGATCAATACTTAGTGGATTCCTCCAGAGTTGGAGAGAGAGGAGTAGAAGAATTACCCCATCTTCGAACCTCTATAAAAACTTATTGTGTCATTTACATTTCAAAGACTTTAATTTCTCGTGATATTACTTTAATATCTCACGATAAATTTGCTATCCAATTGATAATCAACAAAGTGCTAAAACCAAGTATTAAAACAAACTTAACCAAATTCAAGGGTGTTAAGTCTTCCAATGAAAATATATCACAATGAAAGTTAAGTCGTTAGTCAAAACAATTGAGTTATTCTATCAATAGCTCGCCGAAATGAGTGAGTGACTAACTCACCGATTAATTAACTTAGTTGTCCATCAAGGACTCAATTGTGAAGTATTAACTCGAACGTTTTAAAATGAATAAATCAAAAAGTTGGTAAGGTTTATTCAATCCCCCCTTCTAAACCTTACACTCACACCCCTTGGGACCTACAAGTGGTATCGTGAGCGGTTGGTTCATTGAGCCTTCCGCACCGTCACCGAACTAGATCTCCAAATTTTTCAAAGGTTGTTTTAGCACTTGATCTTTCAAAACTCTTTTATTCAAGAAAGTTATTATCATGGAAGCAAACTTGACACGCATCCCTATGTTCACAATTGAAGAATTTGATGATTGGAAAATTCGATGTGCTCATCTATCAAAGATTACACGATGAAATGTGGATAGTAATAGAAGATGGGCCACTCCAAATCTTAAAAGTGAACACAGATGCAAGGAGAGTCGCAATGAAGGAGAAGAGAATGTTGCTCCTGCATCAATGCCGGTGGTTGAAAACCAAGAGCCGAATGGACAAATGATGACAGAAAAGATATAACTTGGACAATGTGGCCAAGGAGATTCTTTACAAAACTTTGACAAAGCCATGTTCAACAAAGTCAAATCATGCAAAACGGCAAAAGAAATGGGACAAGCTAACCTTAATTTGTGAAGGCTCGTGAGCAAATCAAGGAAAATAAACTATCTGTTGTTGTACAAAAATTTGAAAACTTTAAGATGTTTGCAGGAGAAACTTCGATCAACCGGATGCTCGGTTCACGTAAATTACCAATGAGCTATCTCGCACTTGGAAAAGAATATACACAAAAGGAAATGTGTATGAAGATTCTAAGAAGTCTTCCAACCGAGTGGGATATGAAAGTCATGGTCGTGAGACATTCCATGGACCTATCAAAGACATCCAACCATGAGCTATTCTCGCATCTCAAAGCCTACGAATTTGAGCTAAGAAGAAAAGACCAAGAGGAAGCAGATGTGCCCAAAACAAATTGGCTTTAATTGTTAAGGATGGCAAAAGAGCCGAGGTCAAAGAAGTCATTGACCAAGAGGAGATCGTGACCGATGGTTAAAAGTTTTAACAAGTTCTTCAATAAGAATTACAAAAGAAGCAAAGGTGAATCCTCCGAAGACACTCGGCCTCCCTCCAAGTCAAGGGGAGAAAGACCACCCAAGAGAGCAGAACATCAAAAAGTTGAATATCAAAGAACCGACAATCCAAGGATGGAAAGAATCGATCAAAAAGTTGAAAATCTATGCCGAACCGCAGCAACGCGTCACTATGCCATTGAATGCCCATATCCTCGTAGTCAACAAATACAAGAATGAAGATGAAAGAAAAGTCTTCTCGAGAAAGAAGACAGAAAAGAGAAAGGCAATGTTGGCCGCAGTAAACCATCGAGACAATCAAGTCAAAAGACACAAAGCAGACTTTTGAGAGTAGTGAAGTCGACTACTCAAGTGACTGGAGAAGAAGCCTTGATCCGTCTAATGGCTAAAGAACAAAACCAACTCGACCAAGAAGATGAGGTACACTCTAACTCATCACACTCGATACTAGTGATAGTGATTGTGACACACACACTTCATCACCCACTCGATCATTATGATTCATTAGGCAAAATGATGAAAGATTTTGAATACATTAAATCCTCACACACACTACTAAATGAGGAAAAAATTTACTAAGAGCAAAACTCACAAATTTGACTCAAGGAGCCGAGTACTTTAAGTCAAATAGCCGATGAGAATAAAAGTCTAAAGGCTGAAAATGCTAAGTTACTAGCAAATGATAGTCGCTATAGAAAAGAGGGAGAATGACCTCAAAATGTGATTGCCTCATTCACTAAGGCATCTAAATCCTTGGATGATCTTATTATGAGTCAAAGAGAATGCGGAGATAAGACAGCTTAGATTTAATTCCTCTACACCATGTCAATATCCAAAAGTGATTTTGGAAAAAGGATCTTCAAGTAATGAAGCATCTCTAAAATCCAAAACTCCAAATGGTGCACACACATTTATTCCAAAGAACAATCACAAGCAAGCTAGCCTTGGTTATAAAGGAAAAGAAAACAAGCCAATCGAGTGTGTCGAGAAGAAATCCAAACTGAGTTCCTCAAAGAAACTCCAAACAGAGATACTCAGAAAGAAGAAACAGAGCTACCAAAAGCCCTTAAGGTCTATAAAAGAAACACATATGATGGGAATGGTAGAAAGTACCCAAGCCAAGCTGATTGGAATAATGTGAACTATCAAAGAAAGACCTATGGAATATGCTCCTAAGTGGCAAAGGCCAGAACTCAAAGAAAGGCCATTCCAAAGGCATAAGAGCTATCATCAAAGCACACATATGCACCTAAGCACTACACTCAGAGATATCACAACTACCCAAAGAAGGCAATTGCTAAAACACATGCACATGCATACGACAAAAGAGACAAAATTTGTATGAACCTTAACCCCAAGCAATTTGCCAAGATTAATTATGATTATGGCAATCGATAGATGGCAACCTCTTAGAGTCAAATCTTGTGGCTATAGGTTGGTTGGATCATCTTACAATACTAACCCCTCAGACCTGCAAGTATGGGTACCTAAAACCTAATTTCCTTGATTGTAGGTTCAAGGAGTGAGTGCCAAGGAACCTGGTACATGGATAGTGGTCATTCCGCACACATGACAGAAACAAGAAAAATCTATCAAAATTCAAGGAGGTTAGAGGTGCAAAAGTCATATTTGGAGGAAATGAAGCTCTAGGAGAAATAAGAGGCATTGGATCCATCAAGAAAAATGGATTAGAAATTACGATGTTGCATATGTTGAAGGCCTCAATTTCAACTTGCTAAGCATAAGTCAACTCGCTGGGCAAAGGCTACAATGTTGGATTCAATATGGGTGTATGCCAAATCAAGGACACTCGAAACTAATGAAATAGTATTGCAAGGATGCGACAAAAGAACATGTATGTGGTAGATTGGTCAATCGCAACACCAAGCACTTGTTCGCTAGCAAAGAGCACAATCAATCAAGTTGGTTGTGGCACAAAAACTAAGTCACCCGAACTTCAAAACTATTAACAAACTTGCAAGAAGTAATCTTGTGGAAGGACTTCCGCACTCAAGATACAAGAAGGAGAGTATATGTGATGCATGCCGATGGGAAAACTGATCAAATCATCATTCAAAGAAAAGACATGTCCATCTTCAACAAGAATATTGCACCGCTACATATGGATCTATTTGGTCCGATTGAACCAAACCAAAGATAAGTGGGAAGAAAACATGTCACTTTATTTTTAGCTTCACCGCAAAGTGTACGGTGTAGTTTATAGAATAGGGTAAGCAAGGTCGTATCCACGGAGACTAATAAATTAATGCGCTAAATATTGAACTAAGATAGCCTTATTTTTATTTAGACGATTAAAATTGAATGATTGTTGTGGAAGAAAAGGCAAGAATAACCACAAAAACACAAGATGAAAATAATAGTGGAATTATCAAGGGAAATGAAATGGATTCCCGTGTTATGGTTTCAATTAATATTCCTCTTGTTTTACGATTTAATCAAAGCCAAAGTTATTATCAATACACCTATAAGACGATCACAAATGTATTTTATCCTCCATCTCGAGATGTATATAAAGTGTAGATTGAAATATCTATGCTAGTATCTCTACTCAACATAAGATACACAACTCCCAAATGCACAAAAGATCAAATATCCTCACAAATATTCACAAACCTCTCGATTATGCAAATATTCATGTCAAGTACTCAAGATCTAATATTGAAACTCATATCTCGAATTATGAATCAATATATCAAACATGTTAAATCATTGGCCAAATGATAAAACAAGAATAAGAACAAAGTACTCAAATAGGCTTCAAGACAATAACTTCAATTAAGATTAAAACAATCAACAAGAGTTCAATTAATCTACTTCCAAAACCCGGAAATCACAAAAATTTAGCTACCCATTATAAATAAACAACTCATAGACAAATTGTTCATCTTCATAAGAAACTAAAATGAAAGATTAAAGCACAAAGAATGAGAAAACTTAGGGAAATGGATAATCTCTCGACATCTTCAATCCTCAAGCTCCGATTCGACCCGATTCTTCTCTTGATTCTTCCTTGATGAAATTGATGTGTTTTTGTGTTCTTGGGTGTATTCCCAGCCTTTCCTCCATACCCTAGATCAAGCCTCCCATGTATGTATTTATAGCCCTCAAAAGTTCAAGAAATAGGTGGAAGAACTTAGGAATTTCCGTCCAGGGGCGCTGGCGCTCGGGACGGGCGTTGCGGCGCCCGGGACGTGAATTTTGGAGTGAATTTGCTGTCTTGGGCGCTGCAGCGCCACGGACAGCGCTGCAGCGCCCGCCTGAGTTTTTCACCCACCAAATGTTGGAATTTGCTTTTGAGCCCTTCTTCCAAGTTGTAGCCCTATCTCTTAGCTTTCCATAGCCACTTGAATCATCTCAATATCAATTTTGTAGAGAGAGTTATGGCCAAAATACGAAACACTGCCAGTGATGGAAATTTCAGACGCGTTTGGACGTTTCTTCAAATCAATCTCTCTTTGTTTGCTCGCTTGTACTTCTTTTGATACACGATTCATTACTATGACTATAAACTCAATATAATTGGCTCTCAACATGGCTTGGCTACTCAAATGACTCAAAATACTCAAAAACAACACAAAACTCAAGTCTTGAAGCCCAAATTAATGGTATAAAACCAAGTGAACAAATACCCCCAACTTAAAGGCTGGTCGCCCCGGTCAACACTTTTAAAAACAAGACAAAACATGACTGGGAGTAATGAAAAGTTGAACGCACAACAACTCCATAAAATTTTGTATTGTTCATTGTAGGTATCAAGCAACGAATTAACCAATCCTCAAACATCTAACATAGAGCACATATTAAAGAAACCATGGTAAATGCTAAGAATTACACCTCACAAAGATCAATTGTATACTCTCATCTCGAATGAATATAGGACGTGTTTACGCTCAATTCAATTCAATATTGCACTACCATAGGCTTGCAAATCGTCTCATATCTCCGCCACTAGGATGTATGCAAAATTGTGAATCAAAAAGGACTTTTTCCTTTGGTTGTAATGAAGGCTCTTTGGTTGGGGTAGGAAAATATGGATAGAGTGACTCAAACTCGAGCATATAGACCGGTGAGCATATAATTCATCTACATTAAAGCTCAATATTCTACTCAAATCACCTCTCATTTTCACCAACTCTTCTTATCTCCATCCCCTTTATTTTGTAAACTCAACCATTCACATTACAATTCTTAACCTCCAAGTTCATTCAAAGAAAACTCATTCATCGATCTATTTTTTTTTTTTTTTTTTTACTCTTATATGAGTTTTCAACATTTCATATCTCCTTTTTTTTTCTCTTTGTTCTCATCAACCAACTATAACATCACCTTCTAACATTTTGATTTCACCCATTCACCCTTATTCAATTCCTTTACTCAATGCTATACGCCAAGTGTTGGGTAAAAGATTTATCAAGTTAAGGCTTGAATTGTGGCTATTAAAAATTAGGCAATAGGCTCAAGTTGGCTAACTAGGGATTTCAATATCATCATTAGGTAGGCAAAAGGCTTGAAGGGCTAATAAAATGGCCTTTGATCATTTTCACATTCGCATACAACATGTGACCTTGACAGAGATACCTGAGCAAGTTCTAGAATTCTAACAACATGAATGATACACTCAAATTAACAACAAGATCGCATATGATGAAAGCAAGAAAGGCTCAAAAGCTCACAGTGCTTGCAAATACGTAATTCAAAGCATCAAACCATGTTCTCAATATCCACATGCTCAATATCATCTATTCATGGCTCAATCAACTCATACTCAATACCCAATCAAAACAATACAAAATTTTTTTCAAAAATATAAGCATCAAGTCTCGCCGCACATGGTCAACTCACTCCTTAAAATCTATGAAAATAATAAACGTGCTAAAAATCAGAACGTGTTTCTAATGCAAATGCAACCTAAAATGCTTTACATGCAACTATATGGAAACACACAAACAAATGCAATTTTTTTTTTTACACATTTCAAATCAAAATACTAACTCTCCCCAAACTTGAATGAAATTATATCGAAACAAGGAAAAGATAGAATTTCAAGAAAGAAAATGTGAAGTTACCATTGGGTTGCCTCCCAACAAGCGCTAAATTTACCGCCTATAGCTCGACGTATGAATTGGTGCCTCCTTTGAATGCATATATTAGCTGCTTGGGTCATGGTCAAGTGCCATATTTGCCTTACTTGCACCTAATAATGCATACTGGGGTGTCCAAGCAAGGATTTGAGTCCTGGCGTAGGAATATACTCGACCGGTTTACGGTATGTTGTTCGCTTGCATATGTATGATCAGATTTTTCTCATTCTCGAACAACTTTCTTATAATATCTCGCACGAACCGCTTCATTCGCACACGCTGGGTTGTGTGTTCCTTGTCCCGTTTTTGTTCCTTTTCGCCACATACTATTTGATCATGCATAGACATACAATTTGTGTGTGGTTCCGAGCTTTCTTGCTTTTCCAGGATCTTCATCTTCTCGTATTCGGTACCACTCATTTGATGAATGGCACTAGATTGTTCCTTCGAGTTGGCTTCAGTGGTGCTTAAAAATCGCTCTTTTGATGTTGCCCACCAACAATTGTAACTAATTGGCCCATTTGAGTCTCGAGATTTTTCAATTGTGAATCCATAGTATTCCAATTGTGTCAATTGCAACTTCATCTTGTCCATCTTTGCTTCGCTTTTTGGTAAGGCTATTTCCCATTTCCCTCATGAATAAATTTATTTGACTCATAAATGAAGTCGTTTGATTCATGAATGAAATGAGGGCGTCTTCCAAAGATGGTTTCGCCTTCTTCCATCCGAACGGGTGCACCTATACCAATTCAAAGAAACAAATCAAGCATTGTAGAAGTAGAATTTACAAAAGAAAAATGAAAAAAAAAAAAAATGTCTAAATTAAGAATAATTCTATCTATCGCAATATTAGCACCAAAAATTGTATTAGTCCCCGCAGAACGGCGCCAAAACTTGTTCGCCTTATTTTTAGCTTCACCGCAAGTGTACGGTGTAGTTTATAGAATAGGGTAAGCAAGGTCGTATCCACGGAGACTAATAAATTAATGCGCTAAGTATTGAACTAAGATAGCCTTATTTTTATTTAGACGATTAAAATTGAATGATTGTTGTGGAAGAAAAGGCAAGAATAACCACAAAAACACAAGATGAAAATAATAGTGGAATTATCAAGGAAATGAAATGGATTCCCAGTGTTATGGTTTCAATTAATATTCCTCTTGTTTTACGATTTAATCAAAGCCAAAGTTATTATCAATACACCTATAAAGACGATCACAAATGTATTTTATCCTCCATCTCGAGATGTATATAAAGTGTAGATTGAAATATCTATGCTAGTATTCTACTCAACATAAGATACACAACTCCCAAATGCACAAAAGATCAAATATCCTCACAAATATTCACAAACCTCTCGATTATGCAAATATTCATGTCAAGTACTCAAGATCTAATATTGAAACTCATCTCTCGAATTATGAATCAATATATCAAACATGTTAAATCATTGTCCAAATGATAAAACAAGAATAAGAACAAAGTACTCAAATAGGCTTCAAGACAATAACTTCAATTAAGATTAAAACAATCAACAAGAGTTCAATTAATCTACTTCCAAAATCCGAAATCACAAGAAATTTAGCTACCCATTATAAATAAACAACTCATGACAAATTGTTCATCTTCATAAGAAACTAAAATGAAAGATTAAAGCACAAAGAATGAGAAAACTTAGGAAATGGATAATCTCTCGATTAATCTTCAATCCTCAAGCTCCGATTCGACCCGATTCTTCTCTTTGATTCTTCCTTGATGAAATTGATGTGTTTTTGTGTTCTTGGGTGTATTCACAGCCTTTCCTCCATACCCTAGATCAAGCCTCCCATGTATGTATTTATAGCCCTCAAAAGTTCAAGAAATAGGTGGAAGAACTTAGGAATTTCCGTCCAGGGCGCTGCGGGGCGCTGGGACGGCGCTGCGGCGCCCGGGACGTGAATTTTGGAGTGAATTTGCTGTCTTGGCGCTGCAGCGCCCATGGACGGGCGCCGCAGCTCCCGCCTGAGTTTTTCACCCACCAAATGTTGGAATTTGCTTTTGATCCCTTCTTCAAAGTTGTAGCCCTATCTCTTAGCTTTCCATAGCCACTTGAATCATCTCAATATCAATTTTGTAGAGAGAGTTATGGCCAAAATACGAAACACTGCCAGTGATGGAAATTTCAGACGCGTTTGGACGTTTCTTCAAATCAATCTCTTTGTTTGCTCGTTTGTACTTCTTTTGATACACGATTCATTACTATGACTATAAACTCAATATAATTGGCTCTCAACATGGCTTGGCTACTCAAATGACTCAAAATACTCAAAAACAACACAAAACTCAAGTCTTGAAGCCCAAATTAATGGTATAAAACCAAGTGAACAAATACACCCTGGTGGTAGTAGATGACTACTCAAGATATACATGGACAATATTCATGTGTAAGAAGAAAGAAACTCGCAGAAACTACCACAGCTTGATGAAGAGAATCCAAAATGAGAAGAGTCAAACCATTATCAAAATAAGATCCGACAGCAGGAACCGAGTTTGTCAATGGTATAATAACTCAAGATCGTATTGAAAATGGTATTGGTCATGAATTATCTGCGGCAAAGGACTCCACAGCAGAACGGAGTTGCAGTAAAGAAAGAATAGAACTCTCAAAGAAGAAGCAAGGACCATGTTAGTCAAGCAGTGGTCGCTAAAAGATTTTGGGTCAAGCAATAAACACAACATACTATACTCAAAATAGATGCATGATAAAAGACATAATGACAAAGACTCCCTATGAAATTTGGACAGGAGAAAGCCAAATGTTGCATATTTTCGAATATTTGATGCAGATGCTTCACCCATAACAATGGCAAAGATAATTTAAAGGCTTTTGATGCTAAAGTCGATGAAGGTATCTTCTAGATACTCACCAAAGCAAAGCCTACAGAGTGCTCAACAAGAGAACAATGGTTACGTGAAGAATCCATCCATGTGGTGTTTGATGAACCCAATGTAAATGGAGAAGACATTGAAGAGACAATCGATAAGTTTCGAATTAACCAACCATGCGTATGTCCCTATGTTGAATCAAGTCGGAGTTATAAGTCCGGATGAAGATGAGATAGCCGAGTCTCAAAGATAGCCGAAAATCTACAGCCTAAGTGATGATGAGAGAGTCGATCAAAATAACACAACCGCAAGACGATCAATCCGCCTAACTTACTCCAACCCGATGTAAGATGGCCGAGAGACCATCCACCGTAACTAATCATTAGAGATGTAAGAGAAGGTGTAAAACCAGATCCGTAACTCAACAAGAAGCTATGTTCACCGCTTTATCTCACAAATAGAACCAAAAGATGTGTCACAAGCTTTGATGACACACATTCGATTCAAGCCATGCAAGAAGAGTCAATCGCATTGAAAGGAATAAAGTGTGGAATTGGTTCAAAGACCTACCCATCAAAATGTTATTGGCACTAAATGGGTGTTCGTAAACAAGATGAATGAGGAAGGTTCTGTGGTGAGAAACAAAGCAAGATTGGTAGCCAAAGGGCATTGCCAAGAAGAAGGAATAGATTTTGATGAAACTTTTGCTCCGTGGCAAGATTGGAAACTATAAGGATGTTTCTTGCCAATGCAGCTCACAAGAACATTATTGTATATCAAATGGATGTAAAGAGTGCATTCCTTAATGGATTATTGGAAGAAGAAGTATATGTTGAACAACCTCCAGGATTTGAGTAAGACTCTTGGAGATAAGGTATACAAACTCAAGAAAGCTTTATATGGATTAAAACAGCACCCCAGAGCATGGTATGATACATTATCAAAATTCCCGACCGAGAACGGATTCACAAAAGGCAAAGTGGATAGAACACTCTTTAATTCAAGATGGGAAGAGTATACCGCTTGTTCAAATATATATGGATGACATCATCTTTGGATCCACAAACAAAGAGCTATGTGATAAATTCTCAAATCTTATGCAAAGCAAATTTGAAATGAGCATGATGGGAGAGTCGACATTCTTCCTCGACTCCAAGTAAAACAGTCAAGGATGGAACCTTCATAAGTCGACAAAATACACCAGAGATTTAATGAAGAAATTTGGTATGGAAGAGAAGTCTTTCGTGAAAATACCAATGAATACATCACCAAAATGGATATGGATGCAGATGGCAAGCCTATAGATCAAACCAGATACAAAGCACTTATTGATCATTGCTTTATCTCACAAAGAAGCGTGACATCACATCACATTTGTCGTAGGTGTATGTGCAAGATTTCAATCGCACCAAAAGAAAGCCACATGACCGCAGCCAAGAGAATCTTGAGATATTTGAAAGGAAGCCAAGAAGTTGGCTTATGGTATCCAAAGGAAGGTGGATTCAAGCTAATTGGTTACTCGACTCGACTATGTTGGATGTAGAGTTGACAGAAGAGTACCTCATGCACATGTCAAATGCTTGAAATAGGCTACCTCCACTGAAGCTGAATACATAGTTGCAGCAAATTGTTGTACCCAAGTCTTATGGATGAGACAAAGAATCGAGAGACTATGAGGTTGAAGAAAAGGAAATTCCAATTATGTGTGATAACACAAGTGCAATTACAATCACTCAAAACTCGTGTTGCATTCAAGAACAAAGCACATTGATGTCGATATCACTTCATAAGAGATCATGTTGAAAAGAAGGACATCACCTTGGAATATATCTCAATTGATAAGCAATTAGTCGACATATTAACAAAACCATTATGTGAATCAAGATTTGAAGAACTCAAACATGAATTCGGGAAAGTTAATTGAAATGAGTTGACACTCGAAGACTCAAAGAAAAGAGATGAAAAAGATGAAAAAGAGTCGAACTCTTAAATCGGCCTAAGTGAATCACCAGTATTGAGAATCAAGATCGAAAGTTAATGATCACGAGTGTTTATGTGCAAAGAGAGAAGAGTTAAATCGCCTAAAGAATAAGCCGAGTCATTTATGAGCAAAGTGACAAAAACGCAGTCATTTTTACTAAGCGGGAATGTTTTTAAGAAAGACGTCAAAGATAATTATGACGTGTACAAAGAAAAGCCGCACACAAAGCTTATGATTGGATATAAATGTCGCCGCATTAAATACGAGAAATTAAGTGTAAATTGGCGTGCAAAATATGAACGTTGATCTTGATCAAATTTCAAAACCACCCGCACGCCCTTTCATAACCCATACTTATACAATTTCGCCCTATTTTCTCTCACTTTACCAAAACTGCTTCATCTCTCTCGAAGGCAAAGAAGAAATTTTCTCTCAAAACCCTAACAAATCCTTAAGTCATTCTCAAAGTTTCGCTCGCAAAACATCGAGAAATGGCATCTACTCATGACTTCGTCAAGTTGGGAAGCAAATCCACACCGGGTCTACTTTGTGGATTTCGACGTCATGATCAAACAGGGGTCTAACAACACCCTTGTGAAGAAGATAGCACGAAGTTGGAAAAGTCTGGATCAAATCGTTTTTAACGATGGAGTTTCCGATGACCTATGTGGAAGAGGTCGCACGCTTCTACGTGAACGCTGAAGTTCACGATGAGGGCATCAAGTCCTCTGTTCATGGAAAAGCTTTCACTATTATCGCCATGATCCGCGAACATCATTTTGTTGCCGCGGAAGGAGTGCCGGAGATTTATGAAGCTGATGTTAACCTGGCTGCTGCTTGGAAGGAAGTAGCCAAGTCCGACTGTGCTGCGAAGGTGGTCTACACAGCTAACAAGAAGCTGTTGAAAGAGGACTACCACAAATTGCTGGACATTGTTGCCAAATGCATAGACATCAAATTTGGAAGCTTTGACCATTGTTTAAAGCTGTCGATCGTGAATGGCTGCGATCATTGAAGAAAAGAAGGTAAACTGGGCTGAGTTTGTATACAGCAGACTCTGCCAGAATATTGGGAATAAATCCTTCAAGGAGGATGGTACGTTTGGAGGTTCCCTGGGGTACGGCCTGGTAATTGGTCGGATGATGGAAGTAAAAGGAGTTCCTCTTCGACATGGAAAGGCGTTCCATGTAAACAAGAAAATATTTCAATCTAACCTTTCCGGAGCACGTAAGAGAGCATATGTAAAGAGAGCTAATACGAGTGAGGGGAATCACCGGGTCCTGAAGAAACAACCGTCTCCTCCTCTCCCCAAAAGAAGGCGCCCCCGCAAAGAAAGAAGAAGAAAACAAAAGATGCCCCCGCCTGCGCAGCTCGAGTCACCGCCCATAGCCGTGTCTCCCGCCCCCGCAGCCATAGCGGAGAAGGAACCTCAAATACCTTCTCCGGTTGTCAAGAAAAGGAGAACCGATAAGACGAGACCAGCTCCTCGTAAGAAGACGACAAAGACTGCCCCGCCGCCTGTGACTCGAAGAAACCATATCCGAGCTTTAAATCCTCTCGGTAAGGACTAAAAAAAGAAGAATCTTCAAGCATTCTCGAGCTTGAGAAATCGGTTGAGTCCGCCACTCACTGAAACAAATACCGGAGACGCCAAGAAGTAGAGTCTCCGTAAATCATTGATGAAAAACCCAAATCGCTAAAGTCGATCATCGAGGCACATTGAAGACACAATCGGCCGCTGCAGTAACAGTTGAGACAGAAAAGACAAATGAGAAAGCAAACTCGCTTTGTTGATTGAGGTTGTATCCCCTCATGCAAAGACGCCATCGAGGGTATGGAGCACCAAAGTTTGCTACCCTCAATCCCCGAGCACGAGGGACAAGCAGGGAGAAGATGACAAGGATGATGATGTGATGATCATATCCCCACCATATCCGACATCCAAAATCGTCTGCGAGAATGGAGGAAATGGAAGTTGAGTCGATCCAGGGAACAGGTTCCAAAGACCGGAATTCATTGAAGAAGAAGACGAATCGTTGAACTTTCTTGGATTGACCAATATGGTCCAAGCACCTGGATGAAGAAATCGCATAGATATCTTGCGATATTCAAGGACAAGGAGAAGGAGGATCGCGAGGAAGCCGAGGCTCGTGAAAAGGCCAAGATTTGTCCCTTTATCGAACCATCGATCATACACATCCTCATCTCGACATTCTCTCCGGGAGTGATGAGGATCCGGACCTTGCCGATGCTACTGAGAAGAATTGGAGATGCAGCAAGCCATGCGCGAATCCAGGGCCCTACATGAGCAATGATTGTTGGAAGGACCGGGGAGTCTTCCACATCACACCGAGATTGATCCGATGGGAGTGGTGCAAAGATATTGCCACATCGTTGTCGCCGCCACCACTTCCCCACTCACTCGTAAGAAAGTGATAAGGGAATGGCGATGAAACCGGGATTGTGGGGACCCCAATCGAGCCAACCCCTAATGAAGGTGTCTTACCACCGCCCCAACGGCTGAATACTCAAAGGGAATAGCCGGAGTCCGGAGACGAGTGACCCCATTCCAAGTCACTCGGTGGTGTGCCACCGAGGGGGAAACTCCTCCACCGCAGAAGGTCGGAGGATCTTTGCGGTGACTCCACAACGAATCTCGGAGGCGAAGTGGAGAAGGAACAACAACTGAATACACAAAGAAGTTATCACCGACGAGGCTCGGACGATTAAGATTGCTCACCTGAAGTGCCAATCGCTCTGCCAATGACGCCGATGCAGTCGAGGCACAAAAAGGAACTACCCTAGAGTTAACACTGGCATCGAAAGCGCAATCCATGGAGTTGAGACTCCGGTGGATGCCACCTCAGAAAGACCCCAAGACACTGACGCCGTCGAAGGGATCGCCAAGTGCCTCGCCGCAGCTTGAGACTGCGGCAGGAGGTAATGAAGGCCAACAGAGGTTGAGACTTCTCGTGGTAGAGATGGACGCACGTAACATCCCTCCTACTATCATTGATCCATCCGAAAAAGGAGATAAGTGTTCTTCACGATTCCTAAGATAACCCTAATGTAACCTTTCCGGGATCGAAGGTGAAGACGGCCGAGTCATCCCGTGTTGCCGATCTAAAAGACTGGTGAGGATGTTCATCCAAGCACGAGTAAGTCGACCTTAAGGCTACTCGCCAACCATTTAATTTTGATGATGAGCCATCCATGGAAATCTCATAATCGTCCAATGACGCTTTTGATATGGCCGAGGACCACCAACTCATGTGGAAAAACCAGTGAGATCGACGAAGCTATTGAGACAATTGAGGCTCAAAGCAAGTCGGGTCAACTTCACAAATGACCACGGTTGAAACAGAGTCAATCGCGTAGGCTCTCCAAGCCGCAGCAGATCGACTCCACCGGAACCGCACAAGCACAAGTTGTCATTGAGCGATTCCCGTTGCCCGTGATGATCCTTTTGTAGAATCATTTCACTTTCTCTCGGGAAGTACCGACCTTCCCAAGAATCGCCTAGAGATCTAGAACGCTTTCATAAACTCCGATCCTGTTATTCCAACAGACACGATCGTCCCAAAGCAGACTTTGACTTTGACGCTGTTGGCCGCCACCGAGACAGTATGACAAATGAGGTTCGGGAAGTTTTCAATGCCATATTTGCAAGAGATAGAAAAGATGGAGAGGCACCAGGCCTCACCGGGACATGAGGTCGATAACGAGAGACGCAAACCCATCGCCAATCTGCGAGGCATAATTGTCAGGATCTCGGTAATGGTGGCAACAATGAAGCAGACAATGCGCGTAGAACAAGTTAGATATTTCGGGACATTGTTCAATAAATTGCTAGTGGGGCCGAGAATGTTGATGCGAAGACAAGAATGCAAGATCACATCGAACGATCGCATGAATCTCACACCACGTAGATGCAAATTGTTGCGTGAATATAATAAGAAAGAGCTCCCGCAGAGAGGAAAACATGGATCGGAAGTTTAGCCTCCTCATGGCTGAAATGAAGTGGTGCAATGTTGAATCAATGCCACCCGCTCGAATTCGTGCGGCAAAGATACACGCAGCAGATTCAAGCATAACTCAGCTATCAGCCGCTTAGACTTCATGATTGCTAGCTTGTTTCCAGGGGTTCCTCTCTCCTTTGATGATGCCAAAAAGGGGAAGAGGAATACCTAAAGGCGTTGAAAGGATCTGGAAGTTGAAAAGAAGGACGCAGCTGTAAAGGGAAAGACAGCTGAGGAAGAGAGAAGAGAGAAGAAAGGAAAATCTGTTGAGGGGGAAGGTTCGAAAGATATGACCTTGATGATTGCTAAAACCCCCCAACAAGGTCTTGTCACAGCTGATATCATCAGCAAACTCCCAGTAACTCTGCCACTCCAACACTCTGCTGTACCCATGGCTGAAAAGAGAAAGATAGTTGAAGCAGGGGATGAAGGAAGTGGAACGAAAGATGGATGCCCGAGTTATGGATATTCTCGAAACAACATGGAGGCATTCCAAATGCACAGAGACACCTATGCCATTTCGGATGTCGGAACCGAGCCAAGATCTCGTTGATCAATTCAAGACGCCGCATTCGAAGGTTACTTCGCAAATATGTCCATGGCTCAAGCCTCGGATTTGTCTTGGGAAAAAGGTCTCAAACTATGTGAAGAAGCGACGACAGCAAAGCAGACTATCGGCGAGTCACACTGCGCTAGTCACTGTTGGGAAATGAAGGCCCCGAAGACAAGACACGCCCGGAGGAAGAGGAAGAAGCAAATGGTGGAGGAAGAGGTTTCGGACCAGACCTCCGCCCAAAAAAACATTGAGTACATAGATCCGGAAAGAAAGGAGGGATCTATTGGGTTGGATTCGACGACGTAGCTAACCCGCAAGTGGCTAAAAACAATGTTGAGTATGTGAAGAGGATTGAAGAATAAAATAGAGGACAAACTCATCTATGGGAGGAAAGACAAGAAAGAAAAAGAAGAGATGAAGTTTGCGAGAAAGGCTTATGAGAAAAAGAAGGCGGTCAAGATGAGAGAAAGAGAAAAAGGTCGAAGATGACAGAGTCAAGAAGAGGAAAGAAGGAGGCAACGAAGGAGATGAAGTGTTGTCTTCACCCTTCATGTATTTTACTATGTAAATACATCTATATGTAAGTCTTCTCGACATCGAATAAAAATCGTACAATTTCCATACTTGCATAGATATAGAACAACATGTTTACCTTAAGTTCTGGTAAGCTTTGATACACTCTGTAAACAATCGTGTAAAGAACAAGGATGTTATGATCAATAAAAGATTGATTCTACGCATACATTCTACGTGATTGTACATTGTCCGTATTTATCTTTTTTGTTTAATTATTGCATGAAAATTTTAAGTTTTGGCATCGTCAAAAAGGGGGAAATTATTGGGAAATTATTTTTAGATTTTGATGAATGTCATGTAAAACTTAGAATAGAAAGTTGGTGTAAGTCCAAGCGGCTACGATAATCTAGAGGGGTGAATAGATTATCTCCATCTTTTGATTTTTCCCCTTTTTCAAACCGAATGCTCAAAGACAATAATAAAGGTGCGGAATGTAAACAACACACGTCGATTTATAGAGGTTCACCCACCTAGGGCCTAATCCTCTACCACCCCAAAGATATCCGGGATGGATTTCAAAAAGAAAAGAAATTTTATTAATTACCAAAATTAATACAACATCAACTTACAACAACACCTTGAAGAGCACCATACTCTTTTTCAACACCACCTTACAAACAGATGGAATTTTCCTTGATTATTGTTCCTCCGGTACCTAATATGACATTGTTTTGTGGTACCCTCAAGTGTTTGGGTCCTTTGAGATTAGCTTTGAGATTTTAGGTCTCCAAAAATAATTAGAGCTATTTCTAGCCCGACAAGTTTTTACCGCAATAGAAACAAGTAATAATTTTTGGAGCATAATGACCAACATGCATAGGGACTTGATTTGTTTTTACATAATTAACAACACTAGGCTTATGATCAAGTCCTTTATCACAATTATGAATATCAATAATCTTGGTCATTTTATCGGTACTCAAGTTGGATTTTGATAAATCCTTTTTCATACAATTAATATCCTCAACAAGAGTACTTATTTTGTTTTTCAAGGTTTCTAACCTTGTCAAGTGTGGTGGTGTGAGCACATGATAGTGATTCATAGGAAGTAAATAAACTATCCTTTTTATTTTTCAAAACATTGAATTCCTTTTTCAAATTTTTGTACTTAACTAGTAAATTTTGGAATTCATTTTGAAGATCATCAAAATTATTTTGCAAATCACTATAATCATTTTGAATGACAATATCATAGGAAGTAGAGGGTTTAAGACATACCTCGTTTTCTTCTTCGATGCCCATAAAACATTGTTCGACTACTTCCATAGTTGGAAATTGTAAAAGGCTTGTTCCTTAGATTTGAACTTGTATCCCTTTGAGAAGTAGATGCTTTTGTTTGACTCCTTTCATTTACAAATACTCCATAGATGGCTTCTAATTTTGCCATACTTCATGTGCCGATCGAATTCCTACAATATGTTCATATTCCAAATTAGTAAGTGAACAATACAAAATATTGAGAGCTTTACCATTTAGGAGATGGTTTTCTTTTCTTCATCATTGAGCTCCTTGAGAGCTTTGGAGGTGTATGGTGTGTCTTTCATCGGAATTTATTATTCATTTACGATTGTGTTCCAAATATCGAACCCGCAACCTTGTAGATAGCATTCCATTCTTTCTTTCCAAAATGTATATTTTTGGAATCAAATAGTGGTGGCTTGGTGGTGGAGGTCTTTGGAAAGTTGAGCTTCATTTGTAGCCGACGATCGTTCCTCTTCACTCGCGATGTGAAACGAGCTTGCCAAAGAGTTTGGCTCGATACCACTTGTAAGTCCAAGCGGCTACGATAATCTAGAGGGGGTGAATAGATTATCTCCATCTTTTGATTTTTCCCCCTTTTTCAAACCGAATGCTCAAAGACAATAATAAAGGTGCAGAATGTAAACAACACACGCCGATTTATAGAGGTTCAACCCACCTAGGGCCTAATCCTCTACCACCACAAGATATCCGGATGGATTTCAAAAAGAAAAAGAAATTTTATTAATTACCAAAATTAATACAACATCAACTTACAACAACACCTTGAAGAGCACCACACTCTTCTTCAACACCACCTTTGAGATTACCACAATCTCTTCTTGAAGATTACCACAATCTCTTCTTGAAGATCACCACAATCTCCAACGGTACCTTGTGAAGATTACCACAATCTTCAACCTTGAAGAATACCAAATTCTTCAATACCTCAACAAGAAGATTACCACAATCTTCTTACACCTAACACCTAGATCACCCAAGTGTGTTCTTACCACAAGAACATTCACAAGGATATCTTGTGTTGAATGATAACCCAAAAATTCAAGATTACAACTCGATAATGAATTATACAATTGAGTGCAAGTGTAATCAAGAATAGCCTAGACCTCAAAGATGTGAAAGTGATAAGCTAGGCAAATTACAACAAGAATAATGACAATGAAAGACCAAGTGTTTGCTTGAGTATATCTTATTGTGTTGTGTTGTTCTCTCTTTTTGTTGTGCTTCAAATCTTCCTCTATTTATAGGAGATGATTGATACTTGATAGACTCCTCTTGGAATCGATATCTACAAAACAATTGCAATTAAAATGAAGATTATAGTGTTAGAAATTAATTCCACAATTTAGGGAAAAGATGTCTCACGCACAACGGTTAGAATTTTTTTGTCAAACCATAGAGGCGGCCGTCGTGCACAAATAGACGTTTGAAAATAAGAACTCATTTTTACACGGGGCGGCCGGTCGACGGGGGTTCCGACCGGTCACCCTAGGGTCCAACCGGTTGCCCTCTTCAAAAATCAAAACAGAGAAGTTTGCAAATTTGAACCAACCTTCGTGCACCGGTCGCTCTATAGGTCGACCGGCCGACATCACCTGGCGGTCGCCCTATAGGGTGACCGGTCACCTCACCATTTTTCGCAAACATGAAATTTTTGTTTTGCACAACTTTCAGTGCACGGGTTGCCTATACGGCGACCGGTTGACCTCAAAACAAAAGTGTTGTCCAATTTTATATCGAAAATAAACTTCAAGAAATACTCCAAAAAATAGTGAAAACATTTTAGACCGATCGGGAGTATTTAGGACAACATTAGAAATATAGTTTTGATGAAATAACACATTAATACAAAAAGTGTTGTCCTATATAAACTTCAAGAAATACCCGATAAATAGTAAAAATATTTTAGACCAATCGGGAGTATTAGGACAATATTTAGAAACATAGTTGGGATATAAAAATCCATTGATACAAAAATCATTAAATGTGTTGTCCAATTTTTGTCGAAAATAAAACTTGAAGAAATACTAGGAAAATATTAAAACCATTTTAAATTATTTAGGAGTATTTGGACAACCTTTAAAACCATTTTTTTGGTATAAAAACAAAATCATCAAAATCATGATAAAACCATTTATCAAACAATCTCCCCCTTTTTGATGATTACGAACCAAAAAATTTTAACGAGATCGATTTTGAAAACAAAACACTTTTACCGGTTAAAAGGAACTATCCGTTGTGAGCGACAACATTCCACGCAATATAATCACAAGGATGGGAGTAGATATATTAAACATATATAGCAAAAGCTCCTCCTATCAATATGCACAACAAGAGTAATGTAAAAGCAATCATCCACAAGCTAAAAGTTTAGCTTTTACATATTGGTCTTAAGTACAAGAGTTTATAAGCTCCCCCGTCAACAAAACATCATTAGACAAGTATATAAGTCCACAATACAACAAATGGACTAAATATAATCCACAACTTATGGCTTTTAGAAGCCATAGCTTATAGCAAAGTTAGGATGATAAAAACATCATATAATTAAATCAAAGTGCGCCAAGGAAACGGTTTATCAACCGTTGAACAATTTATGCTTAAAAATCAAAGAAAATGGGAGAAATGTATCATGAAGAGTTCATACGCTCGTTTTTTATGCCAAGACATGATCTCAATAAGTATTTAAGACTTTTGGAAGCAAGAGAATCATGTAGAAATTGAAATTTTCATTGTGACATTTCTTCGAACACTTTGTGGGCGTAAAAATTAAAAAAGAAGTTGTATAGAGCCCTTGTAAATGAATCAAGCCAAAAAGTTTCATCACCAATTCACATCAAACATCATACAATACAATATAACAACTAAGTTCATCATGATCATAAGATAATTTCATCAAGAAATATACAAGAAAGCCACAAGCTCAAGTGGTTCAACCCAATTGAGAAAAGAAAAGAAAATTCTTACCATTCGATCGGTAAAGATGAGCGATGATGATGATAAACATGCTATATAAGGTCCAAGATATGAATTGAATGCATGAAAACAAATTTTGAGTGAAATTTGTGTGAATTTGGCAAAGGGGACGAAAAATGGCAAAAATGGGTTAAAATGACTAAGGCATGAGACAGGACGGTTTTAATCCAAAATTTTGCTTAGGGCGACCGGTCGTGGTTGAGGGCGACCGGTCGACGTTGAGGGCGACCGGTTGCCCTTAACCTCTTCAGCCCACTGTCTTGCCAGTTTTAATAAAATCCGAATTTTCAACCAAAAATCCGATTTTTCGCCCCTAATTTTTAAAAACGCAAAATGCAAACGTAGACCTCATTCAATATACATTATGTCATCATCAAGCTCGAAATGAGGTAAAATACTCGGCGGTGAGTGATTGAAAAGTCCGCGAGTTATCCTTGAGACGGAATTAAACACATCTCAAGTTTTTTGTTAAAACATGCAATCCCTTAAAAAAAATATTGAATCTTAATATGTTTAGTTCGATTATGACGAACCATATTTTGAAAAATAAAATTTACACCGGACTTGTTATCCCGAAAAATAATAACATTTTAAAACTTTGGATGAACAAGTCATAAGAAGAAGTGCCTTACAAGTATTTGAAAATTTCTTTTAACGGCACTTTAAAGAGATTCGTTGGGATTGTTTTAAGTCGAGCATATAGACATAAGGCATGTAGAATGTCGAGTCTAAGGAGAAATAAACGAATAAACATACCTCGAATTCGTTTGTCAATCAACATGCCTACCTCAACCTTTGTCAATTTTCACATTTGTGGCCATATAGGTTGAAATGGTTCTTTCTTCTTCAATGCTTCACTTCTTCTTTTGAGTGTGGAATATAATCACCTTCTTGGCATTGTTGAACTTGAATTCCAATGATCAATTTTGAGCTTCCCTCGTCATGATCATCTTAGGTTCGCCTTGCATTGACTTGGAAAAATATCTTGCACAAATATTCATTAGTAGCACCAAAAATATTATCAACATAAATTTGCACAAGTAAACAACCTTGCCCTTTTTCAAAACAAGAAGTGTAGTATCAACTTTACCTTTTGTAAAATTATTTTGCAAAAATAGCTAATTCTATCAAACCATATACGGGTACTTGTATCAACCGTACAAGGCCTTTTATAAAAATCGTTTGGCCTAAAAATTTTAAACTCCGATAGACTTCTATTTGAATAAAACCATTTAGAAAATTGGATTTAACATCCATTTGGTAAAGCTTGAAATTTTCTCAAAACAAGAATGGGCAAGTAAAGTGCAAATAACTTCTAAATGTGCTATGAGTGCAAATATTACATCAAAATCATTACCTTCTTCTTGACAATATCATTGAGCTACTAACCTTGTCTTGTTCATCAAACTTGTTGCGAAATATCACAAATTTCTGCAAAATCTTAACAAGATATTTTGCACACGAGCATAGTAATATCGAATAATAGATACACTATTTTAAGCACCACATACTATGCATCATCAAGAGTCTAATAAATCATTCAAGTTCAAATAAGCTTTAAGAAAGCTACATAAGGTCTCTTTTGAAATTTGACAATAAGAGAGCACATAGTTGAGACCTCATTTACAAGAATCATATGAACAAGAACTTTGACATAAGTATCCAAGAATAGTGGCATTTATATGTGCAATAAAATGCATAACTTAGTAGATCAATTGTTTTATCAAAACAAAATAAAATCCTTTACAAATCTTGGATAAAACAAGCTATGTCAAATAATGCCTTTTTAAAAAAAAAAAAGAAAATCCTTTTAATGGCACTTATGTGAAATACTTTGAAATAACTTGAAAGATAAGCACATAGGCATATGACAAAAACATATCGAGTCTATAGGATGAATACCAATGATGAGCATACTCGATAGTTCAATCATCTCTTGAAGAGGATGAGGAAAATATATCCTACACATATCTTAAACAAGTATAGCACAAAACGAACATGATACAAGTGTAGGCTAAAAACAATAAAAGATATCATAAGTAAGCTCTTGCCATAATAACCCATAAGAGATTATAAAACAATTTAGTCTAAGCAAACTCAAGAGTTTTAAAAACATCATGCAATGTCTTCTTTTCAAAAATATTTAAAACCACAAATATATATATTGAAGACCTTAATTTTAAAATTATGAAAACTCGTTTTGCAATTTAGACACAAATAAAAACATGCATAGAAAGATAAAATGCATATTTAAATAGGGAGATACGGTTTACCAATTTCGCCATTTCCGTGGGTTGTGCGTTCCCATTGTTGATGATATCTTCCCCTTTGAAAATCGTCTTGTTGATAATGATTTCTCCAATTGCTCCATCTCCAAGGATTATATCCTTCCCTTTGTTGATAATATTTCCTTCTTGAAAATTCATTTTGGTGGTGTCTTCTTCTTTGATCAAATGAGATGGTCATTTGATGTCTTCTAGGCGGTATGAATTTTCCTTGATTATTGTTCCTCCGGTACCTAATATGACATTGTTTTGTGGTACCCTCAAGTGTTTGGGTCCTTTGGGATTAGCTTTGAGACTTTTAGGTCTCCAAAATAATTAGAGCTATTTCTAGCCCGACAAGTATTTACCGTATGACCCTTTTACCATAATAGAAACAAGTAATAATTTTTGGAGCATAATGACCAACATGCATAGAGACTTGATTTGTTTTTACATAATTAACAACACTAGGCTTATGATCAAGTCCTTTATCACAATTATGAATATCAATAATCTTGGTCATTTTATCGGTACTCAAGTTGGATTTTGATAAATCCTTTTTATACAATTAATATCCTCAACAAGAGTACTATTTTGTTTTTCAAGGTTTCTAACCTTGTCAAGTGTGGTGGTGTGAGCACATGATAGTGATTCATAGGAAGTAAATAAACTATCCTTTTTATTTTTCAAAACATTGAATTCCTTTTTCAAATTTTTGTACTTAACTAGTAAATTTTGGAATTCATTTTGAAGATCATCAAAATTATTTTGCAAATCACTATAATCATTTTGAATGACAATATCATAGGAAGAAGGTTTAAGACATACCTCGTTTTCTTCTTCGATGCCCATAAAACATTGTTCGACTACTTCATAGTTGGAAATTGTAAAAGGCTTGTTCCTTAGATTTGAACTTGTATCCCTTTGAGAAATAGATGCTTTTGTTTGACTCCTTTCATTTGCAAATACTCCATAGATGGCTTCTAATTTTTGCCATACTTTATGTGCCGATCGAATTCCTACAATATGTTCATATTCCAAATTAGTAAGTGAACAATACAAAATATTGAGAGCTTTACCATTTAGGAGATGGTTTTCTTTTCTTCATCATTGAGCTCCTTGAGAGCTTTGGAGGTGTATGGTGTGTCTTTCATCGGAATTGATTCTTCATTTACGATTGTGTTCCAAATATCGAACCCGCAACCTTGTAGATAATATTTCATTCTTTCTTTCCAAAATGTATAATTTTTGGAATCAAATAGTGGTTGCTTGGTGGTGAAGGTGCCGAAAGTTGAGCTTCATTTGTAGCCGACGATCGTTCCTCTTCACTCGCGATGTGAAACGAGCTTGCCAAAGAGTGTGGCTCGATACCACTTGTAAGTCCAAGCGGCTACGATAATCTAGAGGGGGTGAATAGATTATCTCCATCTTTTGATTTTTCCCCCTTTTTCAAACCGAATGCTCAAAGATAATAATAAAGGTGCGGAATGTAAACAACACACGCCGATTTATAGAGGTTCAACCCACCTAGGGCCTAATCCTCTACCACCCAAAGATATCAGGAATGGATTTCAAAAAGAAAAAGAAATTTTATTAATTACCAAAATTAATACAACATCAACTTACAACATCACCTTGAAGAGCACCACACTCTTCTTCAACACCACTTTGAGATTACCATAATCTCTTCTTGAAGATTACCACAATCTCCAACGGCACCTTGTGAAGATTACCACAATCTTCAACCTTGAAGAATACCAAATTCTTCAACACCTCAACAAGAAGATTACCACAATCTTCTTACACCTAACACCTAGATCACCCAAGTGTGTTCTTACCACAAGAACACTCACAAGGATATCTTGTGTTGAATGATAACCCAAAAATTCAAGATTACAACTCGATAATGAATTATACAATTGAGTGCAAGTGTAATCAAGAATAGCCTAGACCTCAAAGATGTGAAAGTGATAAGCTAGGCAAATTACAACAAGAATAATGACAATGAAACACCAAGTGTTTGCTTGAGTATATCTTGTTGTGTTGTGTTGTTCTCTCTTTTTGTTGTGCTTCAAATCTTCCTCTATTTATAGGAGATGATTGATACTTGATAGGCTCCTCTTGGAATCTGATATCTACAAAAAAATTGCAATTAAAATGAAGATTATAGCTGTTAGAAATCAATTCCACAATTTAGGGAAAAGTTGTCTGCTGCACAACGGTTAGAATTTTGCTGTCAAACCATAGGGCGACCGGTCGCGCACAAATAGACGTTTGAAAATAAGAACACATTTTTACACAGGGCGACCGGTCGACGGGGTTCCGAGGTCACCCTAGGGTCCAACCGGTTGCCCTCTTCAAAAAATCAAAACAGAAGTTTGCAAATTTGAACCAACCTTCAAGGTGTCGGTCGCCCTATAGGTCGACCGGTCGACGTCATCCGGTCGCCCTATAGGGTGACCGGTCACCCTCACCATTTTCTGCAAACATGAAGTTTTTGCTTTTGCACAACTTTCAGTACGGGTTGCCCTATACGGCGACCGATTGACCTCAAAACAAAAGTGTTGTCCAATTTTATATCGAAAATAAACTTCAAGAAATACTCAGAAAAATAGTGAAAACATTTTAGACCGATCGGGAGTATTTAGGACAACATTAGAAATATAGTTTTGATGAAATAACACATTAATACAAAAAGTGTTGTCCTATATAAACTTCAAGAAATACCCCGATAAATAGTAAAAATATTTTAGACCGATCGGGAGTATTAGGACAACATTTAGAAACATAGTTTGGATGTAAAAATCCATTGATACAAAATCATTAAATGTGTTGTCCAATTTTTGTCGAAAATAAAACTTGAAGAAATACTCAGGAAAATATTAAAACCATTTTAAATTATTTAGGAGTATTTGGACAACCTTTAAAACCATTGTTTTGGTATAAAAACAAAATCATCAAAATTATGATAAAACCATTTATCAAACAGTTGGCACCCTATTTTTGTTGTAAATTGCATTGTAATAGATAGGGTTGGTCGAGTGAGTCAAGTCACTATGCCTCGAACATGCAAGAAGACAACCGGAGACTTGAAGGAAGACTCACGCGAGACACCGAGTGAGTGTGGCAAAGAAGAGAAGACAGAACTCGATCAAGGTGCGGTGAGATACTGGTGAGTGAAGTATCGATCAAGTCAACTCAAGATACCCAAGTCTCAAGTTGAAGTGACAAGAGTCATCCATGATTGGAAGTCGACTCAAGTCACCTGGGGAAGTTAAGAAAATGCGGTCAAGTCGAGATAATCGAAAAGAGAACCGTTGCACAAAAGTCAAGAAAATTACTTAAACAAGTAATACCTCCATATCGCTTTCTTAAAGTGCTCACCCGAAGCGTGCAAAAGGAATAAACCAATGGGAAGCACTTTTTGTGTCGTAACTCAAAAGTCAAGAATCATTCATACGAAGAAATATCAATTCCAAGGATCGCAACAAGACAAGCCAACGACCACAAGTGTCTTTTGAAAATAAGCATATCTCTTCAACGGGCGATATTTGAAAGATCACTATAAAAGGCCGAGGAATCACTCGAGACAAGGTGACCAACCACGAACATTCAAGCTAACATTCGAATCAGTAACCAAAAATTACTCTCAAGACATTCAAGTTCAATCCTCAAGCCTACACTACGAAGGAAATCAATCCAACACTCACTGTGAAGGAAAGACGACTTCAATCAGTTGAAGAAGAAACATTTGAAGAATCAAGGGGTCTACATTCCACGGAGGATTGTAGGAAGGTTCAAGGTCGAACCAGTCTCAAGTTTTGGAGGGCTTCGTGATCAAATCCAAGAAGCTTGAGCAAGTGGGTCAGAGTAGCAAGGCAACGCGCCCGTGAAGAAACCGAGTCGCACGAGAAGTCGCCCGTGACAAGGCATCTCCAGATCGAGTCCTAAAGGATCAAGTCACCGTGTGTGATCAAGACTTGTATCCTGGATGTTAACCACTTTGTATATTGATCAATACTTAGTGGATTCTTCCAGGAGTTGGAGAAGAGAGGAGTAGAAGAATTACCCCATCTTCGAACCTCTATAAAAACTTATTGTGTCATTTACATTTCAAAGACTTTAATTTTCGCATATTACTTTAATATCTCACGATAAATTTGTTATCCAATTGATAATCAACAAAGTGCTAAAACCAAGTATTAAAACAAACTTAACCAAATTCAAGGGTGTTAAGTCTTCCATTGAAAAATATATCACAAGCGAGTTAAGTCTTTAGTCAAAACAAATTGAGTTATTCTATCAAAATCCGAGTGCGTTGAGTGACTAACTCACGATTAACTAACTTAGTTGTCCATCAAGGACTCATTGTGAAGTATTAACTCGAACGTTTTAAAAGGACTAAATCGAAAAGTTGGTAAGGTTTATTCAACACCCTCCCCTTCTAAACCTTACACTCACACCCCTTGGGACCCACATTTCTAATTTGCAATGTGTGATTTTGAAAAAAATTAAAAAACAAAACAACACCGATGGTAGAGTAAAGAATGTCATTTTGATATTCTTGAGACGCATCCCTACATTTATTGATATTGTTTTTGTAGTAATTCTCTTTTCAAAATATGGCATGTTGTGATTGTTTTTTTAAACAAAAAATTGTGAATTGTCAAAACATGAAAATAGTCTTATTGTTGAATTCAATGATGCTATCTTGATTAAATTAAAAAAAAAACTATAAAAAAACTTAAAAAAAGAAGAGAAGAAAAGTGTTTTATGCACATTCTAAGTTTTGTGGAAAGATTGGTTGTGATACATATAATCGAAAGTTTGATCATGATAAAGTATTTTATTTTTAATATTCACACATCTTTTGTGAATGAGTGGTGAGTTTGAGAAAACAAGCATTTTGAACTTTAATTGGTCGTTTGAAATGGTTATGTTGTGATTTGAAATACTTAAATATTCTACCTAACATGTGGAGAAATGATTTGGTTAACACCCACATTGTCAATTTCTATAGAAAATACTCTATTACATAATCTGTGATGAGTATTCTTCATTGTTATGTTATCATTGTTAGTCATGTTGTAAAAATACTCCATTACATAATTTGTGATGAGTATTGTTCATTGTTAGTCATGTTGTAAAAAAAGAAAAAAAGAAAAAAAAAAAGAAAAAAAGAAAAGAAAAATTATAGAAAAAGGAAAAAAATTTATCATTTTGTTTGCAATATTAAACCAATGAAATTTCGAGACATACTTTGGTATGAAAAAAATTGGGTGTTTCAAATTTTATAACTACATATCTTATGTTCAATTGGTTTGAATGCTTGTCCTAAATCATATTGGCCATTTTCTTGAGAGTTTTGACTGTTTTTCAACTCCAAGAGTGAACACCTCGCCAATTTACACGACAAACACTAACATGTGAGGATATGGAGTTGAGGCTTTTTTATGATCAAGTTTGAAGTTAATGTATTTTGGTTTGTGGAATGAAACGGTGGTTTTGTGCATATATACACAATATTTCTTCTCTAAAAATATAAAAAAATTATAAAATTTATTCTTGATAGCATATATGATGACCTGACAATAAAATTTTTGATTGTCGACTATTTCATAAGGTTTTTTTAAAAACAATAATGATCAACGTGCCATATTCATCAAATTTCTTTTGTATTTTTCTTATGCTTTAATTACTAGGGACTAGTAACAAGTTGGTTGGAAGTGTGATGAACGTTAAAAATGTATAATTATTTTTCTCTTATATTATTATTTTACCTTATTAATATTATTAATAAAATAAATTTATAGTATTATTAATATGTTAGGAATAAAATAGGAAATCAACATAGAATTGTATTTGGAAGCATTTTTTTAGTGCGGAGTTCGGATCAACGAGCATAACTTTCATTTCCGACATGATTTTGGGATGATTCTTGAAGATATGGATCCACAATCCATTCATTTACAAGTTTTCAGAGATATTGAAACCAAAAATCAAAGTTTGGAATGATATTTTGTTGATAAAAAATTCATCATAAAATGAAGATTGAAGGGTTGCTCATTTAATTTCCAGACTTGACCAAGTTTGGTATTTTGGGCATAACTCGAAAATACAAGGTATTTGTATCTGAAATTTTTACTGAGTATGTACAAATCATAGAGATACAACATTGATGAAGACCCCAAAGTCATATTCGTATTGGATGAATTTATAAAAATCCAAGAGGTGTTGCACTAGTCAATCCCGTATGCCAACCACATCTCAATTATTCAACCATATCTTGGCCCATGGTTGTTGGAATTCAATGACATCAGTTGGAAATTCAAGCTAACACATGTGATAATTGATTTGTAGAAGAAAATTGAGCAAAGATGGCTGATATCATGGACAAAATTACCAGTCAAAGAATGTGGCAAAGTTGGTGTTGATTTCCTTATTTTCTTACTTGTAATAAATATAAAGAATAAAATAATTGTAAATTAATTTTGTGTTGGCTATAAATAGAAGGCATTAGTATTAGCCAAGAATAGGTTTTATGTAGAGAAAGGTAGAGTTACAAAGTTCAAAAGAATTTTTCTTTCTTGTTTTTCTTAAATTATAGTAAGATTTCTAGTATTTTATAAAATGTTTGCTTTAGTTTTTCTTCAATCTTTTGTTTTCTCTAATTTCTTCATGTTATTCTAAGTTTATTTTGTTGAGGAAATAGGGTGAAACTCTTGATGAAGGATAAAGAATGATTGTAGATTCATATTAAATTTCATTGTTTGTATCATTAATTTGTTTTTAGCTTATACATTTTTGTTTGGTGGTGTTTCTTGATTTATGTATATCTATTGGCATAACAAATACTTGGTTCTATTTAGTTAAATGTCTGGTTTTATTTCAACCGACTACTAATGTGGATACCTTGATTTGTTGTAGACAAAAGAATACATAAATACTTGATCCCATAAACAAGTATTGATGTTATAAGATAAATTCTAATTGATGATACAACATGATTACCTCATTGCATGATTTATATGTATAATATCTTCCCATTGGAACCTTCTTTGTGTATGGATTCCAATAGTGGCAATCTAAGAGGTAAGAAAATATAATCATTCCTTTATCCGAAATTAAGAGTGAATCCCTAATCCTCAACATTTCTATTAATTAAATTTCTCGTAAAAAATATTCTTACTTGTTAAAAATCCATTTGCTCATCACTTAAATAAGATATATCCTGTAAACTTCCATGAACTTCCCCGAGGATCGACCTCGGACTCCCGAGAAATTTATTACTTGAGATAACCCGCACTTGGGTTTGCAACCTTAAAGTTGTAGCAGATTTCTAACTAAAGAACGTGATAGTCGTCGTAAAACTCAAAATAGTGGAATCGTGGTGGAAGGTAACCATGGCAAAGATACCATTGAATTTTATAGGGTTCTAACTGATATCATTCAACTCGATTATGTGAAAGATAGACATGTTACAATATTTAAATGTGAATGGTTTGATCTTGGGAGTAAAAAATAACAGGGATACAAAAAGAAGGGAATATAACAAGTGTTAAAGTTACTGGAAAATGGTATGAGGATGATTCTTATATACTAGCTGATCAAGCAAGACAAGTTTTTTACATTTCTGATCCTAAATTAGGACGTGATTGGCGAGTAGCGCAACCATTCCAACATATACATGTTTATGATGTTGATGAGATGCAAGATGAAGAAATACATGTGGATGAATTTGTATCTATGGAAAATGTAGTATATCAAGAGAATGATGTAAATGATACATTTGAAGTTAGTCTTGGTGAAATAGAATCACTAAGGAGGGACGACTTGGATCCCGAAGACATTGACGAATCAATAATTGCAAAAGTACGAAGTTGCCGAGATAACAAGTTTAGATGATGTTGATGAGGAAGATGAGTTTGATGACACTATGATTGAATATTGTAGTAGTGAAGAAGATTCTCGGAAGAACAACAATTCGATAATGAGAGTGATGATGATAATTAGGAAAGTTGATGGGAGCCTATTCAAAATTTGAAAATTTATTGACCGTGGTACGTGAAACTAGACTTTATCACTCAAAAGTTCTACCCATAAAGATATTCGTGTTTGATACTAGCATTCAAAATTTCTTATAGGAAGTAGCAGAGTGAGTGCTTTTGCAGTTGGGAACCTTAATTTCTCTGTATTTGTTGTTCAAAGAAATGATCGAGGTGAGGTGTGTGATTATGTATTGGTTTTTTGGAATTACGAATCCATTTCATTATATAATGCATCGTCGTAAAATATCTTAATGGTTTTTGTTAATGTTTTTGATTGGCTTGTTATTCGGGATGTATGATTTTTGAGAAATGGAACTATGTGCTTTGAATGTGAGTTCATTTGTTGTATGGTCCGGTCTGTGCACTTTTTGACCAATTCGACAATTGATTATGTATTTTGTGTCTCCGACGCTTTGTATGTGAATGTGATTCTGACATTTTTGATTGAGAAGTAGTATTTTTATAATTATCCTTAAAAGGCGGGTTGATTTATGATATCTTGTAACTTGACTTGTAGACACTTACATGACTATGAAGAGTTTGACATGGGATTTCTTGTTGGTAGATCGCTTGCTTTTGAAGATGTCACCAATTGCCATGTTGATATATCTAATTGGTTAACCATATATAACCATAATTGTCAATGATGATGTGCAAGAAATCAATCATGCCGGGCCGGAGGATTGTGGGTCGAGCTTGTCAAGCAACATGTTGGAATTGGTCTTTGAGAAATTGGGTGTTGACCCGATTTTGACCAATTAATTACGTGGTTTCCATTTGTGAAAAATGGAATTAAATTATTTGTAAAAATTCTACTAAGAGAGTAGATGAGAATAGCATTTGGAATTTCTCAAACCGATTAGGGTGAATGAGAAATTAATGCTAGAAGTTAGCCACTTAACATAAATAAATGGTATGGAAAATGGAAAATGTGGGGAGGAGAGATGCTCCATCCCACATAGGAAAAGGATGAAAAGTTTGCACACTTTATTTATCCCAAGTTGGACAAATGGGTTTGGGCCCTTGGGGGCACCCAAGTTTTTAAAGGGGAGAGGACCTACATGCTTGTGGGTTTGGTTCAAAGCACACACACGCAGCGCGTGGCAGCGCGCCGCCGCCCCGCCCGCCCGCGGCTCGCCCGGGTCCGGTCCGGGTCATGGGTCGTGGGCCGAGGGCCTTGGGCTTGGGCTTCAAGGCCCTTATTCTTTTGGACCAAAAACCTTTAAAAATAAATGTTTAATTAATTTTTTGTAATTAATTAAATAGATTTAATTAATTTTCGTAATTAATTAAATAAGTTCAAACTGGGAGAAGGTTCGACTCGCGCACGGGCAGGCGCACGACCCGTGCGTCTGGTCGTGCGCCATGCAGAGAGTTGGAGCACCAAGCGCGCGCGTGCGGCGGCGCACGGCCCGTGATCTGAGCACCGTGCGCACGGCAGCATGGCCCGTGCGCCCGGTCGTGCTCCCCTGTGCAAAAAGGCCTGCTGTTGGTGCAAATGTGCCTTTTCGAGCCTACAGACGCGATTTTCCGTACGGGCACTTCATTGCCTATAATATTGAAGCCCCTGCAGATGATTTGACATACGAAATACTCAGATAATAACCTGTCATTTGCATCATACGAGCATATTGATTTTCCTTTTCGTTCAAAAGCTTGAAAGTCAAGAACAACTTGTTGTTCGTTGTTGTTCCGGTTTTGCTGTGGCGGCTAACCGGAATGGTAAAGTCGTTGTATCTTGAGGGGAGCGCCGGAACCGTAAGCACTAGTATACGGGCGTTTTGTCTTGCGGAGATCTATCTAATACAGCCTCGACTAAGCCTTTACACAATCTTCCGGCCCATTTTCCAAAAACAAAACCATACAATTAAAAATTTTACCCAACAATCGCAAGACGAAAATTTCCTACGTTTCGTTGAAGACGATGGCATCCGATTCGATCTCGTTCACACCATGGTCACGCTTGCCCGCCCAAGTTTTTCGGTGCCGACTTCAAACGTTGGCAAATGTAGATGCCTTTCTACCTTACTACTTTGGGGTTGGCTCGTTTCCTAAAGGACGACCCCATCGCCGTTGAAGAAGACGAAGTTGACAACAACCGGAGAATCGCTGTGGATGCTTGGCATAACAGCGATTTTCTATGTCGCAACTACGTCTTGAACGGGCTAGACGACACTCTCTACAACGTCTATAGCACGTTCAAGACGTCCAAGGAATTGTGGCAGTCCTTGGAGAAGAAATACAAGACGGAAGATGCCGGCACAAAGAAATTTGTTGTCGGCAAATTCCTGGAATACAAGATGGTTGACACCAAGACAGCGATTTATCGCCCAAGTTCGGGAGATTCAAATCATCCTTCACGACTTAGTGTCCGAAGGATGCTTTTGAATGAATCTTTTCAAGTGGCCGCAATTATCGAAAAATTATCGCTATTGTGGAAGGATTTCAAAACTACCTCAGGCACAAGCGCAAAGAGATGGGGCTTGAGGATCGATTGTTCGGCCGCGATCGAAGAAGACAACCGGAAATCGATGTTAAAACCAAGAACGGAATGGAGGCTAAGGCCAATCTTCCGAGTCGAGCACTAGCAAGAAACGTAAGCACTCCGGGAAGGAGAAAGGCAAGGCCAAAAAGTTCAAGGGGAATTGCTACAATTGTGGCAAACCGAACCACATGGAGAAGGATTGCCGACACCCAAAGAAGGGCAATCAAGGTGGCAACCAACAAGCCAATGTGACGGAGGACAAGTCGGTTCCAATAGACTTGTCGGAGCTCGATCTCTCCGCCGTTGTGTTTGAAGCCAATATGGTGGATAACCCAAGGGAGTGGTGGATAGATACCGGGGCTACTCATCACATTTGTGCCGATAAGGAGATGTTCTCCTCCTACACTCCGATTAATGGAAGAAAGTTGTTCATGGGGAACTCCTCGACTTCCAATGTCGTTGGGCTTGGAAAGGTGGTGCTCAAGATGACTTCCGGGAAGGAGCTTACGCTTGTAGATGTGCTGCATGTCCCAGACATCCGCAAGAACTTGGTTTCCGGTCCGTTGCTTAGCAAGGCCGGCTTTAGACTAGTGTTTGAGTCCGACAAGTTTGTAATGACCAAGAATGGTCAGTTTTTATGTAAAGGTTACCTTGATAAGGGCCATTCAAAATGTCAGAAACTGCTTTTCCGCCAAGAGGCGAAGAATAAAAACGTTACTTCCGGTTACTTGTTGGATTGTTCTAATTTATGGCATGATAGATTAGGACACGTAAACTTCAACACAATTAAAAGGTTAGTGAATCTGGAATTAATACCTACGTTTAAAACCGATTCACAAGACAAATGCGAAATTTGTGTTGAAGCAAAATTGGCCAAGGCACCGTTTCATTCGGTAACGAGAAGTACCAAACCACTCGAGTTAATTCATACAGATGTGTGTGACTTAAAACTTGTGCAAACTCGAGGTGGTAAGAAGTACTTCATAACGTTTATAGACGATTGCACAAGATATTGTTATGTCTATCTTTTGAAAAGCAAAGATGAAGCTTTAGTAGCTTTTAAAACTTATAAGAATGAAGTTGAAAATCAGCTTAATCTGAAAATTAAGATGATTCGAAGTGATAGAGGCGGAGAGTATGTTGCTCCGTTTGAAGAATTTTGCTCGGAAGTGGGTCACCTTACTCACCTCAATCAAATGGTGTTGCGAGAATGCAAGAATCGTACTCTTAAGGAGATGATGAATGCGATGTTGTTAAGTTCGCTTACCCCAAAACTTGTGGGGCGAAGCCATACTTTCGCGAACTACATTCTTAAAAAGATCCCACACAAAGGTAAAAACGAAACTCCATATGAGTTATGGAAGGGACGTAAACCGTCATACAAATACCTCAAAGTGTGGGGGTGTTTGGCTAAAGTCAAGTACCTAAGCCAAAAACAAGTAAGAATCGGTCCGAAGACGATCGATTGTGCTTTCATTGGATATGCTAACAATAGTAGTGCATATCGCTTTTTAGTGCATAAGTCGCCTATTCCGATATAAATGAAGGTATGATCATTGAATCAAGGAATGTTTGTATTCTTTGAGAATATCTTTCCAAACAAAGATCGGCAAGAAGAAAGTTCGAGTAAACGGACTTATGAAAGCGCAAGGTTACCTCAAAGTGATGATGAAGAGAAACCAAGACGCAAAGTAAAAGGACAAAAGTAGCTAAGTCTTTTGGTCCCGATTTTCTAACTTATATGTTAGAAAACGAACCCCGAACTATTCAAGAAGCATTGTCTAGTCAAGCTCCTCTCGGAAAGAAGCTATCAATAATGAGATAGATTCCATCATGCAAAATCACACTTGGGAGTTGGTTGATCTCCCACGGGTTGCAAGCCTTTGGGATACAAGTGGATCCTTAAAAGGAAGTATAAAGCAGATGGATCTATTGACAAGTATAAAGCCCGATTGGTAGCTAAAGGGTTTAGACAAAAGGAGGGATATGACTTCTTCGATACATATTCTCCTGTCACGAGGATTACGTCCATTCGTGTTCTCATTGCTATTGCAGCTTTGCATAACCTTGAGATACATCAAATGGACGTTAAGACTGCCTTCTTGAATGGGGAGCTTGAAGAGGAGATCTATATGGAACAACCCGAGGGGTACGTTGCACCCGGTCAAGAGCGAAAGGTGTGTAAACTTGTTAAGTCACTTTATGGACTAAAACAAGCACCTAAGCAATGGCACGAAAAGTTTGACTCGACTATGAAGTCAAACGGTTTCAAGATCAATGAATGTGACAAGTGCGTCTACATTAAAGGTACTACAAATGATTACGTCATAGTATGCCTTTATGTAGATGATATGTTGATTATGGGAAGTAGTCATGATTTAATCATGAAGACTAAGAACATGTTAAAGAAGAACTTTGACATGAAAGATATGGGATTATCTGATGTTATATTAGGGATTAAAATCTCTAGAACTTCAGATGGAATTGTCTTGTCACAGTCCCATTATGTCGAGAGCATACTTAGAAAGTTTAATGCTTTTGATAATCCTCCGGCTAAGACACTGTAGATCTAAGTCTACACTTGGCCAAGAATAGAGGCGAACCAGTCTCAAATTTGGAATATGCAAGGGTAATTGGCGTCGATGTACTTAACGAATTGTACACGTCCGGACATTTCATATTGATGAGTAAACTAAGTAGTTCACAAGTAACCCAAGCACGGATCACCGGAAAGCCGTGACAAGGGTACTTAGATATTTAAAGTATACCATGAACTATGGAATACTTTATACAAGATATCCAAAGATATTAGAAGGATATTGTGATGCCAATTGGATATCGACACAAAAGACTCCAAGTCCACAAGTGGATTTGTTTTCACAATAGGTGGAGGAGCAAATGTCGTGGAAGTCTTCTAAGCAGACGTGCATAGCTCGGTCCACTATGGAATCCGAGTTCATTGCTTTGGATAAAGTCGGAGAAGAAGCGAGAATGGCTTAGAAACTTCTTAGAGGATATTCTTTGTTGGAATAAGCTGTGCCTTTCTGTTTTGATACATTTGTGATAGTCAATCAGCAATTGGAAGGGCACAAAGCAAAGATGTATAATGGTAAGTCTAGACATATACGTCGGAGACACAATATCATTAGACAGTTGATTTCGAATGGGGTTATTTCGTTTGACTACGTGAAGTCAAAGGAAAACCTTGCGGATCCGCTATTTACGAAAGGCATTGATCGAGATCAATTGTATAAATTGTTAAGGGTGGGTTTAAAATCCACAACTTAAAGAATGTTCATAGCGGTAACCCAACCTTGTGAATTGGAGATCCCAAGACCTTGGTTCAATGGGACAACTAAGTTATGAATGTTGCTAAACACTTGGAAAATATGTTAGCTCATTCTCGATACATCCAAGTATATTTAAACCTGAATGTGGTGAGGTTAAGTTTAAGACTTTTAATGATTCCTATACCGAAAGGTGGAGTATGGCAGATACTCTTCAATAGGAGATCACCTATATAAGTGAGAAGTAATGGCCGCTTCGAAAGAAACACTTATGAATCTAAGATATGGTCCAGGGCGAAATGGACACAACGTGAGAACAACAAGTGTTAGAGTTGTTATTGTGTAAGTATTGTTGTCTTGATTTACACAAACGGTGAGTAGTTCAAGACATCACGTCACTAAGCGGCTAATAAACCGATAGTACCTTACTAAGGAAGGTTCAAAGCCACAAGCTACCTATCCTCGATGCAATAACGATTCGCCGAGACTTTCAAGCGTTTAATCGCATACACGCATGCATTAATTCATTCATGTGGAGGATTGTTGGAATTGGTCTTTGAGAAATTGGGTGTTGACCCGATTTTGACCAATTAATTAAGTGGTTTCCATTTGTGAAAAATAGAATTAAATTATTTGTAAAAATTCTACTAAGAGAGTAGATGAGAATAGCATTTGGAATTTCTCAAACCGATTTCGGGTGAATGTGAAATTAATGCTAGAAGTTAGCCACTTAACACAAATAAATGGTATGGAAAATGGAAAATGTGGGGGAGGAGAGATGCTCCATCCCACATAGGAAAAGGATGAAAAGTTTGCACACTTTATTTATCCAAGTTGGACAAATGGGTTTGGGCCCTTGGTGGCACCCAAGTTTTTTAAAGGGAGAGGACCTACATGCTTGTGGGTTTGGTTCAAAGCACACACGCGCGTGCCGCCGCCCGCCGTCCGCCCACCGGCTCCGGCTCGGCTCCGGTCGGGTCGTGGGCCGAGGGCCTTGGGCTTGGGCTTGGGCTTCAAGGCCCTTATTCTTTTTGGACCAAAAACCTTTAAAAATAAATGTTTAATTAATTTTTTGTAATTAATTAAATAGATTTAATTAATTTTCGTAATTAATTAAATAAGTTCAAACCGGGAGAAGGTTCGACTCAGCGGGCGGCAGCACACGACCCGTGCGTGCCTGGTCGTGCGCCATGCAGAGTTGGAGCACCAAGACGGGGCGAGCGCACGCCCGCGGCCGTGCGTCTGGTCGTGCGCCATGCGAGAGTTGGAGCACCGTGCGACGGGCGGCGCACGGCCCGTGCGATCGTGCTCCCGCGCAAGAAAAAGGCGTCTGTTCGAGTGCAAATGTGCCTTTTTCGAGCCTACTGACGCGATTTTCCGCACGGGCACTTCATTGCTATAATATTGAAGCCCCTGCAGATGATTTGACATACGAAAATACTCAGATAATAACTGTCATTTGCATCATACGAGCATATTGATTTTCCTTTTCGTTCAAAAGCTTGAAAGTCAAGAACAACTTGTTGTTCGTTGTTGTTCGGTTTTTCTTTGGCTGCTAACCGGAACCTGTAAAGTCGTTGTATCTTAGAGGCGAGCGCCGAACCGTAAGCACTAGTATACGGGGCGTTTTCGTCTTGCGGAGACTGTATCTAATACAGGCCTCGACTAAGCCTTTACACAATCTTCCAGCCATTTTCCAAAAACAGAAACCATACACCAGAAAATTTTACCCAACACAACAGAGGTAACTAGAAATTTTCCTTGCTTTACAGAAGGTAGATAATCTTGAAATAGAATATTTTCTGGTATCATAGTCTAGAACAAAGTTTTGTTTCGTGCGAAGAATAACTGGAAACCAAAGGTATAATATTGGATAATTACGAACACATTGCGGGTGCTGGAGGTGCCGCTCACTTGCCAGGTCTCTTATAATAGTAACATGATATTTTTATTTCATCAGATTTATTGGAAAGAAAACTTGGTGACATTGCTCACTTGATTAGGCATGGTAGCTGCATTGACCCCCTTGCCTGTGATAGGTGTTCCTGTTCGTGCATCTACATTAGATGGACTTGATTCCCTTTTGTCTATTGTTCAGGTAACTTGTCCTACATCCTCTTTCTTTTTCAGAGTCTGACTGATGTTTGTGAGTTTGGGAAGCAAAATGCTGGATGTAATAAGACAGAGAGTAACGAAAATCATAAGTTCTTAAAAATCAAATCAGGCTCCTGTCTAGACAGGTGAGAGCCATAAATATGTGATTTACCATAGCATGCTTTCTTTTCTAGTATGCTGCTGCATCAGAATTTGTCCATTGATATTTTATTCTACCATTTCCATTATCTTACTTCACTGCTCTTATCAATAAATATTATGAGCTTTCAGATACGTATTCTGAATTATAAGTTTGTGCTTGTCTGTGGTTTAATAGATGCCAAGGGAAGTCCGAGTTGCGACAGTAGCAATAAATAATGCCACAAAGGCAGGTCTGCTGGCAGTAAGGTTGTTAGGAATTAGTGACATCGACTTGCAAGCTAGGTGAGGCTATCTTTCCTCTTAGAACAATATGCTCTTTGCTGTTTTTGGTTTTTTGGCTCCTTTTTTTTTCCATGTAATTTTCTAGTGAAGTGGCCTATTCCATCCTTCATTGTATAGGATGGCCCAATACCAAGAAGATAGAAGAGATGAAGTTTTAGTGAAGGATGATAAGCTGGAAAAAGGTGGCTGGGAAGATTACCTGAATTCATGAGTTTTGATGCTCTTTTTTTTTCTGGTGGTTTTTTCCCCTGAGCTGCTGTCATACCAAGAAAACAAATTGCGCGAGGCCAATAGTTAAAAAACGACATACATAGCAGAATTTATACGAGACATCGCTAGAGCAGTGGTAGCAGTTTGACCAAATGATATTGGACACACAGTAGAAAAAGTGTAGTCTTGTTTCTAAGGTGAGACTTCAGATATGGTGACCTGTGTTACTCATTGATCATCTGATGTTTTGTTTGTCCTCATGTTAAAAAGGTCTGGAGGTTAGCACAAATCAAAATCATACATGTATGGAGTCTAATTAGTTACCTGTGCCATTATGTTATTCAGCCAATGAGCCACTTGAAATGTGGCAAGGTGAAGATATTTTTCTCTTTATGATGTGCAACAAATACTGTTCTCACTGGATTAGTCATGTTGTATGGTAAAATGCCTATGGAAATTCTATATGTTTGCCTTTGACGACTTCACATGATTACTGAAATTTTAGTTGTTTCACATTAAAAACCAGTCTCTATACCAAGTTAGCAGATATATTTGTAAGCAATGCTGTTGATATGACCCTGCCAAAGCCTGCAGCGTGCTTGGGTTGGCAGGGTGGGCTAGCCTGACAAGCCTGACCTATTTTGATGGCTCTAAGTAATACCTCTATAAATTAATAATATTGAGACTCTGAAATTTTATTAATTTAGAGGTTATTGGTTAATTGGGATTAATTTATTAACTTTGAAGAGTGTTTTCTCGATTCAACTAATATAAATTTAATTACAAATAAAATATTGTCTATATCACTATCATACAATGTATATGTATGATATTTCATGGATTAAATAAAACAAACACATTGTCCATATATACATTTATGAAAATAAGTAAATTGTATCCATTGTTTTTATTACTTATAAATATAAATTATAAGCAAGTCACTTGCGTCTATGGTTCATAAGAACTAAATAAACATTCAACATATAATGATAAAGGGAACAATATAACTA
This sequence comes from Rehmannia glutinosa, assembly GCA_016081115.2. NCBI lineage: Eukaryota > Viridiplantae > Streptophyta > Magnoliopsida > Lamiales > Orobanchaceae > Rehmannia > Rehmannia glutinosa. The sequence goes on along the minus strand of CM071924.1, from coordinate 54,044,490 downwards.
CCTAGAAAAACATATCTTAAAATCATACCCAACAATGACTTCTCATCTAGACTTTTTACTAAATTGAGCTAGTTATGTTTATAATTTGAAAGAAATATTAATTTATGATATTAAAAATTACTATCTTATTATTTTTTTTTAAAAATGTAGACTTTTAGAATTGGCCCAAATTCGGACTAAAAAAATATCATTTTAGAGATGTTACCGATTTATGGAGTATTAATTTATAGAGATTTGACTGAAAATAATTGTGTGATGTACGTCATAATAGAATTGGCCCAAATTCGATGCTCTTTTTTTTGTGAGTTTGGGAAGCAAAATGCTGGATGTAATAAGACATAGAGTAACGAAAATCATAACTTAAAAATCAAATCAGGCTCGGCCTGATTTCTTCCTTGGCCCGGCGGGTTGGCATCGGCCCGGCCTGGTCCGTTTGACAGCTCTAATAATAACAACGTAAAAAGGGAGAGGCAACTAAAACTATTTCCAAATATAAAGCAGAAAATATTCTTCCACAATATAAAATGGTGACAAATGCACATTCATTGTCACTAAATATGTGTTTTTTGACGAAATAATGGCGTCATTACTTTTTGAAGAAATAAATGACAAAATGTGATATCGTCATGACAGAAAAAAAATTCATCACTTTTAATCAACAAATTATGACAAATATTTGACAAAATATTTTGCCACAATATAAAATGGCGACAAATGCATATTTATTGTCTCTAAATATGTGTTTCCGTGACGAAATAATGGCGCCACTACTCTTTTGAAGAAATAAATGACAAAATGTGTTACTGTCATGAAGAAAATTATTTTTATCATTGTTAATCAACATATTATGACAAATATTTGACAAAATATTTTGCAAAAGTAGACAATGGCGACAAATGCACATTCATTGTCACTAAATATGTGTTTCCGTGACGAAATAATGGCATCACTACTTTTTTGAAGAAATAAATGACAAAATGTGATATTGTCATGAAAGAAAATATTTTCATCACTGTTAATTGACAAATTATGACAAATATTTGACAAAATATTTTGCCACAATATAAAATGGTGGCAAATGCACATTCATTGTCACTAAATATGTTTTTTCATGACGAAATAATGGCGTCACTATTTTTTTGAAGAAATAAATGACAAAATATGATATTGTCATGAAAGAAAATATTTTATGACACCAAATGGCTTCACGGATTATAATCTATTTTTCATTGAAAGATTTCTCTCCTAAATTTTGCTTCGAAATTCTGTCGTCTAAAATTACTATGACGAATTTCGGTTAATCGTCATAGAATAAGAACAATAGTGACGAAAAATAAGATCAATGGTGACGCACATAATTGGTGTCATAAAAAAGTAATTTTCATTGTGAAATAAAATTCGCCATCTTGTTAGTTAACAAATTATGACAAAAATTTATGCGTGATAAAGAAATTCGTCATAAAATGTGTGATTTCTGTAGTGCATGATGTGTTAATTGCTTCACCCAAAATCTATTAGGCAATCCACTTCACTAACATGGTCCTTGCAGCCTTCCTTGAGAGTCATGTTTCTTCTTTCGCTACGCTACTACATTCTGTGGAGTTCTTGTCTGCAGATAACTCATGAGCAATACCATTTTCAACACAATATCGAGTAATTATCCCATTGACAAACTCGGTTCCTCTATCAAACTTTATCTTTATAATGGTTTCGCTCTTTTCATTTTGTACTCTTTTCATCACCGAGGTAACTTCGCAAAGTTTCCTTCTTTTTGCACATGAATATTGTCCATGTATATCTTAAATAATCATCTACCACTAAGGTGTATTTCTTTCCACTTATCTTTGGTGGTTCGACCGACCCAAATAGATCCATATGCAAGATGTAATATCCTTGTTGAAGAAGGACTTCGCTTATCCTTGAATGAAGATTTTATTTGTTTTCCCATCGGCATGCATCACATACACTTTCTTTCTTGTACACTAATCGAGTCGCCATCCTTCCACAAGATGACTCCTTGCAAGCTTGTTGATTGTCTTGAAGTTCGATGACTCGACTTCTTATGCCACATCCAACTTGATTCGGTTGTGCTCTTTGCTAACAGACAAGTCTTGGTGTAGCAAAGAGACCAATCTACCACATACATATTCTTGTGCCTTGATCCTTGCAAAGACTATTTCATTTGATTCAAAGATCTTTGATCCGGCATACTCCCATATTAAATCCAACATTATAGCCCTTGTCACGAGTTGGTGATGCTAGCAAGTTGAAGTTGAGACCTTCAACATAAGCAACATCTGTGATTTCCAATCCATTCTTCTTGATAGATCATGTGCCTTTGATTTCCCCTGGAGCTTTATTTCCACCAAATATGACTTTTGCACCTCTAATCTCCTTGAATCTTGATGATTTTTCTTGTTTCTGTCATATGTCCGGGAAATGTACCACTATCCATGTACTAGGTTCCTTGGCACTCATTTATTCCTTGAACCCGCAATCAAGGAAATTAGTTTTAGGTACCCATACTTGCCTGGGTCCCGAGGGGTTAGTGCTATAAGATGATCCAACCAACCTATAACCAAAGGACTTGACTCTAAGAGGTTGCCATCTATCGTGTCATAATCATAGGCTTGGAGGTTGCCATCTATCGCCGCCATAATCACAACGAGGCCATAATCATAGTGCCATCAAGAGGTTTCTTTTTGTCGTGTTCCTATGTGTGTGTTTTAGCAATTGCTTTCTTGGGATAGTTGTGATATTTTCGAGAGTGTAGTGCCAGTTTGCATATGTGTCGATAATAGTTCTTTTCCCTTTGGAATGACCTTTCCGAGATTTAGGTCTTCGCCATTTAGGCTTGTATTCCATTGGTTTTTTCTTTGATATTTTACATTGTACCAATCAACATGGTTTGGATAGTTTCTACCATTCCCATCATATGTATTTTTCTCGATGAAATTTATGGGGTTTCGGTAGCTCTGTTTGCTCTTCACAGAGTATTTTCTGTTTGAAGTTTCTTTGCAGAACTCTGTTGATTTCTTCTCGTTGTCCTCTCAAGATACTCAATCTTGTTTTCCTTTCCCTTTATATCAAGGCGCAGTTTGTTTGTGATTGTGCTTAGGAGTGAATGTGGGTGCAACATTTGGTGTTTTGGATTTTTGAGATGCTTCATTGCTTGAAGATCCTTTTTCCAAACTCACTCTTCTTGGAGTTTGACTGTGCACAAAGGAATTGAATCATATGCCTGTCTTATCTCCATATTCTTTATGACTCATGATAAGGTCATCCAATGATTTCGATGCCTTTGTAAATGAGGCAATCACATTTTTGAGGTCTTTTTCCCTATTTTCTATAGCAGCTATCTCTGCTTTGTCATTTTGGCAATCCCAGCCTTCAGTTTTGTGTTCTCATCAGCTATGTGACTTAGAGTGCTCAGCTCCTTAGTCAGCTGTGAGTTTTGGCTTTTGAGCTGGTTGTTTTCCTCATTTAGAAGTGTGTGTGAGGATTTAATGTGCTCAAAGTCTTTTATCATTTTGCCTAATGAATCATAAAGATCGGTGGGTGATGAAGTGTGTGTATCACAATCACTATCACTTGAATCTGAATGATATGAGTTAAAGTGTACCTCATCTTCTTGGTCTGGTTGATCTTGATCTTGTAGGTCCCAAGGGGTGTGAGTGTAAGGTTTAGAAGGGGGGGTTGAATAAACCTTACCAACTTTTCGATTTAGACCTTTTAAAACGTTCGAGTTAATACTTCACAAATTTGAGTCCTAGATGGACAATGACTAAGTTAGTTAATCAAACAGAGTTAGCCACTCAACAAACTCGACCGTTTGTTGATAGAATAACTCATTGTTTTTGACTAGAACTTAACTTGACTATGATATGTTTTCAACGGAAGACTTAACACCCTTGAATTTGGTTTAAGATGTTTTAATACTTGGTTTTAGCACCTTTTTGATTATCAATTGGACAAGAAATTTATCAAAAATATTGAAATAATGTGCAAAAATTAAAGTCTTTGAAATGTAAATGACATAATAAATTTTTATAGAGGTTCAAAGATGGGGTAATTCTTCTAATCCTCTCTTCTCCACCTCCTGGAGGAATCCACTAAGTATTGATCAAGATACAAAGTGGTAATCGGTCGATGCAAGTCTTGATCACATAGCCGACTTGATCCTTTGGGACTCGTCAGGAGATGCCTTGGTCACACAACGGGGTTCTCGACGACTCGCCTTCTTCACAGGGCACCGCTTTGCTACTACTGACTCACTTGCTCAAGCTTCTTGGATTTCATCACGAAGCCCTCCAAAACCCGAGACCGGTTCGACCTTGAACCTTTATAAAATCCTCCTTGGAATGTAGACCCTTGGTTCTTCAAATGTTTCCTCTTCAACCGATTGAAGTCGTCTTTCCTTCACAGGTAAGTGTTGGATTGATTTCCTTCGTAGTGTAGGCTTGAGGATTGAACTTGAATGATTTGAGAATAGTTCGATTTAGATATTGCTTTTCTTGCTCGTATTTGTTTTTCGGATTGTCAAGGTTACCTTTTCTCAAAGTGATTCTCGGCCTTTTATAGTGTTCTTTTGAAAATTTGCCCGTTGAAGAGATATGTTAATATTCAAAAGACACTTGTGGTCGTTGGCTTGTCTTGTTGTAGTTCTTGGAATTGACATTTCCTCGTATGAATGATTCTTGACTTTTCGAGTTTCGACACAGAGCAAGCGAGTGCTTCCCATTGGTTTATTCCTTTTGCACGCTTATGGGACTAAGCACTTTAAGAAAGGCAAGATGGAAGTATTACTTGTTTAAGTAATTCTCTTGACTTCGTGCAACGGATCTCTTCGATTGTCTCGACTTGACCGCATTTACTTGACTTCCCAGGTGACTTGAGTCGCCTTCCAATCATTGGATGACTCATCCGTCACTTCATCTTGAGACTTGGTTATCTTGAGTTGACTTGACCGACACTTCACTCGTTGCATCTCGCCTACACCTTGGTCGAGTTTCTGTCTTCTCTTCTTGCCACACTCACATTTGCCCACAATGAGTCTTCCTTTAGTCTCCGGTTGTCTTCTTGCATGTTGGGCATAGCCGACTTAACTCACTCGACCACCCCTATCTATTACAATGCAATTTACAACAAAAATGGGGTGCCAACTTTCTATTCTAAGTTTTACATGGCATTCATCAAAATCTAAAAATTAATTTCCCAACAATTTCCCCCTTTTTGATGATGCCAAAACTTAAAACATTCATACAATAATTAAACAAAGCAAAGATACATACAGACAATGTAGAATCACGAGAATGTATGCGTAGAATCAATCTTTTATTGATCATAACATTATTGTTCTTTACAATTTTTCTGAGTGTATCGAGCTTAAATGTAACATAATGTAGCCATGCTATTCTATATCTATGCAATTATAGAAATTATACAAGTTTATTCGATGTACGTAAGACTTACATAAAGATGTATTTACATAGTAAAATACATGAAGGGGTGACAAGAACACTTCATCTCCTTTCTTCGCCACCTTCTTTCCTCTTCTTCTTGACTCTGTCTTCTTCGATCTATTCCTCTTATTCTCTTCTTCACCGCTTTTTTTTTCTCATATGCTTTCCGGCAGCCTTCATCTCTTCTTTTTCTTTCTTGCCTTTCTTCCCACAAATTTGAGTTTGTCTTCTATTTTCTTCCTCGATTCTTTTCACATACTCAAAGATTGTTCTTGGCCACTTGCAGTTGGCTACTTCGTCGAATCCAGCCCAATAGATCCCTCCTTTCTTGCCTGGATCTATATATTCAATGTTTTTGGGCAGAGGTCAGGTCGAAACCTCTTCCTCCACCATCGCTTCTTCCTCCGCCTCGGGGCGTGTATTATCTTGGGGCCTTCTTTTTCCTAGCCGAGTGACTAGCAGAGTGACCCAGCAGAGCGATCGCAAGAGTCCGTCGCTTATCGCCTTCTTCACATAGCTTGAGGCCTTTTTCCCAATACAAATCCTAGGCTTGAGCCATGGACATATTTGCGAAGTAACCTCGGATGCGGCGTCTTGAATTCATCAACAGATCTTGGCCTTGCCCGATGTCCAAATGGCATAGGTGTCTCTGTCGTTGGAATGCCTCCATGTTGTTTTAGTATATCCATAACTCGGGCATCCATCTTTCCTTCCACCTCCTTCATCCCGCCTTCAACTATCTTTCTCTTTTGACCATGGGTATGCTGCGGGGATGTTGGAGCGCAGAGTCACGGGAAGTTTCTTCGATGATATCACCGTGTGACAAGACCTTGTTGGGGGGGTTTAAGCAATCATCAAGGTCATATCTTTCGAACCTTTTGAACCTTCCCCTCAACAGATTTTCCCTTCTTCTCTCTTCTTAGTTCCTCGGTTGTCTTCTCCTTCACAATTGTGTCCTTCTTCTCGACTTCGAGATCCTTTCAACGCTTTAGGTATTCCTCTTCCCCTTTTTGGCATCATCAAAGGAGAGAGGAACCCCCCGAAACAAGCTAGCGATCATGAAGTCTAAGCTACTGATAGCCGAGTTATGCTTGAATCTGCTTTGTGGAGTATGCTACACGGAATTCGGAGCGGGTGGCGTTGGATTCAGCTGTTACCGGCTTCATTTCAGCCATGAGGAGGTTGAATTTCCTCTCCATGTTCTCCTCTCCGCGCAGAGCTCTTTCTTATTAAATTCACGCAGATTTGCATCTCGTGTTGTGAGATTCATGCATTCGATCGATGTTCTCTTGCATTCTTGTCTTCATATCAAGCATTCTCAGCCCGCCAGACTAGCAATTTATTGAACAATGTCCTGAAATATCGAGCTTGTTCTACGCGCATTGTTTGCTATTGTTGCCACCATTCCCGGATCCCGACAATTATTCCTCGCAGACGGCAGTAAGATTTGCGTCTCTCGTTATCCAAAGATCATGTCTAGTGAGGCTGGTGCCTCTCCATCTTCTCTATCTCTCGCAAATATGGCCTTGAAAACTTCTCGAACCTCGGTTGTCACTTGCTCTCACCGGTGGCGCCAAGCAACGTCAAAGTCAAAGTCTCTTTGGGACGATGGTGTCTCGTTGGAATAATGGGATCGGAGTTTATGGAAACGTTCTTGATCTCGGTGATTCTTCGGGAAGGTCGTACTTCCGAGAGAGAAGGGAAACGATTCTTCAAGCGGATCATCACGGGCAATGGGAATCTACTCAATGACAACTTGTGCTTGTGAAGTTCTGGTGGAGTCGATCCTGCCGCAACTTGGGGAGCTCGCGCGATTGACTGTTTGATTGTGGTCTATTGTGGAGTTGACCCACCTTGCCGAGCCTCGGTTGTCTTAACGGCTTCGTCGGTCTCAGTGATTTTTCCATATGAGTTGGTGGTCCTCGGCCATATCGAGCGTCATCGGACGATGATGAGATTTGCATGGGTGGCTCATCATCAAAATTAAAGGTTTGGCGAGTAGCCTTAAGGTCGACGACTTACTCGTGCTTGGGAGAACATCCTCACTCGGTGAGTCTTTTAGATGGGCAATAGGGGATGACTACCGTCTTCACCTTCGGATCCCAAAAAGGTTACATCGGATTTTCTTGGGAATCGTGAAGAGAACTTATCTCTGTTCGAGGATGGATCAATGATAGTAGGAGGGATGTTCTGTTCTTCCATCTCTTTACCGGGAAGTCTCAACCTCCCGTCGGCCTTCATTACTCATTGTAGTCTCAAAGCTGGGCGGGGCTCGATGATCCCTTCGACAAGTGTCATTTGTCTTGGGGTCTTTCGAGGTGGCATCCACCGGAGTCTCAACTCCATGGATTGCACTTTCATTGCCCAAAGTGTTAACTCCCAAGGCGCGGTTCCTTCGTCGCGGCCTCGATCGCATCGGCGGTGTCATGTCATTGGCCGCAGCGGTTGGATTTCATTTGAGACAGTCTTAAGCTATCGAGCCTCGTCGATGACAACTTGATGTGTATCCATTTGTTGTTCCTCCTCCACTTCGCCTCCAAGATTCGTTGTTCCTTCTCCGGACTCCCGGTTGTTCCTTTTGAGTATTCAGTAGTTGGGGCGGTGGTGAGACACCTTCATAAGGGTAGGCTTGATTGTGGTCCCCACAATCCCGGTTTCATCGCGCCGGTTCCTTAACACCTTCTTTTCGAGTGAGCGGGGAAGTGGTGGCAGAACAAGCGGGCAATATGCTGCACCACTCCCATCGGATCAATCTCCAGCTGCGATGTGGAAGACTCCCCTGGTCCTTCCAATAACCGTTGCTCATGTAGGATCCTAGATTCCCGCATGGCTTGCTGCATCTCCAATTCTTCTGTAGTAGCAAAGAGGGTCCATATCATCATCACTCCCGAGAGAATGTCAAGATGAGGATGTGTATGATCAGTGGTTCCGAGTAAAGGGACAACATCGGCCTTTTCACGAGCCACTTATCTCGCGATCTCGCTTCTCCTTGTCTTTCAAGATCGCAAGATATCTCGTGCGATTTTTCTTCATCCAGTGCTTGGACCACAGTGGTCAATCCGAGAAAGTTCAACAGTTCTTCTTCTTCTTCAATAAATTCGGTCTTTGGAACTGTTCCCTGGATCGACTCAGCTTCCACTTCCTCCACTCTCGCAGACGATTTTGGATGTCTGGATATGGTGGGGATAGGATCATTATATCATCATCATCTTTGTCATCTTCTCCCTGTTGTCCCTCGTTCTCAGGGATTGAAGGTAGCAAACTTTGGTGCTCCACACCCTCAGCAGCGTCTGTTGCAGGAGGGGATACAATCCTATCACCAGGAGAGTTTGCTTTCTCAGATGCTTCTTGTGTCTCAAATTGTTACGATGACAAATTTGTGTCTTGATTTGCCTCTCACGATCGGCTTCAAAGACTTGGTTGTTTCATCTACAATTTTCGAGACTCTACTTCTCCAGCTAGATCTCCGGTATTTGTTTGATTGGGCGACTCGGCCCGGTTTCTCAAGCTCGAACGCTTGAAGATTCTTCTTCTTTTAGTCCTTACCGAGGGATTTCGGCTCTGACACGGTTTCTTCGAGTCTGGCGGCGGGGGCGGCCGTTGTCTTTTTCTCGAGGAGTTGGCCATCTCGGCTTATCGGTCCTCCTTTTCTTGATAACCGAGAGAAGGTATTTGAGGCTCTTTCTCTGCGGCCGCAGGGGCAGTGCATCTTTTATTTTCTTTTTCTTTTTTTGCAGGGGTAGCGATCTTCTTTGTAGTCTGCAGGGCACTTCTTACGGGGAGAGGAGGAGATAGTTGTTTTTTCAGTGGTTTGATTCCCCCTCACTCGTGACGACTCTCTTGGCATATGCTCGCTTCTATGCTTCGGAAAGGTTAGACCAGGAACATTTTCTTGTTGACATGGAACGCCTTTCCATGTCGAAGAGGGACTCCTTTCACTTCCATCATCCGGCCAATCACGTGTCGCACCAGGGGATCCTCCAAACGAACCATCCTTCTTGAAGGATTTATTCCCAACATTTTGGCGAGTCTTCGTATACAAACTCAGCCTTGAGTTCACCTTCTTTTCTTCTATGATTGCATCCATCACGATCACTTAGTTTTGGGTGATTAAAGCTTCCAAATTTGATATCAACGCACTTGGCAACAATATCCAAGACTTGTGGTAGTCTTCCTTCAAGAGCTTCTTCTTCTGTGTAGACAACCTTTGCAAAGCATAGTCGAGTTTGGCTACTTCCTTCCAAGCAGCAGCCAGGTTAACATCGACTTCATAAATCTCCCAAGACTCCTTCCGCCGGTAATGAAGCGATGTCTTGCGGATCTTGGCGTGATGGTGAACTCTTTTCCATGAACAGAGGACTTGATGCCCTCATCGTGAACTTCGGCGTTCACGAGAAGCGTGCGACCTCTTCCACGTAGGTCATCGAAAACTCCATCGTCAAAAATGGTTTTGATCCGGACTTTTCGACTTCTCTCGCTATCGTCTTCACAAGGGTGTCGTCAAACCCTGTTTGATCATGCCGTCGAAATCCACTGTAGACCCGGTGTGGATTTGCTTTCCCAATTTGACAAAATCGTGAGTAGATGCCATTTCTCGATGTTTTACCGAACAAAACTTTGAAAATGAACTTTGAAGATTTGTAGGGTTTTGAGAGAAAATTTCATTCTTTGCTTTCGAGAGAGATGAACAGTTTTGGTAAATTGAGAGAATGTTGGCGAAACGGTATATGTATGGGTTATGAAAGGACGTGCGGGTGGTTTTGAAATTTGATCAAGATCAACGCTTAGATTTTGCACGCCGATTAACATTTAATTTCTCGCATTTAATGCGGCAAAGCATTTATATCCAATCATAAGCTTGGTATGTAGCTTTTGATCGTACACGTCATAATTGTCTTTGGCGTCATTCTTAAAAATATTCCCGCTTCAGAAAAACGATCGCGTTTTTGCCACTTTGCTCATAAATTACTCGGCTTATTCCTTAGCCGATTTAACTCTTCTCTCTTTGCACATAGGTACTCGGTTGTCGATTAACTTGACGCAGTGATTCTCCGTCTGGTGATTCACTTAGCCGATTCAAGAGTTGACCCTTTTTCATCTTTTTGTGTTTCATCTCTTTTCTTTGACTCTTCCGAGTGTCAATTCAGCTCAATTAACCCTAATTCATGCTTGAGTTCTTCAAATCTTGATTCACATAATGGCTTTGTGAATATATCGCCTAATCGCTTATCGGTTGAGATATATTCCAAGGTGATGTCCTTCTTTTCAACATGATCTCTTATGAAGTGATATCTGACATCAATGTGCTTTGTTCTTGAGGGCAAAACAAGATTTTGAGTAATTGCAATTGCACTTGTGTTATCACACATAATTGGAATTTCTTTTTCTTCAACTTCATAGTCTCTCATTTGTTGTCTCATCCATAAGACTTGGACACAAAAATGCCTGCCCAGCCTATGTATTCTCGCTCACTGTGTGTAGGTAGCTATTGAATTTTGCTTCTTGCTAAACCAGAAATTAGCCTATTTCCAAGCATTTGACATGTACGAGGTACTCTTCCTGTCAACTCTACATCCAAAGATAGTCGAGTCTGAGTAACCAATTAGCTTGAATCCACCTTCCTTAGGATACCATAAGCCAACTTCTTGGCTTCCTTTCAAATATCTCAAGATTCTTTTGGCTGAAGTCATGTGGCTTTCTTTTGGAGCAGATTGAAATCTTGCACATACACCTACAAAGAAAGGTGATGTCCGGCCCGCTTGATGTGAGATGAGCAATGATCCAATAAGTGCTCAGTATCTTGTTTGATCCACAAAGCTTGCCATCCGCATCCATATCCATTTTGACTAATGTATTCATTGGTATTTTCACGTAAGACTTCTCTTCCATGCCAAATTTCTTCATTAAATCTCTGGTGTATTTTGTCCGACTTATGAAGGTTCCATCCTTCATTGTTTTACTTGGAGTCCAAGGAAGAATGTCACTCTCCCATCATGCTCATTTCAAATTTGCTTTGCATAAGATTTGAGAATTTATCACACACTCTTTGTTTGTGGATCCAAAGATGATGTCATCCACATATATTTGAACAAGCAAAAGATACTCTTCCCATCTTGAATTCTCAAGAGTGTTCTATCCACTTTGCCTTTTGTAAATCCGTTCTCAATCGGAATTGTGATAATGTATCATACCATGCTTGGTGCCTGTTTCAATCCATATAAAGCTTTCTTGAGTTTGTATACTTTATCTCCAAAAGTCTTCTCGCTCAAATCCTGGAGGTTGTTCAACATATACTTCTTCCTCCAATAACCCGTTAAGGAATGCACTCTTTACATCCATTTGATATACGGTGAAGTTCTTGTGAGTAGCATAGGCAAGAAACATCCTTATGGCTTCCAATCTTGCCACAGGAGCAAAAGTTTCATCAAAATCTATTCCTTCTTATGGCAATACCCTTTGGCTACCAATCTTGCTTTGTTTCTTACCACAGAACCTTCCTCATTCATCTTGTTTCTGAACACCCATTTAGTGCCAATAACATTTTGATGGGTAGGTCTTTGAACCAATTCCCACACTTTGTTTCTTTCAAATTGATTCAGCTCTTCTTGCATGGCTTGAATCCAATGTGTGTCATCCAATGCTTGTGACACATCTTTTGGCTCTATTTGTGAGATGAAACAAGTGAACATAGCTTCTTGTTGGGTTCTGGATCTGGTTTTTACACCTTCTCTTACATCTCCGATGATTAGTTCTGGTGGATGGTCTCTCAGCCATCTTACATCAGGTTGGAGTAAGTTAGCTGGATTCAGTCGTCTTGCAGTTGTGTTATTTTGATCAGCTCTCTCATCATCACTTAGCTGCATATTTCCCAGCTGTCTTTGAGACTCAGCTATCTCATCTTCATCTGGGTTTATAATTCCAGCTTTAGCTTCAACATAGGGACTCTTCTGCATGGTTGGCTGATTCACTTATCGGTGACTCTTCAACGTCTTATCCATTTACATTGGGTTCATCAAACACCACATGAATGAATTCTTCTGTAACCATTGTCCTCTTGTTGAGCACTCAGAGGCTTTGCTTTCGGTGAGTATCCTAAGAAGATACCTTCATCAGCTTTAGCATCAAAAGCCTTTAAATTATCTTTGCCATTGTTGTGTATGAAGCATTTGCATCCAAATATTCTAAAGTATGCAACATTTGGCTTTCTCCCTGTCCAAATCTCATAGGGAGTCTTTGTCAGCTGTCTGTTTATCATGCATCTATTTTGAGTATAGCATGTTGTGTTTATTGCTTCAGCCCAAAATCTTTTAGCACCGTGGCTAACATGGTCCTTGCTGCTTCTTTGAGAGTCTTATTCCTTCTTTCTGCAACTCCATTTTGCTGTGGAGTCCTTGCTGCTGATAATTCATGACCAATACCATTTTCAACACAATACTGAGTTATTATACCATTGACAAACTCAGTTCCTCTGTCAGATCTTATTTTGATAATGGTTTGACTCTTCTCATTTTGGATTCTCTTCATCAGTTGTGGTAGTTTCTGCAGAGTTTCTTTCTTCTTACACATGAATATTGTCCATGTGTATCTTGAGTAGTCATCTACTACCACCAAGGTGTATTTCTTCCCACTTATACTAGCTGGTTCAACTGGACCGGATAGATCCATATGTAGCAGGTGCAATATTCTTGTTGAAGATGGACATGTCTTTTCTTTGAATGATGATTTGATCTGTTTTCCCATCTGGCATGCATCACATACACTTTCCTTCTTGTATACTGAGTCTGGAAGTCCTTCCACAAGATTGCTCCTTGCAAGCTTGTTAATTGTTTTGAAGTTTAGGTGACTCAGCTTCTTGTGCCACAGCCAACTTGATTCTCTTGAGCGTTTTGCTAGCAGACAAGTGATTGGTGTTGCAGATTGACCAATCTACCACATACATGTTCTTTGTCGCATCCTTGCAACACTACTTCATTAGATTCAGTGTTCTTGATTTGGCACACTCCCATATTGAATCCAACATTATAGCCCTTGTCACATAGTTGACTTATGCTTAGTAAGTTGAAATTGAGGCCTTCAACATATGCAACATCTGTAATTTCTAATCCATTTTTCTTGATGGATCCAATGCCTCTTATTTCTCCTGGAGCTTCATTTCCTCCAAATATGACTTTTGCACCTCTAACCTCCTTGAATTTTGACAGATTTTTCTTGTTTCCTGTCATGTGTCTGGAACAGCCACTATCCATGTACCAGGTTCCTTGGCACTCAGCTGTTCCTTGAACTCCGCAGTCAAGGAAATTAGGTTTTAGGTACCCATATTTGTCTGGGTCCTGAGGGGTTAGTATTGTAAGATGATCCAACCAACCTATAGCCAAATGATTTGACTCTAAGAGGTTGCCATCTATCAGTGCCATAATCATAATTAATTTTAGCAAATTGCTTGGGGTTTTAGGTTCATACAAGTTGTCTCTTTTGTCTGTATGCTGTGTATGTATTTCAAAGAATTGCTTTGTTTGGGTAGTTGTGATATCTTTGAGGATAGTGCCGAATGCATATGTGTCTTGATGATAGCTCTTTTACCTTTGGAATGGCCTTTCTTTGAGTCTTAGGCCTTTGCCATTAAGGCTTATATTCCATAGATCTTTGTCGATAGTTCACAATATTCCAATCACTTGATGGATAATTTCTACCATTCCCATCATATGTATTCCTTTTATAGAATTTCTAGGGCTTTTGGTAGCTCTGTTTCTTCTTTACGAGTACTTCCTGTTTGGAGTTTCTTTGAGGAACTCTACGGTGGATTTCTTCTCACTGTCCTCTCAAAGACACTCAACTCGGTTGTTTTCCTTTTCCTTTATAACCAAGGCCAGTTTTCTTGTGTTTGTGCTTTGGAATAAATGTGTGTGCACCATTTGGAGTTTTGGATTTTGAGATGCTTCATTACTTGAAGATCCTTTTTCCAAAATCACTTTTGAGCTTGACATAGCACGTAAGAATTAAATCCTAAGCCCTGTCTTATCTCCACATTCTCTTTGACTCATAATAAAATCATCCAAGGATTTAGATGCCTTAGTGAATGAGGCAATCACATTTTGAGGTCATTCTCCCTCTTTTCTATAGCGACTATCTCTGCTATTAACTTAGCATTTTCAAGCATTTAGACTTTTATTCTCATCGCCTATGTGACTTAGAGTACTCGGCTCCTTGGTCATTTGTGAGTTTTGGCTTTTGAGTAGGTTGTTCTCCTCATTTAGTAGTGTGTGTGAGGATTTAATGTGTTCAAAGTCTTTCATCATTTTGCCTAATGAATCATAAAGATCGAGTGGGTGATGTAGTGTGTGTGTCACAATCATGTCACACTAGAACCGAGTGTGATGAGTTAGAGTGTACCTCATCTTCTTGGTCAGGGTTGGTCTTGTTCTTTGGCCATTAGACAAATCAAGGCTTCTTCTTCGTAGTCGCTTGAGTAGTCACTTCACTACTCTCCGAGTCTGTTGTGTCTTTGACTTGACTGTCTCAAATAGCAGTCTCTGCAGCCAACATTGCCTTTTTATTCTCTTGTCTTCTTTCTCTCAAGACTTTTCTTTCCTCTTCATTAATGTATTTGTTGACTACAGGATATGGGCATCCAATGGCATAGTGGACGGGTTGCTGCGGTTCAAAGATAAATTTTCAACCTTTAGATCGATTCTTTCCATCCTTGGATTGTCGGCTCTTTGATACTCAATCCTTTGATGCTCTGTTCTTTTGGGTGGCCTATCTTCCCTTGACTTGGAGGAGCCGAGTGTCTTCTGAAGGATTCACCTTTGCCTCTTTTTGTAATTCTTGTTGAAGAATTTGTTAAACCTTTTAACCATCAGGGCAATCTCCTCTTGGTCAATGACTTCCTTGACCTCGACTCTTTTACCATCCTTAACTATTAGAGCAAATTTGTTTTGGGCACAAATTGTCTCCTCTTGGTCTTTTCTTCCCAACTCAAATTCGTAGGCTTTGAGATCCGAGAATAGCTCATGGTTGGATGTCTTTGATAGGTCCATGGAGTGTCTCGGGGCCATGACTTTCATTTCCCACTCGGATGGGAGACTTCTTAGAATCTTCATACACATTTTCTTCTCGTGTATATTATTTTCCAAGTGCATATAGCTCATTGGTAATTTACGCGGAACCGAGCATCCAGTTGATCCAAGGTTTCTCCCGCAAGCATCTTGAAATTTTCAAATTTCTCAGACAAAGAACATATAGTTTATTTTCCTTGATTTGTTCGAGCCTTCACAAATCAAGATTAGCTTGTCCAAGATTTCTTTTGCCATTTTGCATTATTTGACTTTGTTGAACATGGCTTTGTCAAGGTTTTGTAAAGAATGTCCTTGGCCATGTTGTCAAGGTTATATCTTTTCTTTTCATCATTTGTCCATTCGGCTCTTGGTTTTTCAACCATAGCCGGGTCTAGAGCAAAGATCCTCTTCTCCTCTGCGGCTCTCCTTGCTTGTTTGTGTTCACTTTTAAAATTTGAAGTGGCCCATCTTCTATCACTATCCACATTTCATCGTAATCTTTGATAAATGAGCTCGCATACAAATTTTCCGGTCATCAAATTCTCAATAGTGAACATAGGGATGCGTGTCAAATTTGCTTCCATGATAATAACTTTCTTGAATAAAAGAGTTTTGAAAGATCAAGTCTTAAAGCAAGCTTTGAAAAATTTGGAGATCTAGTTCAAGAACTGCCATGCGGATGGCTCAATGAACCAACCGCTCCGATACCACTTGTAGGTCCCAAGGGGTGTGAGTGTAAGGTTTAGAAGGGGTTGAATAAACCTTACCAACTTTTGATTTAGTCCTTTTAAAATGTTTAGAGTTAATACTTCACATGTGAGTCCTAGATGGATGACTAAGTTAGTTAATCGCCAGAGTTAGTCACTCAACGCAGACTGACCGAGCCTGTTGATAGAATAACTCATTTGTTTTGACTAGAACTTAACTTGACGCGTGATATGTTTTCATTGGAAGACTTAACACCCTTGAATTTGGTTTAAGATGTTTTAATACTTGGTTTTAGCACCTTTTTGATTATCAATTGACAAACAAATTTATCAAAGCAAATATTGAAATAATGTGCGTAAATTAAAGTCTTTGAAATGTAAATGACACAATAAATTTTTATAGAGGTTCAAGATGGGGTAATTCTTCTAATCCTCTCTTCTCCAACTCCCTGGAGGAATCCACTAAGTATTGATCAAGATACAAAGTGGTAATCGGTCCGGATGCAAGTCTTGATCACGAGCCGACTTGATCTTTGGGACTCGACCGGAGATGCCTTGGTCACACGGTGGCTTCTCGACGACTCGGCTTCTTCACAGGTACCTGCCTTGCTACTACAACTCACTTGCTCAAGCTTCTTGGATTTGATCACGAAGCCCTCCAAAAACTTGAGACTGGTTCAACCTTGAACCTTTCTACAATCCTCCTTGGAATGTAGACCCCTTGATTCTTCAAATGTTTCCTCTTCAACCGATTGAAGTCGTCTTTCCTTCACATGTAAGTGTTGGATTGATTTCCTTCGTAGTGTAGGCTTGAGGATTGAACTTGAATTATTTGAGAATAATTCAGTTCTGAGATATTGCTTTTCTTGCTCGTATTTGTTTTCGATTGTCAAGGTTACCTTTTCTCAAAGTAATTCCTTAGCCTTTTATAGTGTTCTTTTGAAAATTTGCCCGTTGAAGAGATAGGTTAATTTTTAAAAGACACTTGTGGTCGTTGGCTTGTCTTGTTGCGAGTTCTTGGAATTGACATTTCCTCGTATGAATGATTCTTGACTTTTGAGTTCTCGACACTGGTGCGGTGCTTCCCATTGGTTTATTCCTTTTGCACGCTTAAGGGGACCGAGCACTTTAAGAAAGGCAATATGGAAGTATTACTTGTTTTAAGTAATTCTCTTGACTTCCTCGTGTAATGGATCTCTTTCATTGTCTCGACTTGACCGCATTTACTTGACTTCCCAGGTGACTTGAGTCGACTTCCAATCATTGGATGACTCATCTGTCACTTCATCTTAAGACTTGGCTATCTTGAGTTGACTTGACTCGACACTTCACTCAGCCTACATCTCAACCGCACCTTGATCGAGTTCATGTCTTCTCTTGCCACACTCACCGCCTCACAAGAGAGTCTTCCTTTAGTCTCCAGTTGTCTTCTTGCATGTTCGGGCATAGCCGACTTAACTCACTCGACCAGCCCTATCTATTACAATGCAATTTACAACAAAAATGGGGTGCCAACTTTCTATTCTAAGTTTTACATGGCATTCATCAAAATCTAAAAATTAATTTCCCAATAGTTCTTTAGCCATAAGGCGAGATCATGGCTTCTTCTTCGGAATCACTTGAGTAGTCACTTCACTACTCTCGAGTCTGGCCGCTTCTTTAGACAAAGTTGTCTCAGAATCTCGGCTCAAAGAGCCAACGGCTTTCTTCTTTTCCCCTGTTTTCTCTCTCTCAAGGCTTTTCTTTCTTCTTCATTCCTATATTTGTTGATGGTGGATAGGAACAATCAACTCGCAAAATGTCCACGATTGTCTCAGTTCAACACAGTTCTCGACTCTTGATCGCCTCTTTCTGTTCTTGGGTTATCGGCTCTCCGATATTCTACCCGTTGATGCTCACTCTCTTGGGTGGCCTATCTTCCTTGATTTAGAGGGAGTTGAATGTCTCCTGGAGGTTTTACCCTTGTTTCTTTTATAGTTCTTATTGAAGAACTTGTTGAACCTTTTAACCATTAGGGCATCTCCTCCTGGTCTATGGCTTCCTTTGGTTCACTCTCTTTCCATCCTTGACTACCAATGCAATTTGTCTTGGGTACATCTGTTTCCTCTTGCTCTTTTCTTCTCGGCTCAAACTCGTAGGCCTTGAGGTCCGAGAATAGCTCATGGTTAGATGTTTTGAGAGGTCCATGGAGTGTCTCAGGGCCATAGTCTTCATTTCCCATTCATCTGGAAGGCTCCTCAAGATCTTCATACACATTTCCTTTCGTGTGTATTCCTTTCTAAGAGCTGAAAGCTCATTTGTAATCTCGATTAAACTGTATCTAGCTGGTCCATAGATTCACCCGCAAACATTTTAAAATTTTCAAATTTTTGAACAAAGAATAGACAATTTATTTTCTTTAATTTGCTCGACCCTTCACAAATTAAAGTTAGCTTATTCGCATTTCTTTTGATGTTTTGCAGGATTTGACTTTATTGAACATTGCTTTGTCCAAAGTCTTGTAAAGTATGTCCTTGGCCACACTGCCCAAGTTGTATCTCTTCCTATCATCATTAGTCCACTCGATCCTTGGTTTTTCAACCACGGTCGGGTCTTTCTTCAAAGAACTTCTTTTCCTTCGATTTGTAGTCTTGCTTTTCTTCGTATTCACTTTCAATATTTGCGGTGGTCCATCCTGTATCACAAGCCACATTTCATCATGTAGAGCGGAGATAGATGAGCTCGCATACGAATTTTCCAATCATCAAATTCTTCCAAAGTGAACATAGGAATGCGTGTCAAATTTACTTCCATGATAATAACTTTGCTAAAAGTGAAAGATTTTGAAAATGCAAGTGTTTAAAAACCTTTTTGAAAAGATAAAGATCTAGTTCGAAACAAGTCGGAAGCCTCAATGAACCAACCGCTCCGATACCACTTGTAGGTCCCAGGGGGTGTGAGTAAGGTTTAGAAGGAGGTTGAATAAACCTTACCAACTTTTCAATTTTAGTCCTTTTAAAACTATTATAGAGTTAACTCAAACAAACTACGTCCTTGATGGACAACTAAGTTGGTTATTCAGCTAAGTTAGCCACTCAAATGATTTCGATAAGAGTGTTGATAGAATAACTCGGCTTTTTAACCCGAACTTTAACTTGGATGTGTTGGTTTTATCAACGGAAGACTTAACACCCTTTGAATTGTTTTATGCTTGTTTTAACACTTGATTTTAGCACTTGGTTATTAATCGCTTGGACATCAAATATGAGTTTATCAACATATATGGTGTAAGTATGCAAAAATGTAAATGTCTTTGAAAAAATAAATGACACAGATAATTTTTATAGAGGTTCAAGATTGGGTAATTCTTCTAATCCTCTCTTCTCCAATATTTGGAGGAATCCACTAAGTAATGATCGTTTACAAAGTGGTGAAAATCTAGAGACAACCTTGGTCACACAATCGGCTTCTCTACCGACTCGGCTTCTTCACAGGGCTTGTTGCTTGCTCTTATTTCACTATCTCAAGCTCTTGGATTTGATCATGAATCCCTCCAATAACTTGATATCTTGGTTCGACCTTTAACCTTCCTACAATCCTCCTTGGAAAGTAGACCCCTTTTGATTCTTCAAAAGTTTCCTCTTCAACAGATTTGAAGTTGCCTTTCCTTCACAACTTGTGTTGGATCGATTTCCTTCGAGTTTGTGCTTGAGGATTTGCTTGAATATGCTTGAGAATATTTCGGGTTAATAGCTTGAATAATGCTTGATTTCTCGTGTGTGTAAGGTAACCTTTTCTCAATGAATTTCGTCAGCCTTTTATTGTGAACTTTCAAATTTTGTCCGTTGAAGAGATAGCTGATTTTAAAAGTCACTTGTGTTTGTTGGCTTGTCTTGTTCTGATCTTTGATGTTGACATTTCCTCATATTTAATGTCTTGCAAAGATTGCGATGTTTCGACACTTGGTACAGTCTTCCCATTGTTTGTTCCTTTTGCACATAACTAGAACTAACACTTTATCTCTCGACAACTTTAACATGTTACCATTATGAGTAACATTCTTGACTTTCATCAACGGATCTCGTTCGATTGTCTTGACTTGATCATGCATCTTTTATTCCCCAGGTGATTTGAGTTAGCTTCCAATCCTTGGATGACTCATCCGTCACTTCAACTTGAGACTGGCTTGAGTTGACTTGATCGACTCTTCACGCAATTGGTGATTGAGCTAATACATCTTGATCGAGTTATTGACTTTCCTTCTTAGCCATACTCATCTTGTCTTGCAAGAGTAGAGTCTTCACTTGATCTTGATTGACTTCTTATATTTCTAGGCATAGCTAACTTGACTCAGCTTTTCCCATTTCTATCTATTACAATGCAAATTACAAGAAAAATTGGGTGCCAACTTTCTAGTTTAAGTTTTACATGGTATCATCAAAATCTACAAAATAAATTTCCTAACAGCAAAGTGGTGGTCGAAAAAAAAAAAATAGAGGAGGGAAGAAGAAGAGAAAGAAAAAGAAAGAGGATTGTTTAGGTGGATGTTCGCCGTGGGCGGCGGAAGCGGCATGCGCACGGGGAGTGTGGAGACAAGAGAGGGGGAGGAGTTGCACCTAGAAATGTGTGTGAGTGTGTGTAAAAATCTGAAAAATGAAGTTAGGGTTAGGGTTTGGGGTATTTAAATGTGTGTCAAATGGGTGGGTTTTGGCTTAGGTGTCGCTTGGGTGTGGGCTTTAGTATAATAAAATTGCTGAAAATTTAAATATGAAATTAGGCTCTTACTTTGGTCCGAAATTTGTTGAATAAAATTTAAAATGTGGTCTTGAGTTTGGGCTATTTAAATAAAGGGTTATTGATTTTTTAGTACCGACCTATAAGCACTTTGCTAGTTTAATACGACATTTCCGAGTTATCAATTTAGTACCCATACTTCACATTTTTTATAAATTGGTACCTATTCACTTTTAAGGACAAAAGTGCCCCCAAGAAACATATTCAAAAGGAATTTTTGTGTATGCTTATTTAAATTATAAAATTAGTTAAATTTTAATTAATTTAATTATTAAAAAATAAAATAAAGTTTCTAAAAATATTAATGAATTTTTAGAAAAAAAAATAAAATCAATAACATTAAATTAGTAAATTAATAAACATAAAGTAAAATTTAATTAATTGAAAAAAATATTAGTTTAGTTAACTAATTTTAAAAACTAAAATGAAATTAAATAATTTAAAAATTAAAATTAAGATAGTAAATAAGAAAATTATAGCAATTTTTTATTGATATATTAATTTTTAATTAGTTTGTTAATCGAATTTTAAAAAAATAATTAATTTATTTTATTTTATTTTATTTTTTACAATTAAGAATTTAATAATCTAATTTAAATAATAATAAGTGTAGGTCCTAAGGGGTGTAAGTGTAAGGTTTAGAAGGGGGTTGAATAAACCTTACCAAATTTTCGATTTAGGCCTTTTAAATCTCTGAGTTCTACATGTTTGTGTCCTTGATGGATCGAATTAGTCACTCAAGAGAGTCAATCTCTCAACAGACTCATTGAAGTAATTAATAGAGTAACTCATTTGTTGGCTTTAATTTGACTCAGTGTGGTTTTGTTTTCAGGAAGACTTAACACCCTTAAGTTTGATTAAGCAAGTTTTTATAGTTTGATTTAGTACTTATAGATTATCAAATGGATAGCAAATTTATCAATGAGATATAAGCAATTAAAAGTGCGTAAATTTAAATCTTTGAAATGTAAATGACACAAGAAAGTTTTTATAGAGGTTCGAAGATGGGGTAATTCTTCTACTCCTCTCTTCTCCAACTCCCGGGAGGAATCCACTAAGTAATGATCGTTTACAAAGTGGTAATATCCGGATACAAGTCTTGATCACAACGGCCCGACTTGATCCTTTGGGACTCGATCTCCGAGACGCCTTGATCACTCGGTGGCAAGCTCGACGACTCGGCTTCTTCACAGGCAGGCTGCCTTGCTACTACTGACTCACTTGCTCAAGCACTTGGATTTGATCACGAAGCCCTCCAAAAGCTTAAGACTTGGTTCACCTTGAACCTTTCTACAATCCTTCTTGGAATGTAGACCCTTTGTTTTCAGATATTTTCCTCTTCAACTGGTTGAAGTTGTCTATCCTTCACGGGTAAGTGTTGGATTGATGTACTTCGAGATGTAGCTTGAGGATTGAGAATGTTTGATTTTTGATAAGCTTGTATATCTCACGTGTGTCCTTCCTTTTTCTTCTCAAACAAACTCCTCGGCCTTTTATAGTGAACTTTCAAAAATTTGCCCGTTGAAGAGATAGGCTCATTTTTGAAAATCACTTTGCGATCGTTGGTATGCGCTTCTTGGAATTGCCATTTCCTCGTATGAAATGTTTTATCACCTTTTCGAGTTCGACACGGTGTAGTGCTTCCCATTGGTTCATTTCTTTTGCACGCTTCTCTGGGACTGAGCACTCCAAGAAAGGTAGTATGGAGATATTACTTGTTTAAGTAAGTCTCTTGATTTACGGCAACGGTTCTTTTACGATTATCTCGACTTGATTGCATTTCCTTGCTTTCCCAGGTGACTTAGAGTCGCTTCCAATCATTGGATGACTCTTTGTCACTTGACTTGAGACTTGGCTTCTCTTGAGTTGACTTGATCGATGTTCCACTCACCAGTATCTCACCGCTTCTTGATCGAGTTCTGTCTGCTTCTTCTTTGTTGTACTTTGTCTCACACAGAGTTTTCCTTCAAGCCTTCGCTTGTCTCCTTGCAAGTTGGAGCGTAGTCGACTTAACTCGGCTTGGCCACCTTTAATTGTTACAATACATTTCAAAGCAAGAATTTGGGGAGCTAACTTTCTATTCTAAGTTTTACATGGCATTCATCAAAATCTAAACAATAAAATTCCTAACAATTTCCCCTTTTTGATGATGCCAAAACTTAACTCATATAAAGATGCAAATAACAAAGATACATACGAGATAGTGTATTGACATAGAATGTATGCGCATAATCAATCCCTTTTTTTTTTTTTTTTTTTTATTGATCATATCATTCTAGTACTTAACACAATGTTTGTTTACAAGGTGTATCAGGTAGTATGTAATTGTCTCCAAAAAAAATTTATAGCATTGTTACGAAGACTTACATTGTATGTATTTACATATAAAATACACGAAGGGTTGACAAAGAACACTTCATATCCTTCGTTGTCTCCTTCTTTCATCTTGATCAAGATCTTCTTTCTCTTCTTTCTTCTTCGTCATCACCGCTTGCCTTCTTTTTCTTCTCATATGCCTTCCTGGCGGCTTCATCTTTCCTTATTCTTTCTGTCTCTCCCGCCATAGCCGAGTTTGTCTCTTGTTTTCTTCTTCTATCCTTTTTGCATACTCGGCGTTGGTTTTAGCCACTTGCAAGTTCGCCACATGGTCAAGCCCAAAAAGAGATCCCTCCTTTCTTTCCGGATCTACGTATTCAATGTTCTTGGGCGAGGCCCAGTCCAAGCTTCTTCCTCCATCAGCCGCTTCTTCCTTCCCTCGGGCGTATATCAGATCTTGGGGCCTTCTTCTTTGAGTGCCAGCGGAGTGACAAAGCAGAGTGATCACGGTTGTCTCATTGTCTGTCGGCCTTCTTCACATAATGTGAGACCCTTTTCCAAGACGAGGTTCCAAGCTTGAGCAAGGACATATTTGCAAAATATCCTTGATTCGAGCGTTTTGAATTCGTCAACGATCTTGGCTCTGTCCCGACATCCGAAATGGCATACGTGTCTCTGTCGCCAAACGGAATGCCTCCGTGTTCTTTCAAGATGTTCATCACCCTGGCATCCATTCTTCCTTCCACCTCCTTCATCCCTCGCTTCAATTTCTTTTTCTTCTCACCATAGATACAAATGGAGTGTTGGAGTGGCGAGTCACGGGAGTTTCTTCGCTTATAATGTCACCGTGACAGGACCTCTGTTGGGGGTTTGTGCAATCATCAAGGTCATATTTTTGATCCTTCCCCCTCGCCAGATTTTCCTTTCTTCAAGAAGAAAATTTCCTCACTGATTTTTCCTTCTCAATTTTCCCTTGTCACCGCTCCTTTCTTTTTCAAACTTGATTTTCTTCGCTTTAAGGTATTCCTCTTCCCCTTTTTGGCATCATCAAAGGATAGAGGAACCCTGGGGAACATCTTTGGCAAGCATGAAGTCGAGTCTTCGATGGTTGAATTTTGCTTCAAGTCTCGCTGCGTTGTATGTGCGAAATTGATCGAGTAGCGTTGGATTCTCGTTGAAATCGCTTCATCTCGGCCATGAGAAGGCTGAATTTTCTTGTCATGTGTTCTTCCAAACGCGTATATCGTTTGCATTCGCTTCACGCAGCAGCCTTGATCTCGGCGGTGTGAGCTTCGTGCATATGTTCAATGTGTTCCCGCAGACTTTGTTTTCGCATCACAGATTTGCTCTCCACACCAGCAGCCTTGTTGAATAATTGTCTCAAGTATCTCACCTGTTCCACACGCATTGATTCGGGGCTGTTGTTGCCACCATTCCCTTACCCCCGACCGTGATGCCTCTCAAGTCACCGTAAGGTTGGCATCTCTCGTTGTCCGGGCGCAGATATCTAAGGAGGCTCGATGCCTCTCCATTTTCTCAACTTCAGCAAATAGTGCCTTGAACACTTCTCGATTTGATTGATTTTTCGGTGATGGCCATACTGTCCCGAAATCAAGTCGGCTGGAACAATGGTGCCCGAGTGAAAAACAGAGCTGGTCTCGTGATAGCGTGCTTGCTCATTTTCGACTCTTCGTGGAGTTCGGTATCTCGGCGAGAAAGGGAAAGATTCCACAAAGGATTCATCACCGCCATCCGGGATTTGTTCGATGATAAGCGGTGGGCGTGAAGTTCTTTTGGGAATCGATCCATTGAGCTTGAGGAGCGGAGCGGTGGTCTCGGTTGTTGGGTTTTGTGGTGCAAGAGACTCGGCTTGCCGAGCCTCAACTGTCTTTGCAACCGTTGGTCTCGGTGATTTCTCCTTTTGAGTAGGCGGGTCCTCGGCCTTATCGAGCGTCATCGGACGATGATGAGATTTCCATTGGTGGCTCATCATCAAAGTTAAAGGTCCGACGAGTAGTCTTGGGATCGACTTGCTCGTGCCTGGAACATCCGTAGTCGAGTCTTTTGATTTGTCGGGAGTAGACTCACTTCTTCTTCGCTTTCCGATCCCGGAAAGGTGACATCGGGGTTGTCCTGGGAATCATGAAGTGCGCCGATCTCCTTCTCGATGGATCGATGGTTGCGGGAGGGATGTTCTCCACTTTTTGTGTTACCCCGGAAGTCTCAACCTCCCGTGGGCCTTCATTTCCTCCAAAGTCTCTCTCTTTGTGAGGCTTAGTCCTCCCTTTCGACAGTGTCACTGCCTTTGGTCTTCTACAGGTGGCATCCATTGGAGTCTCAACCCCATGGATTGCACTTTCATCGCCCTGCAGTGTTAACTCCTGGTACATTCCTTTCGTGCCTCGCGCATCAGCGCGTCATTAGCCATTAGCGATTTGGCACCTCGGGGGCATCTCACCGAGAGAGCCTCAATCGCTCCCGAGCTTCGTTGATGGCAACTTGTTCTTCTTGTGTTTGAGTTTTCTTTGCTTCGCCTCCTACATTCTTTGTGGAGTCATCTCGCAGACATCCTCCGACCTTGCCGCAGTGGAGGGAGTTCCCCTCACTGCCGCACCGGTGAGTGAGTTGGAGTGGGGTCACTCGTCTCCAAACTCATTGTTGCAAATGATGGTTCAGATTGGCGGGTGGTGGCACACCTTCAATAGGGGTTGGCTCGACCGGGGTCCCCACTAGCCGATTTCATCGCCAACTCCTTATTGCTTCTTCTTCCGAAGTTAGTCGGGAAGTGGTAGCAAAGAACATCGTATTTTTATTTTTTCGAACCACTCCCATTGGATCGATTTCACCGTGTTCGAGGACTCTCCTGGTCCCTCCATCGGTCTTTGCTCGTGAAGGATTCTTGATTCACGCAATGCTTGCTGCGCATCTCCAATTCTTCCGTGGGCGAAAGCATTCTCTGGTTCTCGTCACTTTCGTGAGAAGACATCAAGGAGAGGATGGAAGTGTTACGTGGTGCCGAGATAGGCGGATACTTGCCTTTCGCGTGCTTTCGCTTCTTCGCCTTGCTTTGCTCTCTCCCTGTCCTTGTAGATCCGGAATATCCATGCGCTTGTCTTCATCTAGAGAGCCGGGAGCACAGATAGATAGTCCAAGGAAATTTAGCGAGTTCTTCTTCTTCTTCTATGAATTCAGGCCGTTGGAACTGTTCCTCGACTTGCTCAACTTCCATTTTCTCCACTCACGCAGACGATTTTGGATGTCCGGGTAAGGTGGAGATAGGACCATTACATCACTATCCGCTTGGGTGGTTCTTCTTGTGCTTCTTGTTGTGTGAGCTACTGTTTGTGTCTTGAGTTGCCTCTCACGATCACCTTCAAGCAGACTTTTGGCCGTTTCATCTACTACATCCGGAGACTCTACTTGATGAGTCTCCGGTATTTGTGCTAGCCGAGTAGCCGACTCATTTGGTTTCTCCTGTTCGGATTGCTTTACAAGTCTTCTTCGTCTCTTGGTTTGTACCGGAGGGATTTACGGTTGAGAGACGGTGTCCTCTCGAGTCTTGGGCGGCCGGGGCGGTGCTTGTGTTTGTTTCGAGGAGCCGCCGTCCAGGCTTGTCGGTTCTCCTCTTTTTGACGATCGAGAAGGAATTTGTGAGTCCTTCTCGACCCGCAGGGCGGGTGACACGGGCTGGGCAGGCGTGACATGGTGGCTGCCCCAGGCGGGTGACTCTGCTGCGCAGGGGGGAGCATGTTTGGTTTTTTTCACGCAGGGGCGAGATTTCGGCAGGGCAGGGGCTTTTTCTTCTTGGTTGGAGAGGAAGCATTTGTGTCTTGGGGTGGTGATTCCCCTCACCGTGTCGCTCTCTTGGCGTAAGCTCGCTTCGAGCACCGAGAGAGGTTAGCTCGAACATTTTCTTGTTAACATGGAAAGCCTTCCCATGTCTAAGCGGTACTCCTTTCACCTCCAATAGCCGCCAATCACCAGGCCATATCCCGCAGATCCTCCAAATGACCCATCTTCTTTGAAGGACTTGTTTCCTACGTCGCAAAGTCCGTAGATAAACTCAGCCCGATTTATCTTCTTTTCTTCGATTATTGCGGCCATAATGATCAATTTTGCCTTTGACAAAGTTGGTCAAAGTCGCCAAATTTGATGTCGATACACTTGGCAACAATGTCCAACAATTTGTGATAATCCTCCTTCAGCCATCTCTTGTTTGTGTGTATATTACTTTGTCAAGAACGTCGGGCTTGGCTATTTCTTTCCATGCTTCACCAAGTTTACATCAGCCTCCTTAATCTCGAGATGCTCCTACGGTTGGTAGTGAGCAATAATCAGCCAAATCCTCGCGTGATAGTCACCGCTTGCTTCCGTGAATGATGACTTGATTCTTCGTCGTGAATCTCAAAGCATTCACGTAGAATTGTGCGACCTCCTCCACATAGGTCATAGGATATTCCAGCGTTAGAAACGGTTTCGATCCCGGACGCGTTTCTAACTTCTCCCCGCGATTTTCTTCACCAGGGTGTCGTCGGACCCCGCTTCACCATTCCGTCGAAATCCACTGGTCGACCCGGTGTGGATTTGCTTTCCCAACTTGGTAAAGTCATAAGTTGGTGCCATTTCTTAGACTAATTTCAAGAGAAATTCAGGAATTTGATTTGAAGGTTGATAGGGTTTCGAGAGTGTTTGCCTTTGCTTTTTGAGAGAGAGAGATTGAACAGTTTTAGAAGTGTGAGAGAGAAACGGACGGAAATGGTTTAAATATAGTTTATGAAAGGACGTGCAAACGGTTTTGAATCGTGATCGAAATCAACGGCTTGGATTTTGCACGCATATTGAGCAGTTCATGTCTCGTATTTAATGCGGCAAAGCATTTATATCCAATCATAGGCTTGATGTGCGGCTTTTTTGTCTGCGTACACATCATCATTGTCGACGCGTGTCTCTTAAAACATTCCGCTAAGTCAAAAAAACGATGCGTTTTTGTCACTTTGCTCATAAGTTAATCGGCTTATCTCTTAGCCGATTTAACTCTCGCTTCTCACATTTCTCTTAGTGACTCGGCTATCGGTGACTTGGTATATTTGACTTTTCCGTCTGAGTTGATTTCTTGGTGATTTTGTCTTGACTCTTTTTCACCTTCTTTCCTGTTCCATTTCTTTTCTTTGATTCTTCGTGTCTCGGCTTAGCTCAATTAGCCCTAACTCATGTTTGAGTTCTTCAAATCTTGACTCACATAATGGTTTTGTGAAGATGTCACTAGTTGCTTGTCGGTTGAGATATATTCCAAGATAATGTCCTTCTTTTCAACATGATCTCTTATGAAATGATATCGACATCTATATGTTTTGTTCTTGAGTGCAACACAGATTTTGAGTGATTGCAATGGCACTTGTGTTATCACACATGATTGGCATTTCTTTTTCTTCAACTTCATAATCTCTCGATTCTTTGTCTCATCCATAGGACTTGGGCACAACAATTTGCCCGCAGACTATGTATTTCGCTTTGTAGAGGTGGCTATTGAGTTTTGCTTTTGCTAAACCAGAAATTAGTCTGTTTCCAAGCATTTGACATGTGCCGAAGTACTTTTCTGTCCACTCTGCATCCAAAGATAGTCGTAGTCTCGAATAGCCAATTAGTTTGAATCCACCTTCCTTTGGATACCATAGCCCTACTTCTTGGCTTCCTTTTAAGTATCTCAATATTCTCTTAGTCTGTCATCATATGGCTCTCTTTTGGAGCAGATTGAAATCTTGCACATACACCTACAAAGAAAGGTGATGTCCGGCTCGCTATTGTGAGATAGAGCGATGATCCAATAAGTGCTCAGATCTTGTTTGATCTACTGTGCTTGCCATCCGCATCCATGTCCATTTTGGTGATGTGTTTATTGGTATTTTTACGTAAGACTTCTCCTCCATACCAAATTTCTTCATTAAATCTACGGTGTATTTTGTTTGACTTATGAAGGTTCCATCCTTCAAATTTGTTTCACTTGAAGTCCAAGGAAGAATGTCGGCTCTCCCATCATGCTCATTTCAAATTTGCTTTGCATGAGGTTTGAGAATTTTTCACACACTCTTTGTTAGTGGATCCAAAAATGATGTCATCCACATATACTTGAACAAGCAAGATACTCTTCTTGTCTTGAATTAGAAAAGTGTTCTATCTACTTTTCCTTTTGTGAATCCATTTTTCGGGAATTGTGACAGGTATCATACCATGCTGGGTGCCTGTTTCAACCGCAGGGCTTTCTTGAGTTTGTATACTTTGTCTCCAAGAGTCTTCTGCTCAAATCCTCGGAGGTTGTTCAACATACACTTCTTCTTCCAATAAGCCATTTAGGAATGCACTTTTTACATCCATTTGATATACAATGAAATTTTTGTGAGTGCATAGGCAAGAAACATCCTTATAGCTTCCAATCTTGCTACAGGAGCAAATGTTTCATCAAAATCTATTCCTTCTTCTTGGCAATATCCTTTGGCTACCAATCTTGCTTTGTTTCTTACCACGTAACCTTCCTCGTTCATCTTATTTCGAATACCCATTTGGTTCCAATAACATTTTGATGTATGGGTCTTTGTACTAATTCCCATACTTTATTTCTCTCAAACCGATTCACTCTTCTTGCATAGCTTGAATCCAATGTGTGTCATCCAATGCTTGTGACACATCTTTGGGCTCTATCTGCGAGATGAAGCATGTGAACATTGCTTCTTGTTGAGTTCGGATCTTGTCTTGACACCTTCTCTCATGTCTCCAATGACCAGTTCGTGGATGGTCTCTCGGCCATCTTACGTCAGGTTGAAGTAAGTTAGCTGGATTGATCGACTTTGATTTGTGTTGTTGTGGTCGGACTCTCTCGTAATCACTGTAGATTTTCCACCGCTTTTGCGATTCAAACCTATCTCATCTTCTTTCAATTGATAATCCCCGCTTACCTTCAAAGATAGGGACTCTTCCGTGAGGTTGGATGTTTTGAGCCTTATCGGTGACTCTTCAATGTCTTCTCCATTTATGTTTGGCTCATCGAATACTACATGAATGGATTCTTCTGTAACCATAGTTCTTTTGTTGAGTATTCTCAGAGGCTTTGCTTTCATTTGAGTATCTAAGAAGATACCTCATCGACTTTAGCATCAAAAGCCTTTAGGTTGTCCTTGCCATTATTGTGGATGAAGAATTTACATCCAAATATCTGAAATATGCAACATTTGTTTTCTTCTTCCGGATCTCATAGGGAGTCTTTGTCACCGCCTATTTATCATACATCCGTTTCCGGGTGTAGCAGTGTGTTGATTGCTTGACCCAAAATCTTTTTGGTAACCCCTTGACCTAACATGGTCTTGTCTTTCTTCTTTGAGGGTTCTATTTCTTCTTTTTCGCAATTCCATTTCTTTGTGGAGTCCTTTGCCGTGACAGTTCATGACCAATACCATTCTCAATACAATATCGAGTTATTATTCCATTGACAAACTCGGTTCTCTATCCGATCTTATTTTGATAATGGTTTGACTCTTCTCATTTTGTATCCTCTTCATCATTTGTGGTAGCTTTTGTAGAGTTTCTTTCTTCTTGCACATGAATATTGTCCATGTATATCTTGAGTAGTCATCTACTACCACCAGGGTGTATTTCTTTCCACTTATGCTTCTTTGGTTCCATCTGGGCCAAATAGATCCATATGAAGCAGATGCAATATTCTTGTTGAGGATGGACATGTCTTTTCTTTGAACGACGACTTGATTTGTTTCCCTTCGACATGCATCACATATACTCTCCTTCTTGTATACCGAGTGCGGAAGTCCTTCCACAAGATGACTTCTTGCTAGTTTGTTAATTGTTTCAAGTTCGGGTGACTCGGCTTTTTGTGCCACACCAACTTGATTCATTGTGTGCTCTTTGCTAGTAGACAGTCAGCCGGGTGTTGCGAGTTTGACCAATCCACTACATACATATTTTCTCGTCTACATCCTTGCAAAGCATACCACTTCATTTGATTCAATGCTTTTGATTTGACATATGCCCATGTTGAATCCAACATTGTAGCCCTTGTCACGAGTTGGATCGATGCTTAGTAAATTGAAGTTTAGTCCTTCAACATATGCAACATCGTGATTTCTAAACCATTTCTTTTGATGGATCGGTGCCTCTTATTTCACCAGGAGCTTCATTTCCTCCAAATATGACTTTTGCTCCTTTGACTTCCTTGAATTTTGACATGATTTCTCTTGTTTCTGTCATATGTCCGGAATGACCACTATCCATGTACCAGGTTCCTTGGCACTCACTGTTCCTTGAACCCGCAATCAAGGAAATCAAGTTTTAGGTACCCATTCTTTGCGGGTCCTGAGGGGTTAGAATTATAAGATGATCCAACCAACCTATAGCCAAATGATTTGACTCTAAGAGGTTGCCATCTATCGGTGCCATAATCGTAATCAATCCTGGCAAATTGCTTGGGGATTATAGGTTCATACAAATTGTCTCTTTTGTCTCGTATACTGCGTGTATGTTTTAGCAATTGCCTTTCTTGGGTAATTGTGGTGTCTTTGAGTGTAGTGCCTAGGTGCATATGTGTCTTTGATGAAAGCTCTTATACTTTTGGAATGGCCTTTGTTGAGTTCTAGGCCTTTGCCATTTGGGCTTGTATTCCATAAGTCTAGGGCCGATAGTTCACATTATTCCAATCACTTGGCTTGGATATTTTCTACCATTCCCATCATATGTATTTCTTTTATGAGTTTTCCGGGATTTTTGGTAGCTCGCTTCTTCTTTACTGAGTATTTTTTGTTTGGAGTCCTTTGAGGACTCGGTGAATCTCTTCTCACTGCCTCTACAAAGACTCTCAATCATTTGTTTTTCCTTTTCCTTTGTAACCAAGGCCAGTTTGCTTAGTATTGTGCTTTGGATTGAAAGTGTGTGCATCATTTAGAGTTTTGGAATTTTGGACTCTTCATGACTTGAAGATCCTTTTTCCAAAATTACTCCAGAGGTTTGACATGGCACAAAGGAATTGAATCCTAAGCCTGTCTTGTCTCCACATTCTCTTTGACTCATAATAAGATCATCCAATGATTTAGATGCCTTAGTGAATGAGGCAATAACCTTTTGAGGTCATTCTCCTCTTTTCTATGGCAATTTCGCTATTAATTTAGCATTTTCACCTTTAAACTTTTATTCTCATCACTATTTGACCTGCAGTACTCGGCTCCTTAGTCTTGACTTTGAGTTTTGACTTTTGAGTAGGTGTTTTCCTCATTCAATAGTGTGTGTGAGGATTTAATGTGCTCAAAATCTTTCATCATTTTGCCTAATGAATCATAAAGATCTGAGGTGATGAAGTGTGTGTGTCACGATCACACTATCACTAGTGTCCGAGCTTGTTGAGTTAGATTGTACCTCATCTTCTTGATCTTGTTCTTTGGCCATCAAGCGGATCAAGGCTTCTTCTTGAGTCACTTGAATAGTCGCCTTCATCGCTCTCTCGAGTCGCTTGTCCCTCCCGACTTGGTTTGTCTCGTAAGTCTCTGCAGCCCATCATTGCCCTTTTCTTTTTTCTGTCTTCTTTCTCTCAAGACTTTCTTTCTTTCTTCTTCGTTCGCACTTGTTGACTACAGGATATGAGCAAATCAATGGCATAGTGACACTGGTTGTCTACAATTCCAACATAGATATTCAGCCTTTTGATCGGCTCTTTCTACTCTTGAGTTGTCGACCCCTTTGATACTCAACTTGTTGATGATCATTCTCTTGGTTGGCCTATCATCCCTTGATTTGGAGGAGCCGAGTGTCTTCGGAGGATTCACCCTTTCCTCTCTTGTAGTTCTTGTTAAAGAACTTGTTAAATCTTTTAACCATTAGGCTATTTCTTCGGGTCAATTGCCTCTTTGACCTCGGCTCTCCTTCCATCTTTGACAACTAGAGCAAATTTGTTTTGGGTCTGTTTGTCTCTTCCTGGTCTTTCCTTCTCATTTCAAACTCGTAGGCTTTGAGGTCCGAGAATAGCTCATGATTGGATGTCTTAGATAGGTCCATGGAGTGTCTCAATGCCATGACCTTCATCTCCCATTCATTTGGAAGACTTTTCAGGATCTTCATACACATTTCATCGTGTATATTCCTTTCCAAGTGTAGACAACTCATTTGTGATTTCTCAGAATCGAGCATCTAGTTGATCCAGGTTTTCTCCGAGATCATTTTAAAGTTCTCAAATTTTTGTACAACCACCGATAGTTTGTTTTCTTTGATTTGCTCGAGCCTTCACAAATTAATGTCACTTGTCCCCATTTCCTTAGCCGTTTTGCAAGATTTGACTTTATTGAACATGGCTTTGTCCAAGGTTTTGTACAGGATGTCCTTGGCTACATTGTCCAGGTTGTATCTCTTTTGTCATCATTTGTCCACTCGTTCTTGGTTTTTCAACCATGACCGGTCCGTGTCTTTGATCTTCTTCCCCTTGTTTGCAACTCTTATGCAATGTTGTGTTCACCTTTAATATTTGCAGAGGCCCATCTTCTATCACTATCCACATCTCATCATGTAATCTTTGATAGATGAGCTCGCATACGAATTTTCCAATCATCAAATTCTTCAATAGTGAACATAGGAATGCGTGTTAGATTTGCTTCCATGATAATGACTTTTTAATGATAGAAAAGAGTTTTGAAAGCTTAAGTACTAAAGCGGACTTTTGAAAAGTTTGGAGATCTAGTTCAAGAACCGGTGCGGAGGGTTCAATGAACCAACCGCTCCGATACCACTTGTAGGTCCCAAGGGGTGTAAGTGTAAGGTTTAGAAGGGGGTTGAATAAACCTTACCAAATTTTCGATTTAGGCCTTTTAAATCTCTGAGTTCTACACATTTGTGTCCTTGATGGACGATCGAATTAGTCACTCAAGAGAGTCAATCTCTCAATGATGACTCGGTGATTTGTTAATAGAGTAACTCATTTGTTGGCTTTAATTTGACTCAAGTTTGGTTTTGTTTTTCGGAAGACTTAACACCCTTAAGTTTGATTAAGCAAGTTTTTATAGTTTGATTTAGTACTTATAGATTATCAAATGGATAGCAAATTTATCAACAGATATAAGCAATTAAAAGTGCGAGTAAATTTAAATCTTTGAAATGTAAATGACACAAGAAAGTTTTTATAGAGGTTCGAAGATGGGGTAATTCTTCTACTCCTCTCTTCTCCAACTCCTGGAGGAATCCACTAAGTAATGATCGGTTTACAAAAAGGGCAGTCCGGATACAAGTCTTGATCACAACGGCCGACTTGATCCTTTGGGACTCGATGAGAGACGCTTGATCACTCGGTGGCTTCTCGTACGACTCGGCTTCTTCACAGGCGCAATTTTGCTTTGCTACTACTGACTCACTTGCTCAAGCACCTTGGATTTGATCACGAAGCCCTCCAAAAGCTTAAGACTTGGTTGACCTTGAACCTTTCTACAATCCTTCTTGGAATGTAGACCCCTTGTTTTATTTTCCTCTTCAACTGGTTGAAGTTGTCTATCCTTCACGAGGTAAGTGTTGGATTGATGTACTTGAGATGTAGGCTTGAGGATTGAGAATGTTTCGATTTTTGATAAGCTTGTATATCTCACGTGTGTCCTTCCTTTTTCTTCTCAAACAAACTCCTCGGCCTTTTATAGTGAACTTTCAAAAATTTGCCCGTTGAAGAGATAGGCTCATTTTTGAAAATCACTTGCGATCGTTGGTATGCGTTCTTGGAATTGCCATTTCCTCGTATGAAATGTTTTATCACCTTTTCGAGTTCGACACGGTGTAGTGCTTCCCATTGGTTCATTTCTTTTGCACGCTTCTCGGGATCGAGCACTCCAAGAAAGGTAGTATGGAGATATTACTTGTTTAAGTAAGTCTCTTGATTTCGTCAGGCAACGGTTCTTTTACTGATTATCTCGACTTGATTGCATTTCCTTGCTTTCCCAGGTGACTTAGAGTCGACTTCCAATCATTGGATGACTCTTGTCACTTCCTTGACTTGAGACTCGCTTCTCTTGAGTTGACTTGTGATGTTCCACTGTTGTATCTCACCGCTTCTTGATCGAGTTCTGTCTGCTCTTCTTTGTTGTACTCACTGTCTCATTTGTCTCACAGTGAGTTTTCCTTCAAGCCTTGATTGTCTCTCTTGCAAGTTGGAGCGTAGTCGACTTAACTCGGCTTGGCGACTTTAATTGTTACAATACATTTCAAAGCAAGAATTTGGGAGCTAACTTTCTATTCTAAGTTTTACATGGCATTCATCAAAATCTAAACAATAAAATTCCTAACAATAAGTTATTTCTTAATTAATTTATTTTTAAAATTTAATAATTCTTATTAAAATTTAACTTTTTAACAAAAATTAAAAAATTCTTGGAGACATTTTCGTCTTACAAGTGAAAAGGTACCAATTTATAAAAAAATGTGGAGTATGGGTACTAAATTGGTAACTCGGAAATGTCTTGTACCAAACCAACAAAGTGCCTATAGGTCGTACTAAAAAAATCAATAACCCTAGATAAAATCTTGAAAATGATTAAGGCCTGGGGGAAAATTATTGGGCTATGGAGTTGCAAAAAAATGAAAAAGACTAAACACCAAGCTACAATTACTTTTTAAAGCAAACATAAATTAGAAACTATATAATTAACAAATAATAGTATCATAAAAAAATTAATATGATATATAATTAATCCAATAATAAGATATGAAAAATCTAATTCGAATTTTAATAAATTAAGTCTCAATAGTAATTGTAAAGTCAAATTGCAATGACCGGGCTATCCCAAACGGGCACATTCCTTAACATTTCCCTTTGGGCTTTCCATCCGTCGCCACTCATAAACTTCTCATCCCTAGAAGTGGGTTTCATGTCTTTAGTTGTGGGTTTACACCCGAGTTCGTCATATTAGGAATATACCAATATTATGACCCAAGTTCAAAATAGGTTATAGGGCCACAAATCGATAAGCCAACGGTGAAGAAGCTCAAAATAACTCGAGATGTTCTGAAAAAGACATGGTGATACAATCGAATATGATTCGAGTGTTATACCTCAAATCGATTTCATTCTTTGTTGAGGTAGAGAAGTCTGAAAAGCTTTATCTTAGGAAGATGATGATGATGACATTTGTCCATTATCCCGGCATATCCAAATCAAGATAGGTTGCTCGAATGGAGAGTTTGGAAGTGCTAGTCAGTTTCAATTTGAAAGGCCGAATATGATCGATGCGGAGGAATATCTCCTAGGATTTTTGGGCAATGTCCATATTCGTTGTGCTCTTGATTCGGACTATTGACTTTGTCATCTTATATGAAAAGAAGGAAGGACAAGGAGAAGGCTAAAGGCTAAGGTCTTGGAGAAGGCTAAGGCTCTCGAGCCTCATGTATGCGCATTTTTCGATCCTAAGCATCCCCTCGAAGCCTTAGAAAGTGAGAGCGGAGGTGATGTGGAAATTTTGGATGCGACTAACCCAAACCGAGAAGGCTCATTTGCAACAGACCTTTATAAGAGTCCCTAGTGATTCATGAGCAATCCTCCCTCGGGGGTCCGGAAGAATCATTTCTCTTTCTCCTTCCCCTGCTACTCTTGAAAGCGGTGAGGAAAATCGATGCCACAAACCTCACCACTCACTCGGAAGGATTATCCGGGAGGTGGCGATGAAGTTAGGGATGAAGATGTAGTGGCCAACCTAACTAAGCCACGCCCTATTGGAGTTATTAAGATAATTGCCCCAGGCGGTTGAACGCTCAAAGGAAACAACCGAGTCTTAAGGTTGAGACCCCATTGTTCGTGATTCACTAGTGAGCGAGAGAGAAACTAAACACACTACACCGGGTTGGAGGAGGGTGTAGGAAACTTCAATAAATTGAAGTTAGGGGGAAGATGAGACCCAAACAGAACAACAGAGTGGGATTAACGACGCTTTGATGTTTAAGATGTCTCGGTGAGCTTCCACCGTGACCAGTAGGCCGAGGAAGTCGCTCAAACAGTGAGGCACATAATGGACAGAGGAGCAAGGCAAGTTGAGACTGTTGGTCATGAAAGTGCAATCCAAGAGGTTGAGACCTCGAAGGATGCCAATGGCCAAGACCTAATGCGGCTAAGTCTGAGGAAGGCATTGTTGAAGGCCTTACGGTTGATTGAGATCTGCT
The DNA here is from genome assembly GCA_016081115.2 of Rehmannia glutinosa. NCBI lineage: Eukaryota > Viridiplantae > Streptophyta > Magnoliopsida > Lamiales > Orobanchaceae > Rehmannia > Rehmannia glutinosa. The sequence goes on along the minus strand of CM071924.1, from coordinate 54,007,005 downwards.
GCTAAGGTTCTTGAAGGCCCCAAGAGGTTGAGACTTCTGGGTGTTGCTCAAGAAAAAGGAAAATTGCCCGTTCAACAATACCTACATCAGTCGATCGATTTGGAAGAGATCGACGACCGCATGACTCGGATGACAATGTACACTGGATTTTCTTGACTCGAGAGAATAAAGTGAATCAACCCCCCAATGACCCGGTGAGATGGAACATGTGGCAAAATTGAAAGAGGCTCGTGAGAAAGCTTCCTCTTCAAAATTCATTTTGGTTGATGGCCTACCCCCTAATGGTGCCATCGCCACTAGGGTTGTGTATGGGACTTGGAGATTATAGAAACTAAACCAATATCCAGGACGAAAAATATCCGAACCAAAACTATCCATTGACTTTTTGACTTTTCCCGAACCGAACCATCCCAAAAATATTTTTGGTATGGTTCGAGACTTATCAAATACCCGCACCGAACCACTCCAAACCGAAGACCCGAAGCTAGAATCGATTTTAAAGATTTTATATAAATACATATACATTATTTCTATTTTATTTATATTGTGATATTGAATTAACTACATTATTTGAAATTAAATTGAATATAAAATATATTTTCGAAAAAATCATAATCTACCGCAACTATTATGAATTTTATAAAGATCTAATAGTAATAATAGAGTAAATCATTTGCAATTAAAATTAGTTAAATGGTTAGTAAATTGCACTTAAAAGAGAAACATACTCTAAACAAGTAATAGTACCATATTATAACAATATAAAAAATTCATATTTTAATTTTTTTTACCACATTATATAAATTATAAATATAATTTTATTGATTATGTTAAGTTATTAAGTAGGAGATATTGAGATTATAAATTTATACAATTTTTGTTTCATATTAATTTATCAAAATTATTAGTTAATTATAATTGTTCTAAGTCAATAGAAGGACAATTGCCCAATAATATAATATTATTGTATTATAGAGGTTATTAAGTTTAGAATTTAGGATTGTGTTATATAGTTTTAGTTTCTATTTTGAGACTACACTAAATATAAATTTGAAAGTATATCCGTTTGGTGATTTTTATATTGATTCTTTTTTTCAAATTTGTATGTTTTATTTATGATTAATCTCGAATCCCCTGTCTAAATCGAACCATACCATACCGTCCCATTAGAATCGAATATCCATCCCAAACCATACCTAAAGTTCGATGCGGTTCGGAGACGGAGATTTTTTGGTATGGTTCGGGATGAAGATTTTTCTATGGTTAGGTTTAGGAGATTTATTTTTAGAATCTACGAACTTCGGACGGTTCCGAGATTTCTAAATCACCTAACCATCCCGTCCGTGCACACCCCTGTCACCGACCCATGATGTTGCTAAGGCGATTGAGGCTTCGACTACTCAAGAGGAAGTTAATACTAGAGCCAACAAAGTTGTTAAGAAAGTTGAGGCCCAACCAGATCGTGAGACCCACATGCGTGCGTGCCAAAGCTCACACAACCGAGGCACCTAGAGTGAAAGCCAGGAGCGAGGGAAGGGCTCCCAAAGGAGGAGTGGGACCCTCCTCTACTATGGACTATATGACGATGTGTTTCCATATGTTTATGAGGTTCCATTGTAAGACGAATCTGCCAAGAACGTACCAATTCTGAGTTGATATTCATCCACAAGAATTCCAGGCTCCAAACGATTTGAGGGTGGTTCCGTTTGGTTTTGACTTTGATTCTGTGTTACCGGAAGATCATCACCGAGCGGTGACTTGAAAAGCCTTCAAGGCCATGTGTGCTAAGATGGAGGCAATGGAGAAAAGCTTCGTTGAACCAAATGGTTGGTAATCGCGATCTTATGATTTCATGAGATATTTTGAGTTGTCTTGAGAATTCAAGAATGGACCATGCAAACGAAGACACTAAGAAGAGAGTGAGTTAACTACTTCAAATCACTATTAGTAAAATTGGTGATTTGGTATGGTCAAACAAGCTCAATTCCAGAGAGACAGCGAGACAACATCAACGGGTTGGAAAACACGCACAAGATCGACTTGGAGTTGCTAAGGCTTCAATATAAAGCGAGAATCTTGAGAATACGTAAAGCACCCTTTCATTCTCGAATTGATGGAAATGAGGCGTAAATGAAGATTCTTCTATCCGAACAGAGCCGCTCACTCACTCGGTCACTCATGATAAGTTTGACCGTCTTCTCGACTCACACTCCTCAAACTCTTCAAGTTGGTATTGATGATACCAAAAAGAGGGAAGATAGCCTAAAGGAAAGAAGTGTAAGTAAGGGGAAAATCATCAAAGAAGACCCCAACCCCTTGAAAATTGTGTTGAACAAATCTCACATTGGCAAATCTACACTCTATCCTCTCTGTTTGCCGAATGATCCGTTAGGCGATGAAAAAGCCGAGTTAGCAAGAAAATGCGAGCTATAATTGAAGTTTAATTACAAGCACTTGATCGCGCCGCAGCATGGTCGGATTGAAAAGTTGAAATCCAAGTTCTAAGGTCTGCCCGCAAAGAGATGCTCCCGGGTTCACGGCGGTAAAGCTCCCGGACTCAATCAAGGATCGGTTCGATGCGTGCTCGAGCGAGGTCACTTGAGGAGTTTGAAACTCTCAAGTGGAAGGATATTTCAAGGCAATGGATCGGAAAAAGCATGGGAATTGTACTGGGCAAAAGGGTTAGAATTTGTTCGAATAGCCGAGAGACAGCAGACTCTGTCTATTAGTCAGCTGACTCTAAGGGCTCAGTCAGTCAACAAATTCTCAGAGGAGCTGACTCCGGAAGAGGTAGAGGAAGGTCTGGTGGAAGAGACAGAGGTACTCCACCAAGAAGACCTAAGGACACAAAATATGTAAATCCCTTAAGAAGGATGTCTTACATCAATTTGAACTTAGAGAACTGGAAGGCGTAATGCGAGAGATTGCAAAGCGACAAGAAGAAGAAAACGTCAGGCAAGACAGAGAATACGAAGAGAGGAGGAGGAGAGATCAAGCTCAGAAGAGGAGTTATGAAAAGAGAAAGAGAGAATAAGAAGCCGAGAAAGAGGAAGGTTGATGAAGATGAAGAAAGGAGAAGAAGCGGCGAGAGATGCTAAAGGTCGCTGCTGAGACACATTTTTGTTGTATAAGAAGCCGAAAGAGGAAGGTTGATGAAGATGAAGAAAGGAGAAGAAAGCGGAGAGATGCTAAAGGTCACAAGACACATTTTTGTTGTATTTTTACACTCTCGTAAATACAAAAAAAGAATTTTAAGTACTTTGTAATTTTTCTTTGTACTTTGTAATACTTTGTAAAGTGCGGAATGATGTGATCAATAAAACGACACATTCTAGCAATCATTCTTTTTCAAACACTATTTTACATTGTTATTTTATTTATGTTTTGGGGAAAATTGTTAGAAAATTTAAAGATTCAACTGTGTGACATGTGAGTATTGTAGTGCAGATCAGTCAAGTACCAAAAAGCTGTCTCGGTCAGACTGACAGCTAAGTCACTCCTAGATAAGTGGAGAAGAATATCAAAGGGGTTCAAGCAGAAAAAGGACTCAAGAAAGTCAAGATATCCATTGATAAGTAAAGTCAAAACTTTTTGAAAGAGGAAAGAAGACAGACTACAACCTTAAAGTGTTTTGTTGAAAGAGTGCAAAAGGATGGGAACCAATGCGATGTTCCCGCACACCTGTTGTGTTTCGTGGCAACCTACTGAGCATTAATATAAGGTTCGGTCAACATCAAAATATTGCATAACAAGATAAGATAATGACCATGAAGTGAAGTTTGAAAAATGGATCTACCTCTTCAACGGATACATTTTTCAAACTATCACTATAAAAGGGTGAGGAATTCATTTGAGAGAGTACGAAGCAAATGAGACACATACCCGCAAACATTCAAGCATATACCAAAATACTCTCAAGCAATATATTCTATCCTCAAGCCTAAAACTCAAGTATGTCGATCCAAGACTTTCAGTGAAGGAAAGAAAGCTTCAAACTGTTGAAGAGGAAACTTGTTGAAAGACAAAGTGGGTCCGCATAACCGGGGTTGAAGGAAGTGCGATAAGGTTTTAGTTCGAACTAAGGCTTTGGATTCGTTGGAGGGCTATATGATCAAATCCAAGAATCAAGGAGTCAAGAAAGCGAGGACAACCGTCTTGTGAAGAGTCGAGTCCTATTAGTGAAGCCGGTTGTGATCAAGGCTTGCTTGGACTCGTTGTATCCAGATTGTAACAGCTTGTTACTTTAGTGGATTACCTCCAGGAGTTGGAGAAGAGTGGAGTAGAGGAATTACCCCATCCTCGAACCACTATAAATTGCTATGTGTCATTTACTTTCAAAGACATTTATTTCTTGCACATTTAAATCTTATAATTGATAAATTTGCTAAGTCTCTGATAATAACTTAACCTAAAACAAGTGTTGAAAAAAATTTTAAACTAAGGGTGTAAGACTTCCGCTGAAAACCAAGTTAGCTATTTTTATAAAAGGTCACTTCACTCGGTGAGTTATCTTATCGACAGTTCTCTCGAGTCCATTGAGTGGCTAACTCTACTATTGAGATTGAACTAAGTTGTTCCTCAAGGACTAAACCGACTTGTGATTAAAACTCGATTTAAAGGATAAAAATCGAAAATTGGTTAAGTTTATTCAACCCCTCCTTAGACTTAACATAGACACCCCTTGGGACCTACACATCTCCTTAAGATGTTTTGTTTGTTTTTTAATTGAATAAAAAAACTAAAAACAACCCCGACATACACAAGGGTTTTGATAGAGGTGGCAATTCGAGTCATCGGTTCATGTTCGTATTTGGTTTTGATTAATTTCGAGTTTATGCTCAAATAATCAAAAATTAAGTGAAATATAAAATAATATGACAAATTAGTTGCATCTTATCGATTCGTTAGTCGTGTTCGTGTCGTTTTCATGTTTATCTCGGTAATTTCAAGTTGAGTTCGTGTCGTATTATCGGGCCGTGTCGGGATTGTCACCCCTAATCCTTTTAGGGTTGTTTTCACATAGTTAGGTGACATTATTTTATATATTGTTAAAATTATTTAAAATAGTATTGCAGTTAATTTTGAGGTTGAGTTCATATCGTATTATCGGGTAGTGTCAGAGATTATCATCCCTAATTTTTAGAAATTTGTTTTTACATAGTTGATGACATTATTTTATAGAGGAAAAAACACTAAACCTCCCAAACTATGCGATTTTTTGCACTTTACCATATAAACTAATTTTTTTACACTTTACCATACTAACTATATAAGTTTTGCACTTTGGCATATATCGGTCATCGCCTAGGTGGAATATTCTCGAATATTTCGCACGTGCCCTCCACGTGAGGGCAAAATCGTCTTTGGCTAAATTCAAAAGGTAAGTAGTTACACTTTACCATATGAACTTTGTTAAGAATTTCACTTTGCCATCTCAACTTTGCGCAATTTCCACTCGCCATATCAATTTAAGAAATTAAAAAAATTATGTGTATATACTTTTATTTATCTTATTTAATACATAAAAATCATAAAAATAAGTTTAAACAATATTGTGAGCGAATCAAAATGAAAATTTAGCATATACAAAATTTACTTTTATATTATATATATTCTCGTATATATTACTTATTTTTGTATTATAATTTATTTTGTGCATACTAAAATTAAAAATACTAAATATATATTATAATTATGATTACAATATTTATTTTCTTTTATTTTTATTTTTTTGCAAAATTTTGATTTACCAAGTACCAACCGAAATACCAGGAAAAAAGTATGGTAAAAGTTTGAGCCGAACCGATTGTTTTGGTACAATATTCAAGATACGATGCATAAACGAATTTTCTGTTCAATTATGAATTTTGTTCGTTCACCAAATACCTATTGAGTTTAACTCTACTTTGTAGAGTACGAGAGCAATGTAGTATGGTAATCGACCAAAGTTGTCTCACAAGAAAAATTTAACCAAGCGTGTAATTATTTGAATTTCGAAAAACAAAAATAATTCTTTAACACTATAATCAAGTTTTGAATATGCAATTAAAAATTTAACTAAGAATTGAAAGTACATAGCTAAAGCAACATCACATGAGAAAATTTGGATGAAATCAATATAAAAATGTCAAAACCTTAGAACAATTCAAAAATGTCTAAACCACCAAAAACAACTCGATATCAATGATATTTGTACCCACCTTAATCATAAACGTAAACCATAAAATAATACCATTGATAGTATATTTTACTAAGGTAAATATATTTTCTTTTTACGAATAAAAAAATAAAAAAAGATAAATAAATATATATACACATAATTTTTTTTAATTTTCTTAAATTGATATGACAAAGTGAAAATTGTACAAAGTTCAAATGGCAAAGTGAAATTTTTAACAAAGTTCAGATGGTAAAGTGTAACTACTTTATTTGAATTTTACCCAAAGACGATTTTGCCCTCACGTGGGGGACACGCACCGGAATATTCGGAGAATATTCCACCGGCGATGACCGCTTATAGGGGGTAAAGTCAAAACTTGTATAGTTTGTATGGTAAAATATAAAGAAAATTAGTTCATATAGTTTGGGGTTTAGTGTTTTTCCTCTATTTTATATTGTTAAAAATTAAAAATTATTTAAAATAGTATTGTTGCAATAAATTAGCCCAATTTTTGCACTGCATACTCAAAAGGTTTAAGAGCTGAAAGTTGAGTGGAAAGTAGAAACCATCAAAACCCTAACCATCACCATGAGAGGAGCTCTGCTAAGAAATTTCTCTCTCTACACTCGCAATCTCCATTTGTCTCGGAATCTCAAACGTTCCTCTACGATTTCTAATTGCTATACCGATCATTTTTGTTACAATTACATCATTGAAAATGCACCATTTCTCAACTGGTTTCCTTCCAGAATGCGATTTTTCTCATCCGAAAATGGAAGCCCGGATCCCAGCGCTAACCCTGAAACCGAAACTAGCGTAGCCCAACCCGAAGAGAAGAAAGCGGCGACGGTTGAGGTAGAAGATGTAAACAACAAAGGTGATACTTTGATGAATAAATAAGCTTCAATGTTTAGCTAAAGTAGTTCTTTTTTTTTCTTTTTGGGGTTGAGGTTGGGGTGGGGTGGGGGGCGCTGGGGGAATGGTTGTAATTATTGGGTTCTGGTGTATGTTATATTCGTCGTGGTAGTGGTTTTTTTTTCTTTCTTCTTCTTCCCTTTTTTTGTGCGTTAAAAGGGACAACAAATAATAGATTTCGTCGTTGTTGAAGCTCCATTTTATTAAGAGAAAATTGGATTGTAGGTAAGCTTGTCTGTGATGATTCTGTCGCATGAAGTGCATATCTAGAAACTACTAAGTTCCTTCTGGCGCTGTTTTTTTTTTTTTTTTTTTCTCTTTTAAATTTGGTTTTTGTTTTGTGTATGAGAATTTCCAAATCATCTATGTTTATACATAATTAACTTTTCTTATTTCTCAAATCTTTGTGGTGTAAAATGTGATGGAACATATAAGAAACACACAAGATTTTGGTTTAGTAGATTGAAAGAAGAGATATATGTACGTGCAACATTTTATTCATTCTGACACTTTTTCATTGTAATGCAATTAGTGGTTTTAGATGCTAGATGGGTCCATATACTGATTTTATGCAGCTACTTTGGTTGTAAATTTTTCCAGAATTAAAACTGCAGATAGAGGACTATTTCAACAACTTCAATGAGGAGGCACTCCCATCAATCCTCGAGTCAATCCTAAAGAGAAAGCTTTCGAAGAAGCATGAAGACACAGATGACGAGTTAATTGATGAGCTTCAGCTGAAGCCATTAGATAATGTAAAGGATGAAGATTTTGAATCAGATTTCGAGGAGGCTCATGAAACTGATGACGAAGTTGAGGATTTGTACAGTGCTAGGGACATAGTGATGAAGAAAATGACATGCAATGATCCGTTCTTCAACATGGATGACAGGAAATGGGATGACATGATTAAAGAGGCTGTTGAGCACGGGTATCTTAATGACACGAGGGAATGTGAAGCAATACTAGAGGACATGCTTAACTGGGACAAGCTTCTTCCAGGTAGTATTGTATGATTTCCCCATTTGCTTGTAAGTTTAGCCTAGGTTAATATATGCTAATTTATGTTGTCATTGTCTTTCATGGTTGTTATTATTTGTTACTTTTTACTAGTCAGGTGGTGCTATTTTGGAGCATCATGGTTATTGGTCTTCTGATTAGCTCGTGTTCTCGAATTGCTAAACCACTTTGTTCTAATGCAAGTATTTCTTATGCACTTTGGTTTAGATAACTTTTAAATTCCCCAACTTTGGAAGGCTGATAGCTTGTTCGGTTCTGCTCCATCTGAAAGGATTTGAATAATGGATGTCTCTTTTTGAGTCAGATGGCAAAAAATTAACTTTTTTTTTAGAATGCAAAATTAACTTTTAGAACCACCTATAAATATTATTTACCAGAAAGATTACATTTCTTTAGAAGTTAAATTTTATATACAAATTACATGAGATGTGGGTTCTCACGACTTTGGGGCTATTAATATTTCATTCTACTCTCGAGATTTAGGGACAGATTGGGAGAAATATTTTCGTTATTCCTAAGTAGGGGTGTAAACGAATCGAGTCGAGCCAAACATATTTTTGTTCGAGTTGGTTTGATCTTTAATCGAGCTTCAAAAATTGTATTTGAGCTTGGTTTGATAACTAATCGGTTCGAGCTTGAACGAGCTTTACTCGAGCCGAACACGAATCGAGCTCGAATAGCTTGATATTTTTACACATAATTCATTTTTTTTTTATTAATCGAGTCGAGCTTGGATCGAGCTTTGCATCTCATTGAACGGAAAAATGTGTTCAAGCTTGGTTCACTATATTAACGAATCGAGCTTTTAACGATCGTTCTCGGATCGAGTAACAAGTAGCTTGGTTCGCTTTTCAGCCCTATTCTAAGCTATATATCCTTATACAAAACACAAAGTGACAGACCTTCTTCAGGATCCAAATCACATTAACCTGTATATAGATAATACTCATTACTTGACAACAACTCATGTTGATTTACTTTTGCTTGCTACATAATTGAGTACGAACATGGGTTAAGGGTGCAATAATTGTATGAACAATATAGCACATTGAGGTTTTTATTGGTCGAGAATTTGAAACTTCTGAACTATAATGATCACCAAATTTTTGTTCCTTCAGAGCAATACCAGGTTGCATGCAAATACCAATGTATAAACATCAATGCTCTTAAACTCTAAACAAAGTGCGAGAAGTTTTTCCTTGAAAAGATGAAGTATAGCAAAAGAATCATATTGTATTCTCATCTTTTCCGTAGTCTTTTTCTGTCTGAGAGCACAAAAAGGATAAAGGGAAAAAGGACTGCTTGTAGATGTTTTTCAGTTACATTTTCTCGGCAGACTTTTGCTGAACTTCCTAGGTTATGGAGAGGTAAATTTGCGATGATATGTGTGTTCGTGTGTACTAAGTAATCCGATGCTAAAATTCATGGACAGATCCAGATATTCTGTGCCATGAACCCCTTTTTTGAAATTTTGTTTTAAGCCCTGATTTGGACTTTAAGCACGCCACACTTAATTTGTATTGTATCTTCAAGTGAACTTCAATTTTAGGATTTGAGTCTTCAAATTATCTGCTAAGGTTATTTTCATAGTTTCATGATTTTATGGGAATGTGTGAGGGATTGCTTTTTCAGTCATCAATCACATTTATTTTCAGATTTTGGTGTGCTCTGTTTATGATTCTAAATTTGAAAATGGGCCTTCTTCAGATGAGATCAAGAGGAAGGTGGAAAAAAGTTTGATGAGATAGGTGATAGGGTTGAAAAAGGTGAGCTTGAGGTTGAAGAAGGTTATGCATTGTTCAAGGAGTTTGAAGACCAGATGGTCTTGGAATGCGCTAAATTAATGGAGGCGGAGGGTCCCCCTCAGTTTGACAATGATGTTTCGCCTGATAACAAAAAGGATCTAGATGATCCACCGGGTGAAGGGCCAATCCTCAGGTGGCAAACTCGGGTGGTCTTTGCTCCTGGTGGTGATGCATGGCATCCAAAAAATAGAAAAGTAAAGTTAGCTGTTACTGTGAAGGAGCTTGGCCTATCTAAGTATCAATTTTTGCGGCTGAGAGAATTGGCTGGAAAGAGGTACAATCCTGGGAAAGATGAACTCACCATAACAAGTGAAAGGTAAGACCATTGGCAGGCAGTTTGCTGTATTTTTCGTATCATCAGTATCTGCAGTAATGCTTGTGAAAGTGTACATTTGTGTGAAGTTATGTCGTATCTGCATTTCATTAGCACAACTTTCTCTCCAATTGAAGTGAACCATGTTGAATTCTTTACTGATTAAGAGGGTGTTTGGGTGAGCTTATTTAAAAGATCTTATTTCCTACATCTTATAAGATATTTTTAAAGCTTATAAGATGTTAGATCTTATTTTGAAAATAAGTTGTTGAAGCGTTGGATAAAGTAGGATGACAGTTTTTAAGATGTTAGTAATGGCAGGTTTGTGATTAAAATAGTCAAAATTAAAGGAGGTTGTTAAAATAAGATCTTATTTCAAAAAGTTGTGAGATCCCAATTTTCATAAGCTCCTAATATCCTAATTTGGGAGCATCTTTTTGGGAGCTTATGAGATTTTTTTATTTTTTTCTTTTAATTTATCAAACACTTTCAGAGAGCCTTAAGCTCAGCCAAACACCTCTAAATAATATTCTCTCTAATCTGAAGATCTCTTTACTCCACTGCTATGTGGTTCCCTCTCTTTTCTTGTTTGGAAAGAAATCTATACCAGATGTGTTGAAAAACATAAAAACATCACAGTTTTATAACGTTTTGGCTGTGGCTCCACTCTGCACAATCTTTTTGTTAGACTTCCCTACATTTAGCATATTATATTCGTCTTGTTAATTATTCAGGTTGAACATCGGGAAGAGAACAGAAAGGATTGCCTCAGAACTCTATTTGCTTTAATTGAGGAGGCTGGAAAAGCTAGGAAACTGGTGGAGGATGCTCGAATTTCGAGGTGAAAGAGAGACTTAAAGGCAATCCGAAGTTCATGCAGAGATTGCAAACCAAGAAGCTAGTTGGGGATTCCAATTTACTAACTGCGTGATAAGAACTAGGTGATACAGACAATGCTTTCAGGACAAATCAGGTTTTAACATCAGATGATAACTCATCTTTTGAAACGTTACCTCGTTTCTCGTACTGTTTTGCATGGAAAAATGATGAAGCTACTTTTCCTTATCTTCGGTGGAAACAATGCTGTTCTGTTGCTTGTTGTAGCTGTTTGGAGAATGAGTAGAGGTGGCTCGATACTAAATGGAACCACATTCGTTATCCGGCAAGAATTTTTATCTCAATAATTCTCTTACACTTGATCTTTGTTTAGTGAAAAACGATGAAGATAATTTCAACTAATTGATAAATATTATAAGCCTTGATTATTTCTTTGGCTCTTTCCTTGTTTGTGTTTAATTTGAAGGTCCTTGTGATCGATTTCTTAGCTACTTGATACTCTGTGACCATTGCATTTTCTTAGCTACTTGTCTGTATCAGCAGAGTATTTTTATCGGTCAACATCATGATGCTTTTGTCTGTGAGATCTTGTGAAGACCCTCGTATTTTCTTGTTTCAAAAAATTTTAAAAAGTGGACTAAATGTCTCAAGTAGTCCACTTAGTGGACTAAAAAACATTTTTGCCAACATTAATCTCACTTGAAATTATATGCATATTCATCTCAAACCATGAATACTTTCAGGTAAATGCAGCTAGTTGACTGTAACACCCCTTAGTGGGATATTAATTTTATCATTACTATTCAAGTAATGTTCATTAGAAAGTCATCTAATAAAGATTTGAGTTAATAAAGAAAATGTGGTAAATTATTTTTAAAAAAAAAAAAAAAAACTAAACGAGTTATTGCAAGAATGACCTTTAATAAAGAAATACTAAGAAAAGTCATTAAAAGTTTTTATTCAACTAAAAGTCCACCCAAACTGGAAATACTTCAAACAAGGCTAAATTAATAAACTAAACTACTTGCGGAAACTATTTTCCGAGATTCCACTACCACTATCGCCCGCACACTGTTATCTTCCATGCCTACGATACACCCTTGCCTTTATCGCAATACGATAATTGAAAACTATAAGCAAAAGCTTAGTAAGTAACACCATGCCTCACAAAGCAATTAAAATGGTTTATATGCACGTGCATGAAATTTATCTTTTTTTGAGAAAATAATACGTACATAAATATTTATAAGGGCCCGGTCATGGTACCAATGCGCGCAACTCTAATGAAACCCGGTGTAGCTAGCCTTTGAATTCCTTTGGAGCAAACTAACTAAAGGGCGGACTAAGAGCCCAGGAGCGGACTAGAGCCCCAGGATCGAACTATGGGCGGTCTAGGAGTCCTGGTATCGCCTATAAAAATAACAATAACTCTTAAATATATATGCTATTATTCGTGAAATCGATATGCAATATGATACAAGATTTACTCAAGTTGACCAAGAAATACATAATTTTAACATGATTCATACACAATATATAGGTCAAACATATATCGTAGGCATAAAGCATTAACATAACATTAAAGTAAACTACTCATATTGCGGTGAGAGATGCACTTACCTCGACTACGGATAACGATATTCAAAATGACCTAAACTTCTAATGAATGAACGTGATTAATCTAAAATATTAAGTAGAACTTAAGTAGGTTAGAAATAATTAGATAATCTTCTCTAAATTTTCACTAATATAGTGATTTAAGACTATAACTATTATCTTCAAGGCACGAATAATATCAATAGTACTTAATCAAAGTTAGTATATAACACCTACCCAATATCGAATTAAAACTACCATCACTATACTAGTTAGTTTATTATATCGAATCAAATCCTTTTTTTCTTTTTCTTTTTTTCCTTCTTGAGAACCGCTATTCCGATATGTTCATCTCTAAATGAGAGTGTAGGTTATATCTATATCTATATATATGACTAGGGTTGGACCACAACTTTGTATTTTTATTTTTAGTCCCTATATTTTCCCATCTAAATAAATGGGACATGTTTCTTAATTGACAACAAATACCTATATATTATTGTTATTTTTGTCAACATTATTATTATAAAAAAAGCGTATATGCCTGTAATTATCATAAGTTATACTTAATTTATTATTAAAATCAACATAAAATCTATATTCTAAAATAAATAAATAAATGAATAAATAAATGGGGCGTGACAATCTCATATACCTTATAAAAGTTTAGATCCTTGAAACTTAAAACAACTCAGGGTACTTTGTCTCGATATCTTCTTCACGCTCCCATGTTGCTTCCTCAAGTCTATGATTTCTCCAAATAACTTTAACTAATGATATTTTTATTTCTAAGCTTCTTAACTTCTCGATCAATGATTTCAACGGGTTTTCTTCGTAACTCAAATCTTCTCTAATTTGTCTTGTCGTGGGTCGGATAACATGGCTCGAACTGCACGTACTTTTTCAACATAGACACGTGAAAGATATTATGGATAGCGGACATCTCCCAGGTAGATCTAATTTGTAGTCTACCTTACCAATTCTCGTTGATTACAAAAGGTCTACGTAACGCGGACTAAGTTTTCTTTTCTTACCAAATCTCATCACTCCCTTCATTGAAGCTACTTTTATGAACACAGAATCACCTACTTCGTACTCAAGTGGTCTTCTTCATACATCCGAATAGTTCTCTCAATCCTTTGACGAATAGTTCTTATGGTCTCAGTTGTTTCTTCTATAAAATATGTGTTTCGTCCCACCTCTCGACTCTATTTCTTTCTTTTCTCCAACCTCAAACTAATATATAGGTGATCTACATTTTCTCCAATATAACGCCTCATAAGGTGCCATTTTAATTGTTGCTTAGTAACTATTATTGTAAGCAAATTCGCCCAAACAAAGATATTGGCACCAACTCCCTCTAAAATCTAAAGCACATGCTCGGAGCATATCTTATAAAGTTTGATTCGTTCGCTCTGTCCGCCCATCCGTTTGAGGTGAAAAGTTGTACTAAATCGCAACTTGGTTCCCAAGGATGTTTGAACACACTCCTTAAATGAGATGTGAATCGACTATCTCTATTAGAAATAATGGTCTTGGGAACTCCATGAAGTCTAACAATCTCTTTAACATACAACCGAGCTAGTTGTTCCATTGAATATGTCATCTTAAGCGCAAGAAAATGTGAGGACTTAGTCAATCAATGATCACCCAAATCGCATCATAGTCGTTCGTTGTTGGGTAATCTAACTATGAAGTCAATAGCTATGTCTTCCCATTTTCATTCCGAAATCTGAATAGGTTGTAAAACTCCTCCGGGTCTCGATGTTCAACTTTCACTATTTGACAAGTTAAGTAGGTCTTTGACGTACTTTGCAACATCTCTCTTTATTTCGAACCATCAAGAGCTTTCTTTTAATTCGTGTTACATCTTGGTGGAACCAGGATGTACCGAGTAAGGTATATCATGGGCTTCTTCTAATATTTGCTTTCTCAATTTTTTTATTGTTGGGAACACATAAACGGTCACCAAAGAAATGTACTCCATCACTAGATATTCGAAAACCTTCACTTCTTCTTTCTTGTACCTCATGTTTAATATTTTCAATGTATGGATCTTCTTTCGCTTCTTTTCAATATCGTCAAATAGTGTTGGTTCCAAAGTCAACGCAAATAGTTGTCGGGGAATTATTTCGATCCCAAAGTCCAACACTTCTTTCCTTAATGGTTGAGGTAGTCGAAAATGACATCAATGTTGCGGAGGACTTTTACCGGAGCATCGGCTACTCGTTTTGCTTTTCCGGGGTGGTAAAGAATCTCACAATCATAGTCCTTAACCAATTCGAGCCATCTCCGTTGTCTCATATTTAAGTCCTTCTCGGTGAAGAAATACTCCAGGCTTTGAGGATCCGTGTAAATCTTGCATTGAACTCCATACAAGTAATGTCTCCAAGTCTTAAGAGCAAAAACTCACGCAACTCTAGATCATGGGTAGGGTAGTTCTTCTCATAATACTTAAGTTGTCTAGAAGCATATGCGATGACTTTTCTTTTTCGCATGAGTCACGCCCCTAGGCCAATCTTTGATGCATCACTATAACTATCAAACCCTTCATCCCCTTCTCGGAATAGTAAGATTTGGAGCACTTGCCAATCTTTTCTTTAGTTCGATGAAGCTTTTCTCGCAATCGGTCCATTCATACTTCATTACTTTTTCCGTAAGTGTTGTTAAGGGAGAGGCAATCTTGAAAAGCCCTTAACAAACTTCCTATAGTATCTGCTAGTCCTAGAAACCTTCTAATATCACTAGCGTTCTTTGGTCGACTCAATTGTCTCTGACCTCAATCTTTGTAGGATCTACCATTACCCCATCCTTAGAAATCACATGACCTAAGAAAGCCACTTGGTCAAGCCAAAATTCACATTTTGAGAACTTGGCAAACAATTGATGGTTTTTAAGAGTCTCGCAACACGGTATTTAGGTGTTCACTATGCTTCTCTTGGGACTTAGAGTAAATAATAATATCATCTATAAATACAATAACAAACTTATCTAGGAATTCTTTAAACACTCGGTTCATCAAATCCATGAAAGCCGCATGAGCATTCACAACCCAAATGGCATAACAACATACTCGTAATGCCCATACCTTGTTCAAAAAGAATCTTTGGGCACATCACTCTCTCTAGTTCTTAATTGATGATAACTTGACCGCAAGTCAATCTTGAGAAGCTTTGTTGCTACCTTTAACCGATAAAACAAGTCATCAATTCTTGGTAAAGGATATCTATTTTTGATAGTTACCTTATTCGGCTCTCGATAGTCAATACACATTCTCATAGATTCATCTTTCTTCTTTACGAACAATCTGGGGCTCCCATGGTGAATGAATTGACGAATAAATCCTTTGTCAAGGAGTTCTTGCAATTGTACTTGTAGTTCCTTGATTATGTTGGAGCCATACGATAAGGTGCTTTTGATATTAGACCAATATCGGGAATAAGCTTAATCTCAAATTTAATCTCTCGCTTGGTGGCAATCCTGGCAACTCATCGGGGAACACCGGATAGTTGCAAACCATCGCTACTCCTTCAATCTTCTGTTTTTCTTCTTTATTTATATTAACCAGTTGGCTAATAAGCATGTGCATCCGTTTGTTAACATCTTTTGCGCCTTTATAGTGATAAAAATTTTATGGTCATTTTCTTGGGTTCACCGATGAACTCGAATCGAGAATTGGCTTCAAACATAACTTTTCGTTTTGACATTCAATTGATGTGTTGTACTTACTCAAGAAATCCATTCCTAAAATCACATCATAGTCACACATATCTAGCACTATCAAGTCACTATAGAGTTCTCTTTTTGCAATACTCTTTCGTACCGCATATAAAAGTGTGTAGATATAATCACCTACCCGAAGGTAGTGTTGTCAAGAATTTATAATCTAAGTTATCATGCGGTCTATCTAACTTCTTGGAGAAAGAATCAAATATAAAAGAATGCATTGCTCGAGATCAAATAATACATTAGCAATATGATTGAAGATGAGTATTTGACTGTGACAACGCGGTGGAGGCCTCAAGCACTTCTTCCTTGGTAAAGGAGAAAACACGAGCGTTGGTAGTGGCTGGTTGGGCCTCAAGGCTCCCCCGATTAATGTGAGGTCCTTCAAGTGTTTGCATTTGGTGGAGTCGAGCGTAATTGTTGATGCATCTGCTCACGTTTTTGTTGTAGTTGATTGGATTTTGAAGGGCAAAACTTGGCTATATGTCCCTCATGACCACACATATAACACACACTCGTGCCCGACAACACTCACCTAGATGAAACTTTCCATATTTAGAACATTGTGGATACTTAACTTGTTTGTATGGTGGTCCTCCACCTGGTTTGTTTCCTAAAGACTTCGGGTCCCAATGCTTCCTTTTGTTGTTGTTTCCCTTCCAATTTGATTCTTGCTTTGAGATTTCGGGCCCCATAATTACCACGATTCGATTCTCCTTTGATGGTTGCCTCTGTTGTGAGTTGTGAACCTTCATGTTATTCAAGTAATGTTCAACAATCAATGTCTTGAGGAGACACTTTTCGGCGGGTTTGTGGTCGATTAACTCCACTGGTTACATTGAGAGCTATCTCAGGACAAAACATCTTGATCATCAATCTAACTATTTCTTTTTCTTCTCTAACTAACTCGGGCATAAACAAGCTAGCTGTTAAAATTCCTTACAACCTCCTCAACGGGTAAGTCTCTGGCGGAACTTAGTGAACTCGTCATAGTGTCTATTAGTGACCTTCAAGTGAAAGAACTCCTCAAGGAACTTGGTCTCAAAGTCAACCAATGTCATATCGTTAATATTCTTTTTCATTTTAATTCTTTCCCACCACATTCTAGCGTCTCCAACTAAAAGCAGGAAGTATGACGCACACTTTACCTTTTCATTTTTAGGCCAATCCAATAATTCTAGTATGCTCTCAAGAGTTTTGAACCATGCTTTGAGCATTCCCTTGGTTCTTTAGACCCGGAGAAATTCTATGGTTTAAGTTTCTTCTAGTGAAGCAAATAAGGTTCATGTCGCACTACTAATGCAGGGGCTTAGGTGGAGGTGGTGGAGCATGAGGAGCAATAGTTGGAGTAGGAGGAGCTATTGATTGGCTCGCAAAGCATCAATAGTTTGTTGTTGTTCGCAGCCGATTTGAAGTTGAGCTACAACATCTAGCAAATTATGTTCTAGTGCGGGTTGATTCTCATTTCGATTTTCGACCTTGGTTCCTAAGAACTTGTTCCCTAATTTGATTAAGACCGAGGTTATCATCCTGGTCATGAGTAGTTGGAACACGTCCTCTCGTCATTTTCTTTTATAACCTTTAAACATAACATTTTTTTGTATAATTGAAATATAATAATCTTAATATTTCGAGACAATGTTCACTAAACTTCTCGCAATCGTCATGCCAAATTTAACAAAGAAATAAATAAGCAAAATACTTTCTTACTTGGAAGGTGGCAGAGCCAATGCATGACAATAGGGTAATGTAACGTCGGAAACCTACTCGATATTATAATTGTAACACCCCTTAGTGGGATATTAAATTTATCATTACTATTCAAGTAATGTTCATTAGAAAGTTATCTAATAAAGATTTGAGTTAATAAAGAAAAGGTGGTAAAAAAATTTTTAAAAACAAACTAAATGAGTTATTGCAGAATCCCATGACCTTTAATAAATAAATACTAAGAAAAGTCATTAAAAGTTCTTAATCAAATAAATGTCCACGCAAAATGGAAATACTTCAAATAAGGCTAAATTAATAAACTAAACTACTTGCGGAAACTATTTTCCGAGATTCCGCTACCACTATCACCCCGTATAACCCCGTTATCTTCCATGCCTACAATACACCCTTGCCTTTATCTGCAATACGAGAATTTAAAACAATAAGCAAAAAGCTTAGTAAGTAACACCATGCCTCACAAAGCAATTAAAATGGTTTATATGCACATGCATGAAATCTATCATTTTCATAAACATATACGTACATAAATACTTATAAAGGCCAGGCATGGTACAATGCCGGAACTCCAATGAAACCCAGGGTAGCTAGCCACCTGAATTCCCTGGAGCAAACTAACTAAAGGGCGGACTAAGAGCCCAGGGCGGACTAGGAGCCCCAGATCGAACTATGGGCGGTCTAGGAGCCCAGTACCCAAATTTATATAAAAATAACAATAACTCTTAAATATATATGCTATTATTCGTGAAATATGATATGCAATATGATACAAGATTTACCCAAGTGACCAAGAAATACATAATCTTAACATGATTCATACACAATATATGGGTCAAACATATATCGTAGGCATAAAGCATTAACATAACATTAAAGTAAACTACTCATATTGCGGGTGAGAGATGCACTTACCTCGACTACGGATAACGATATCCAAAATCACCCAAACTTCTAGTGAACGAATGAGATTAATCTAAAATATTATGTAAAACTTATGTAGGTTAGAAATAATTAGATAATCTTCTCTAAATTATCACTTATATAGTGATTTAAGACTATAACTATTATCCACAAGGCAATATCAATAGTACTTAATCAAAGTTAGTATATAATACCCTACCCAATAACGAATTAAAAATACCATCACTATACTAGTTAGTTTATTATATCAAATCAAATCCTCTTTTTCTTTTCTTTTTTTTTTCTTCTTGAGAACCGCTATTCGATCCGATCATTCTCTTAATGAGAGTGTAGGTTATATCTATATCCATATATATGACTAAGATTGGACCACAACTTTGTGTTTTTATTTTTAGTCCTTATATTTTCCACATCTAAATAAATGGGACATATGTTTCATAATTGACAACAAATACTTTATATATTATTATTATTATTATATAAAAAAATCTGTATATGCCTATAATTATCATAAGTTATAATTAACCCATTATTAAAATCACCATAAAATCCATATTCTAAAATAAATAAATAATCGAGGCGTGACAATCGACTCTTTGAGGCTTAATTTGGTATACAACTAATGCTTCTATATCACAAGCGATCAAAAATCAAGCGGGCGAGAACAATAACAAGAATTGTTTTCAATCTCAACATACCATACAATAGCCTTCGTGTAATTAGCACTCTAGAACAATCAATAGATATTCTTGCTCAACATTTTTCCGTGTTTGGATTTGTTGTATCATTACTTGTTGCGAGAATTTAAAAGTATCACGCTTCACAAAAGTCCTCCACCCTTCAATATTAGCTTCTTTTTCTGGATCCAACCCTGGTGGAGTCTCACGCTGCTGGAGAATTTCAAGAATTTCTTCACTCTCACCTAAAAGTCGTCTTTGCTTGGCGAACACTCCTCTCCCTTTCTTTGATGGAACAACGCGTGACACTTGAAGATTACGACACATGCTAAATTGGTTAGGCAAGCTACCAATATGTCGAGATCATGACAAATAATCTCTCAAACACCTCCCATCATTTGTTTGGTTGTGTTCGTCGGTGTGGGCTAGGAGGATAGTTTGAGTTATCAAGATACATTGACCTAGCAACTATTACTTTGATAGGCCAATGGAGAGGATCTTGCACTAGATAATCTTCCGTCTCGGTTGTGAAATTCCTAAAGGCCTTTTCAACAATATCGAAAGTTTTTGCAGCGTGTCCTCGTGCGTCCAGGTCTTTGAGATCCTTATCTTGCCATCTTCTATACTGGTTCAACTCCTACCTAGATCACATCTCCGCATGTTGGATGATTGCCAAATCTTTTTTGTCGATGGATTTCTCAATAAGCTTTGCAAAGTAGAGGCCTTCACTCGGAGCGGTCAATAATTGATTAGACTCGTGATCCGTGATGTTGGGAAGTGAGATCGCAATGCTTGTCAAGGTAACCATGGCAGAGACCAAATAATTAGGAGGTTCTTGAGAATTTAAGCTTTCAACTTCATTGTTGAATTCTCTCACTCCATTGAAGTTCACATACTTGTGAAAAAGTTCGATTACAGTTCTTGGGTTGCTTTTTTACCTATCTCGATCAGCTTATCCACCTCAATGCATATGTTTGTCGAGTGTCTTCTTAGGCGGCTACTGCCTCGCCTTCAAGCAACACAACATAATCTGCTAAAATTTGGATCCATTCTAGCTCTTGATTCGAACTCTCTAGTCCGTCGATTCCTTAGAACCACATGCCTATAAATTCTTAATGTGGCGGAGAAGCAACACAAAAGCCCTTTTACATTGGTAGAGAAAATAATAGAACTAGTTTGTTGGATGAGAACAATGAATCAACTCCAATGCGAAATTTAAAAGCAATCTTTTTGCATCATGAACAAGTTTTTTCGATATTGTGATGTCGATCTTTAAAGGAATGGGCTATTTCTCCAAAGTGTTTCATCCTTTGAGTCCAATAAGCCTTCGCCTTAAATTCGTCTTTGAAGATTTTACGGTCTATGTTCGAGCTTTTGAATTGGGCGACATTGAACCATCTTAGTAAAGGAGCATTAGTACCCAATGCAACTCCAATGGATGAAGAACTAGAATCCAATCGACGGACCACTTATAACTAGGCGAATTTCGTCGTGACGCTTTGTACACCAAATGTATTCTAATCTTAGCTTCTAATGAGTTAGGAGTCAAAACACACATCATGCCGAGATAATGCACGTCATTGAGCGTGCGATGAGAAATTATGGGCTCCCACTTTCTTCCATCACCCAATATCTTCTCACCACTACTCTCGGCTCATCAATGGCAAATTTTGATCCCCACTCCACTTTAGATAATTTAAACTCTTTTATGCATTTGCTTATATTGCAATTCTCACGTATCTCTTGGCAAATCGGAATCATCACGGTAACCTAACATAACATCACAATCAAAAGAAGCATGAAAATAGTAGATTCTAGTTCTTGACCAATATTTCATGGACATCAAGAAAATATCCCATTTGATCTATATGTATGCGACATTTCCCGATCGTAATCACAGAATGCCTAAAACGGCTAAGTTTAGCATGATCTTCCATGGATCCCAAAGATGCGGTGAAATTAGCCATGGCGATTTACATCGAACCAGCCGCTAACCCACGCAAGTTTATCTTTAGTTCATGGTATTTTACTCATTTGATCAATGGGAAGCTTCATCGCCACAACTAATACCGTCAAGTAAAAGCATTGAGAGAAGTACTAACACAGAACCAAAAGGTTTTGCTTGGCAAAATCAAGTTGAAAGCATCGCCGCCATAGCAAACCGAAAGGCGAGCAAGCTACACAAGTTGTAGCAATATAGATGCATATCCATGGCATAGGCGAATCGAGTTGCTCTTGCATAAGCATTGTTGTGATCGTTGACCAAGTAGTCGATGCAATCATCCATATTCGGTTTAGTGTTTTCTAAGACTTTGTTGTAGTTGAGGCAACTAATACCTCCTTAAGATCCATGTCACTCTGAATTGTGTCATAGAATGTTTATACTACGAGTTAATGTCGACCCGCCTTTTAACTTGAAGTCTACAAACTTTGGTTGTAATTATCTTCCAAAGACTTTATTATCAGTCTTTATTTTTGGTCAAGTAAACTCAAATTCTGCATGTGTTTAAGGATTCTAACACAAAGGAATAAGCATGTAAGTCCAAGTGGCTACGATAATCTAGAGGGGGTGAATAGATTATGCCCTCTTTTTGAGATAAATAAGCAAGACAAGAATGGAAGTGCGGGAAGTAAACAACATGCGTCGATTTATAGAGCTTCCCCACCTTGGGATTACGTTCTCTACCACCCCAAAGTATATCAGGGATGGGTTTCGAAAAAGAAAAAGAATTTTATTAATTACCATAATTAATACAACATCACCTTACAACACCTCTTTGGAGATTACCACAATCTCCCTTGAAGATGACCACAATCTTCAAACGACACCTTGTGAAGATTACCACAATCTTCAACCTTGAAGAACACCAAATTCTTCAACACTTCAAAGAGCACCAAACTCTTCAATAAGAAGATTACCACAATCTTCTTGCACCTAACACCTAGATCACCCAAGTATGTTCTTACCACAAGAACACTCACAAGGATATCTTGTGTTGAATGATGACCACAAATTCAAGATTACAACTCGATATTGAATAATACAATTTTGAGTGCAAGTGTAATCAAGAAATAAGACTAGACCTCAAGATGTGAAAGTGTAAGACCTTAGGCTATTACAACAAGAATATTGAAATTGAAGAACAAAAGTGTTTGCTTGAATGTATCTTGTTGTTTTGTATTGTTCTCTCTTGTTGTATTGCTTCAATGCTTCATCTATTTATAGAAGATGATTGATCAAGGATAGGCTCCTCTTGGGACTGATTTCTACAAAAAAATGCGATTAAAATCAAGATTATAGTCATTAGAAATCAACCCCACAATTTAAGGAAAAGTCATCGCAAACTCAGCGAGATAGTTATTTGTCAAAAACCTATAGCGACTAAGGTCGAATAGAAACAAGGGTTTGAAATTTTTCTCATGAAAATACACGGGAGGATCGGTCACCATGGGGTTGGACCGGTCGGCACCCCGTGGACCGGTTGCCCTCTTCAAAAATGCAATACTGAGAGAAGTTTGCAAACTTCAAACCAAACTCGACACCGGTCGCCCTATATAGCGGGGGCCGACACCACCGCCGCCCTATGGGGTGACCGGTCCAACTCCCTTTTTTCAAAAAGCAGGTTGTTCTCTGTTTTGCACAACTTTCAGTGCGGGTTGCCCTATGGCGACGGTTGACCTCAAAACAAAGGAGTTGTCCAATTTTGTCGAAAATGAACTTCAAGAAATACGCCAAAAAAAAAAAATAGTAAAAACATTTTAGACCGATCGGGAGTATTTGGACAACATTTAGAAATATTGTTTTGGTGTAAAAACACATTTAAACAAAATCATGATAAAAACATTTATCTAACAAACTCCCCTTTTTGATGATTACAAACCAAAACAATTTTAAGAGGACAATTTTGAAAACAAAACAAATTTTCCGGTGAAAAATAAACTATCCGTTTAGAGCGACAACATTCCACGCATAATAATCACAAGGCTTGGAGTAAAGATTTTCAAAACATTTTGCAAAAGCTCCCCTATCAATATGCACAACAAGAGTAATATAGAAGCAATCAACCAAAAGCTAAAAGCTCAACTTTTACATATTGAGCTTAAGTATCAAGAGATTATAAGCTCCCCAATCAACAAAACATCATTAGACATGTAAATGAGTCCACAATACAACAAATGGACTAAGTATGATCCACAACTTTTGGCTTTTAATAGCCATAGTTATAGCTTCTTTCATGAGCTTATTTTAGCTTCTTTGAGCTAAAGAGCTTATAGCCTGCTTCTCCTCCTTTGGAATCATCAAAAAGAATGTTAGCACGATAAAAACATCATATATCCATATCAAATTGCGCATTTTAACCGATTTATCGAGCTATTGATCATTAAGCTTAAAAATCCAAAAGCTAAGGGAAGAGTTGATCATATGACTTGTAAAAGCTCGTAAAGGCTCATTTGATTTGCAAAATATGATCTCTATAAATATATAAGACATTTGAAAACGAGAGAATCATGTAGGTGATGAATTTTTCTTTGAAACATTTTATCGAACACTGCGACGTCAAATAATAAAGAAGATGTATATAGCCCTTGCAAAAATAACCAAGACAAATTTTTCATCACCAAATGCAATTATACAATTATCATCCTACAACAATCATCATGCCCAACACAAATATATAAGAATTCCAACAAAATATTAAATATGAAGCACATTCTCAAGGGTTCACCCAATTGAGATAAAGAAGAAGAATTCTTACCAAGTAATCGAAGATGTCGGGTATCATGGATGATATACCAAAAGTATAAACTCAAAAATATATAATTTATAAGAAAGAAACATTTTGAGTGAATTGTGTGTGAAATTTGCAAAGGGGTGCGAAAATAGTGAAAATCGAGTGAAATAACAAAGTCGAGGACAGAATGCATTTAAACTCTAAAATTGTTCGACGGACGGTCAAGGAAGGTCAACCGGTCCAGGTGTAGGTCGATCGGTCCCCCTCCCTCAAACTGGTCCCTGGAGCTCTTTTTCTGATTCTGTCCAAATTTTGAACCAAAAATCGATTTTTCACCCCTAAGTTTTAAAAACGCATTTAAATTGAAATATAGACCTCATTCAATATACATTATGTATAAACAAGATCGGAATGAGGTAAAAGACTCGGCGGTGAACGATTAAAAACAAATGTCCGCGAGTTATCCTTGAGACGAAATTAAACACATATCAATTTTTCGTTTTAGGAAACACAACCCCTTAGAAAGAATATAGAATCTCAATATGTTTTAGTTCGATTATGACGAACCATGTTTTGAAAAATTATTATCATAGGACTTGCTATCCCGAAAAATATGAACGTTTTAAAACTTTGGATAAAACAAGCCATAAGAAGAAGTGCCTTTCAAATATTCGAAAATTTCTTTTAACGGCACCTTAATGACATTCGTTGGGATTGTTTTGAAGTCGAGCAAATAGACATAAGGCATAAAAATATCAGTGTGTGGGAATAATGAATGTAGATAAACTACCTCGAATTTATTTGTCAACCAATATGCCTTTAGCATCTTTATCTAACTTGATGTTGGTTGTCATAGGAGTAGTAATGGTCCTTCCTTCTTGAATGCCGAACTTCTTCAAAAGTTCTTTTGTATACTTTAATAGTGAAATGTAAGTACCTCCTTGGCATTGCTTAATTTGAAGTCCAAGGTAGAAGTTGAGCTCTCCCATCATGCTCATCTCAAATTCACATTCTTTTTGTCAATAACCTTGCGCTACTAACCTTGCCTTGTTTTGAACATATATTACCTTGGTCATCAAGCTTGTTCGAAATATCAAAAGATTCTGCAAAATCTTAACAAGATATCTTGCACAAGAGCATAGTAATATAAGAACAATATGTACACTATAACAAGTAACACATACTATGCCTTAAAAAATCATCAAGACTTTAATGAAACATGTAAGTTCAAATATGCTTATGGGAAGCTATATAAAGTCTCTTGAAATTTAAAAATCCGAGCATATAGTTAAGACCTCATTTATAAGAAGTATTTTGAAGAAGAGTTTTGACAAAGCAACCAAGAATAAAAACATGAATATGTGCAATAAAATGCATAATTTAAGAGGAGGATAAAAATCAAATGTTTTATCAAAACAACATATAATCCTTTACAAGCATCGGACAAAAAGAGCTTTTATCGAATAGTGCCTTTCAAAAATCAAAAATACTCTTAATGGTACTTCTATGAGATACTTTGAAATATCTTGAAAAGCAAGCACATAGGCATATGGCCAAAATATATCGAGTCTGTTGGGAAATTTATTGTTTAGATTTTGATGAATGCCATGTAAAACTTAGAATAGGAAGTTGGCACCCCATTTTTGTTGTAAACTGCATTGTAACAAATAGGGCTGGTCAAGCTGAGTTAAGTCAGCTATGCCTAAACATGCAAGAAGACAACTAGAGACTAGAAGGAAGACTCACTGCAAGACAATCTGAGTATGGCAAAGAAGAGAAGACAGAACTGATGAAGGTGCGGTGAGATGTAGTGAGTAAAGTATCGTCAAGTCAACTCAAGATAGCCAAGTCTCAAGTTGAAGTGACGGAAGAGTCATCCGATGATTGAAAGTGACTCTAAGTCACCTGGGAAAGCAAGGAAATGCGATCAAGTCGAGATAATCGAAAGAGATCCGTTGCCGTAAATCAAGAGAATTACTTAAACAAGTAATACCTCCATGCTACCTTTCTCGAAGTGCTCAGTCCCGAAGCGTGCAAGGGGAATGAACCAATGGGAAGCACTACACCGTGTCGAACTCTCTGAAAAGCTGAAGAACAATTCATACGAGGAAGTGGCAACTCCAAGGACTGCAACAAGACAAGCCAACGACCACAAGTGACTTTCAAAAATAAGCCTATCTCTTCAACGATGATTTTTGAAAGATCACTATAAAAGGCTGAGGAATGACTCTGAGAGAAGGTTACCTTGACTACCTGAACCACGAACATTTCAAGAAAACATTTGAACTGTAACCTAAAATATCCTCAAATCATTCAAGATTAATCCTCAAGCCTACACTACGAAGAAAATCAATCCATCACTCACCTGTGAAGGAAAGATAACTTCAATCAGTTGAAGAGGAAACCTTTGAAGAAAAGGGGTCTACATTCCACGGAGGATTGTAGGAAGGTTCAAGGTCGAACCAGTCTCGAGTTTTTGGAGGGCTTCGTGATCAAATCCAAAGAGCTTGAGCAAGTGAGCTGTAGTAGCAAGGCAAAGTGCCCTGCGGGAAGAAAAGCCGAGTCGCACGAGAAGCCTGCGTGACCAAGGCATCTCCAGATCGAGTCCCAAAGGATCAAGTCGAGTTGTGTGATCAAGACTTGTATCGGACTTACCACTCAGATAACGATCAATACTTAGTGGATTCCTCCAAGAGTTGGAGAAAGAGAGGAGTAGAAGAATTACCCCATCTTCGAACCTCTATAAAAACTTATCGTGTCATTTACATTGTAGCATTTTAATTCTTGCACTTTATCTTTTTCTCTTTGATAAATTTGCTATCCACTTGATAATCTCTAAGTACTAAAACCAAGGATTAAATTATAACTAAACCAAATTTAAGGGTGTTAAGTCTTCCATGAAAACAAACTACAGTTGAGCTAAGTCTTTAGTCTTAACAAATTTTGAGTTATTCTTTCAACAGCAATGATCAGTGCGTTGAGTGACTAACTCTCTTGATTAACTAAATTAGTGTCACCAAGGACACGTTTGTGTAGTATCAACTCGAACTTTTAAAAGGACTAAATCGAAAAGTTGGTAAGGTTTATTCAACCCCCTTCTAAACCTTACACTCACACCCCTTGGGACCAACAAGTGGTATCGAGCGGTTGGTTCATTGAGCCTTCCTTCAGTTCTTGAACTAGATCTCCAAATTTCTCAAAGTCTGTTTTAGTACTTAAGTTTTCAAAACTCCTTTTATCATCAAAAGTTATTATCATGGAAGCAAATTTGACACACATCCCTATGTTCACAATTGAAGAATTTGATGATTGGAAAATTCGTATGCGAGGCTCATCTATCGACATTACATGATGAGATGTGGATAGTGATAGAGGATTGGCCACTACAAATTTTAAAAGTGAACACAATCGTAAGGAGAGCTGCAATTTGAGGGCGAAGAGGATGTTGCTCCTAGACCAGCTATGGTTGAAAAACCAAGAAGCTGAATGGACAAATGATGACAGAAAAAGATATAATGGACTATGTGGCCAAGGACATCCTTTACAAAACCTTGGACAAAGCCATGTTCAATAAAGTCAAATCATGCGAGCGGCTAAAGAAATCAGGACAAGCTAACATTGATTTGTGAAGGCTCGAGAGCAAATCAAGGAAAATAAATTATCGTGGTTTTTGTACAAAAATTCGAGAATTTCAAAATGATCGCAGGAGAGAACCTGGATCAACCGGATGCTCGGTTCACGAAATTACCAACGAGCTATCTCGCTTCTTGGAAAAGAATATACACGAGAAGGAAATGTGTATGAAGATCCTAAAAAGTCTCGGTGAATGGGAAATGAAGGTCATGGCCCTAAGACATTCCATGGACCTATCAAAGACATCCAACCATGAGCTATTCTAAGATCTCAAAGCCTGCAATTTGAGTGAGAAGAAAAGACCAGGAAGAGACAACTGTACCCAAAACAATTTGCTCTAATTGTTAAGGATGGTAAGAGAGCGAGGTCAAAGAAGTCATTGACCCGAGAGGAAATAGCCCCGATGGTTAAAAGGTTCAACAAGTTCTTCAATAAGAACTACAAGAGAGGCAAGGTGAATCCTCCGAGAAGACACTCACTCCTCCAAGTCAAGGGAAGATAGGCCAACCAAGAGAAGATCATCAAAAAGCTGAATATCAAAGGGTGACAATCCAAGAATGGAAAGAGCGATCAAAAGGTTGAATATCTATGTTGGCGTAGGCAACCGGGTCACTATGCCATTGATTGCCCATATCCCGTAGTCAACAAATACGGGAATGAAGAAGAAAGAAAAGTCTTGAGAGAAAGAAGACAAGAAAAGAAAAAAGGCAATGTTGGCTGCGCAGAGATCGAAGACACCAAGTCAAGAGACATAGCGATTGAGAGTAGTGAAGCGACTACTCAAGTGACTCGAAGAAGAAGCCTTGATCTGTCGATGGCCAAGGAACAAGACCAACCTCGACCAAGAAGATGAGGTACACTCGACTCATCACACTCGATTCTAGTGATAGTGATCGTGACACACACACTTCATCACCCACGATCTTTATGATTCATTAGGCAAAATGATGAAAGATTTTGAACACATTAAATCCTCACGCACACTACTAAATGAGGAAAAGCCTACTCAAGAGCCAAAAACGCATACGGTGACTAAGGAGCGAGTACTCTAAGACAAATAGTCGATGAGAATAAAAGTTTAAAGACTGAAAATGCAAGCTAATGGCAGAAATAGCTGCCATAGAAAAGAGGGAGAATGACCTCAAAAATGTGATTGCCTCATTCACTAAGGCATCTAAGTCATTGGATGATCTTATCATGAGCCAAAGAGAATGTGGAGACAAGACAGGCTTAGGATTTAATTCCTCCGTGCTATGTCAAGCTCCAAAAGTGATTTTGGAAAAAGGATCTTCAAGCAATGAAGTATCTCAAAAATCCAAAACTCCAAATGGTGCACACACATTTATTCCAAAGCACAATTACAAGAAAACTGGCATTGGTTATAAAGGAAAAGGAAAACAGCCAGTTGAGTGTGCTGAGAGGACAGCTGAGAAGAAATTCAGCCGAGTTCCTCAGCAAACTCCAAACAGGAAATACTCTGTAAAGAAGAAACAGAGCTACCAAAAATCCCAGAAGATCTATAAAAGAAACACATATGATGGGAACGGTAGAAAATACCAAGCCAAGCTTATTGGAATGATGTGAACTATCGGCAAAGACCTATGGAATATAAGCCCAAATGGCAAAGGCCTAGAACTCAAAGAAAGACCATTCCAAAGGTATAAGAGCTTTCATCAAACACACATATGCACCTAGGCACTACACTCAGAGATATCACAACTACCCAAAGAAGGCAATTGCTAAAACACATACACAGGCATACGGACAAAAGAGACAATTTGTATGAACCTAGAATCCCCAAGCAATTTGCCAAAATTAATTATGATTATGGTACGATAGATGGCAACCCCTTAGAGCTAAATCATTTGGCTATAGGTTGGTTGCATCATCTTACAATACTAACCCCTCGGGACCCGGACAAGTATGAGTACCTAAAACTTAATTTCCTTGCTTGGGTTCAAGGAAGCAGTGAGTGCCAAGGAACTGGTACATGGATAGTGGCATTCATTCGGACATATGACAGAAACAAGAAACATCTGTCAAAATTCAAGGAAGTCAAAGGCGCAAAATTTATATTTGGAGGAAATGAAGCTCAGGAGAAATAAGAGGCATTGGATCCATCAAGAAAAATGGATTAGAAATCACGGATGTTGCATATGTTGAAGGACTCAACTTCAACTTGCTAAGCATCACCAACTCGTGACAAGGATATAATGTTGGATTTAACATGAGTATATGCCAAATCAAGGATCTTGAATCAAATGAAGTTGTGTTGCAAGGATGCGGAGACAAAAAGAACATGTATATCGTGGATTGGTCAACAAAGAACACCCAACACTGTCTCGTTAGCAAAAGCACGGTGAATCAAGTTGGTTGTGGCACAAGAAGTCGAGTCACCTGAATTTCAAAACAATTAACAAGCTTGCGGAAAGCAATCTTGTGGAAGGACTTCCGGACTCGAGTATACAAAAAGGAGAGTATATGTGACGCATGTCGAAGGGAAAACAAATCAAATCATCATTCAAAGAAAAGGCATGTCCATCTTCAAGAAGAATATTGCATCTGCTACATATGGATCTATTTGGTCCAGTTGAACCAGCTAGCATAAGTGGGAATAAATACACCTTGGTGGTAGTAGATGACTACTCAAGATATACATGGACAATATTCATGTGTAAGAAGAAAGAAACTCTCTACGTAAACTACACGGTGATGAAGACGATTCGAGAATGAGAAGAGTCAAACCATCATCAAAATAAGATCGTGAGGAACCGGAGTTTGTAAATGGTATAATAACTTCGTATTGTATTGAAAATGGCATTGGTCATGAATTATCTGCGGCAAAGGACTCACGTGAGAATGGAGTTGCGAGAAAGAAGGAATAGAACTCTCAAAGAAGCGGCAAGGACCATGTTAGCGAAGCGGGGCTACCTAAAAGATTTTGGGTGAAGTAATAAACACAAAGATGCTACACTCAAAATAGATGCATGATAAACAAACAGTGACAAAGACTCCTATGAGATTTGGACAGGAGAAAACCAAATGTTGCATATTTCAAAATATTTGGATGTAAATGCTTCATCCATAACAATGGCAAAGATAATCTAAAGGCTTTTGATGCTAAAGGTCGATGAAGGCATCTTCTTGGGATACTCGGTGAAAGCAAAGCCTACAGAGTATAACAAGAGGACTATGGTTCTGAGAGGAATCCATTCACGTGGTGTTCGATGAGCCAAATGTAAATGGAGAAGACATTGAAGAATCGGTGATAAGTTTGAATCAACCAACCATGCGAGAAGAGTCCCTATCCAAGTCAAGCCTGGAATTATAAACTCGGATGAAGATGAGATAGTTGAGTCTCAAAACAGTGGAAAATCTGCGGCTAAGTGATGATGAGAGAGCGATCAAAGCAACACGGCCGCAAGACGATCAATCGCCTAACTTACTCCAACGATGTAAGATGGGAGAGACCATCCACGAGAACTTGTCATTGGAGATATAATAGAAGGTGTCAAAACAAGATCGAGAACTCAACAAGAAGCTATGTTCACATGCTTTATCTCACAAATAGAGCCCAAATATGTGTCACAAGCATTGGATGACACACATTGGATTCAAGCTATGCAAGAAGAGTCAATCGGTTTGAAAGAAACAAAGTATGGGAGTTAGTTCAAAGACCTACCCATCAAAATGTTATTGGCACTAAATAGGATGTTTCTTGCCTATGCGGCTCACAAGAATTTTATTGCATATCAAATGGATGTAAAGAGTGCATTCCTAAATGGTTTATTGGAAGAAGAAGTGTATGTTGAACAACCTCCAGGATTTGAGCGGAAGACTCTTGGAGATAAGGTATACAAACTCAAGAAAGCTCTATATGGATTGAAACGGGCACCAGAGCATGTAGTGCGATACCTTTGTCCCAATTCTTGATGAGAATGGATTCACAAAAGGAAAAGTGGATAGAACACTCTTGAGAATTCAAGACGGGAAGAGCATCGCTTGTTCAAATATATGTGGATGACATCATTTTGGATCCACAAACAAAGAAGCGTGTGATAAATTTTCAAACCTCATGCAAAGCAAATTCGAAATGAGCATGATGGGAGAGCGACATTCTTCCTTGGACTCCAAGTGAAACAAGCGAAGGATGGGACCTTCATAAGTCGGACAAAATACACCAGAGATTTAATGAAAAAATTTGGTATGGAAGAGAAGTCTTACGTGAAAATACCAATGAATACATCATCAAAATGGACATGGGATGCGGATGGCAAGCACAGTAGATTAAACAAGATACGAGTGCACTTATTGGATCATTGCTTTATCTCACGGCAAGCGGGCGGACATCACTTTTTGTAGGTGTATGTGCAAGATTTCAATCTGCTCCAAAAGAAAGCCATATGACTGCCAAGAGGATCTTGAGATATTTGAAAGGAAGCCAAGAAGTTGGCTTATGGTATCCAAAGGAAGGTGGATTCAAGCTAATTGACTATTGGACTCGACTATCTTTGGATGTAGAGTTGACGGGAAGAGCACCTCGGTACATGTCAAATGCTTGGAAACAAGGCTAATTTCTGGTTTAGCAAAAAGCAAAATTCAATAGCCACCTCTACGGTGACGAGAATACATAGCTCGGGCGGCATTGTTGTGCCCAAATCCTATGGATGAGACAAAGAATCGAGAGACTATGAAATTGAAAAAAGGAAATTCCAATCATGTGTGATAACACAAGTGCAATTGCAATCACTCAAAATCTGTGTTGCACTCAAGAACAAAGCATATCGATGTCGATATCACTTCATAAGAGATCATGTTGAAAAGAAAGACATCACCTTGGAATATATTTCAAGCGATAAATAGTTAGGCGACATTTTCACAAAACCATTATGTGAGTCAAGATTTGAAGAACTCAAGCATGAGTTAGGGTTAATTGGTGAGTGACACTCAAAGAAGACTCAAAGAAAGGAAATGAAACACAAAAAGGAAAAAGAGTTGAATTCTCAAAATCAGCTAAATGAATCAGTCGTATCGGAAAGACAGCCTATACCGAATTAGTGGACACCGGAGTCACTATGAGAACTGTGAGAAGAAGAGTTAAATCGCCAAGGGATAAGCTGAGTCATTTATGAGCAAAGTGACAAAAACGCAGTCGTTTTTACTAAGCGGGAATGTTTTTAAGAATGACGTCAGCATAATGATGATGTGTACAGGCAAAAGCTGCACACCAAGCTTATGATTGGATATAAATGCTGCCGCATTAAATTCGAGACATTAAATGCTAATCGGCGTGCAAAATCTAAGCCGTTGATTTCGATCACATTTCAAAAACCACCCGCACGTCCTTTCAGAAACCATACTTAAACCATTTTCGTTCGTTTCTCTCACATATTACCAAAACTGTTCATTTCTCTCTCAGAAGCAAAGGCAAAACTCTCTCAAAACCCTATCAATCTTCAAATCAACTTCTAAGTTTCTTTCCGTGAAATACTGAAAAATGGCATCGACTTATGATTTCGTCAAGCTAGGGAAGCAAATCCACACTGGGTCTACTGTGGATTTCGAGGGTATGGTCAAATAGGGGTCCGATGACGCCCTCATAAAGAAGATTCTGAAAAGCTCGAAAAGTTCGGGCTAAAACCATTTCGACGATGGAGCTCCCGATGACCTATGTGGAAGAGGTCGCTCGATTCACGTGAACGTGGCGAGATTCACGATGAGGGGATCAAATCCTCTCGTTCACGCGGGAAGGAGTTCATCATCTCTCGCCAAAGATTTGGCGAACACCGCTCATTACCGGCGGAAGGAGCACCGAGAAATCAATGAAGCGATGTAGACTTGGCCGCCGCTTGGAAGGAAGTAGCCAAGACCGACTATCTTGATAAGATAGTCTACACAACCAACAAGAGGTGCTTTGAAGGAGGACTACCACAAACTGTTGGACATAGTTGCCAAATGCATAGACATCAAATTTGGCGGCTTTGACCAACTATCAAAGCAAAATTGATCGTCATGGCGGCGATCATTGAAGAAAAGCAAGTAAATGGCCATTTGGAGTTTGTCTACATCGGACTCGCCGAGAATGTAGGAACAAATCCTTCAAGGAGAATGGAGCATTTGGAGGATCCTGGATACGGCCTGGTGATTGGTGGTGATGGAGGTAAAAGGAGTCCCTCTTCGACATGGAAAGGTGTTCCATGTAAACAAGAGATGTTCGAGATCAAACCTCTCGGCGCCGAAGAGAGCCTACGCCAAGAGAGCGATACAAGTGAGGGGGAATCGGTGACCCACGAAGATACAAGCTGTTTCTCTCCACCAAAGAAGAAAAGCGCCTATGACTACTAAGAGAAGCCGCTGCCCCCGAGCAAAGAAAACCAAATTTGCTCCTGCCCGCAGGAGTCACCTACCCCCGGCCGTGTCTCATGCCCGGAACGGCTGAGAAGGAATCTCAAATACCTTCTCCGGTCATCAAAAAGAGGAGAATCGATAAGCCAAGATGGCGGCTCCTCGAGAAAAAACAAAACCGCCCCCCGCCGCCCAAGACTCGAAGAAACTCTCCGAACAGAAATCCCTCCGGTACAAACTAAGAGAAGAAGAATCTTCAAGCGTTCGAACTTGAGAAACCAACCGAGTCAGCCACTCGGTGAAACAAATATCGGAGGCCGCTGGAGAAGTAGAGTCTCGAAATTATTGATAAACTTGACCAAGTCTGTGAAGGCGATCAACGAGGCAATCAAGACCAGTGTAGTTCGAACAATTTGAGACACAAGAAGTAGGCGAGAAAGCTAACTCGCTGTTGATAGGATCGTATCCCCTCCCGCAAATGACGCGGTGACATGTATGGAGCACGAGCTTGCTACCTTCTATCCCGAGAATGAGGGACAAGAAGAAGAAGCGATAGAGATGATGATGTGATGATCATATCCCCACCTTATCCGGACATCCAAAATCGTCTGCGAGAGTGGAGGAAGTGGAAGTTGAGTCGATCCAGGGAATAGTTCCAACGGCCACGAGTTTAAGAAGAAAGAGGAACTGATGAATTTTCTTGGAGTGACCTTTGTGGTCCAAGACTTTGGATGAAGAAAAGCGCACAGATATCTTGCAGATCTTCAAGGACAAGGAAAAGGAGAGACGAGAGGAAGTTGAGGCACGTGATAAGGCGCAGATCCGCCCTATCACCGCACCATAGAACATACGCATCCTCTCCTTGACGTCTATTCGGCGTGTGAAGAGGATCGGACCTTTATTCTTTGCCCGAGAAGAGTTGCAAATGCAGCAAGCAATGCACGAATCCGAGTCCTTCATGAACAAAGAATGATGGAGGGACCGGGGAGAGTCCTCCAAAACACGGTGGAGATAGACCCAATGGGAGTGGTGAAAAGATATTGCCATCGTTGTTCTTTGCCACCACTTCCCAGCTCACTCGGAAGAAGGAACTAAGGGAAATGGCGATGAAACCGGGTTAGTGGGGACCCCGGTCGAGCCAACCCCTAATGAAGGTGTCTTACCACCCCAACGACCGAACACTCGGCAGAGAAACAGCCGGGAGTTTGGAGACGAGTGACCCCATTCCAAGTCACTCGGTGGTGCGCCCGGTGGGAAACTCCCTCCCAGCTGCAGCAAGGTCGGAGGATCTGCGAGATGACTCTACTACGAATCTAGGAGGCGAAGTGGAGAAGGAACAACCACAAAGTACACAGCAAGTTGACATCAACGAAGCTCAGGACGATTGAGACCGTCTCGGTGAGGTGCCAACCGCTCACGAAGGCTAATGACGCGCCGATGCGGTCGAGTCACATGAAGGAACAACCCGGGAGTTAACACTGGCGATGTAAGTGCAATCCATGGGGTTGAGACTCCAATGGATGCCACCGCGAGAAGACCCTAAGACAGTGACTTTGTCGAAAGGGATGTCAAGTGCCCTCGCCGATAGAGAGACGCGAGGAGGTAATGAAGGCCAACGGGAGGTTGAGACTTCCCGGTAAGGTGAAGTCTGAGAACATCCCCTCCGCTATCATTGGTCCATCGAAAAAGGAGATAAGCGCGCTTCACGATTCCCAGGATAATCGATGTAACCTTTCGGGATCGGAAGAAGACGATGAAGCCGAGTCATCCCCCTCAGAATCGATCCACAAGACTCGGTGAGGATGTTCCAACCACGAGCAAGTCGACCTCAAGACTACTCGTCAAACTTTAAATTTTGATGATGAGCCACCCATGGAAATCTCATCATCGTCCGATGACGCTCGATGGGGCGAGGACCCGAACTCAATTGGAGAAACCGGTGAGACCGACCGAAGCTGTTGAGACGATTGAGGCTCAGCAAAGTCGGGTCAACCTCACAACAGACCCCGGTGAAACAGAGTCCTGCTGCGCAGGCTCCTCAAGTCTGCGGCGGAGTTCGACTCCACAACGAACTTCACGAGCACCACTCATCATTCAACAAATCCCGTTGCCGTGATGATTCCTTCGTAGAATCATTTCCTTTTCTCTGGAGGTACCCGACCTCCCCGAAGAGTCGAGAAAAGAGATCTCGAGCGCTTCCACGACCGAGATCATGTCATTCCATCGATACTATTGTTCCAACGGACTATGATTTTGATCTTTGCTTGGCGTCACCGCAATGAGGGAACAAGCGAAGTTCGGGAGGTGTTCAAAGCATTATTTGCTGAAATTGAACGGATGGAGAGGCACCAGGCCTCGATGGACATGAGACTGGATAACAGAGATGCCAACCTTTCTGCGACTTGAGAGGTATAATAGTCGAATCGGGATTGGTGGCAACAAAGAAGAAACAATGCGTGTGGAACAAGCTAGATATTTGAACATTGTTCAACAAGTTGTTGTGCAGCGAGTGAGAATGATGATGCAAAGACGCAATCGAGAGAACACATAGAGCACATGCATGAATCTCACTTTCTTGAGATAAACCTGCTGCGTGAGCAAAATAAGAATGAGCTCTGCGTATGGAAGAAAACATGGATCGAAAATTCAGCCTTCTCATGGTGGGATGGAGTTGCTTAAAGCCGAGTCCAACGCCACTCTCTCTTGATTAACTAAATTAGTGTCACCACCAAGGACACGGTGTGTAGTATCAACTCGAACTTTTAAAAGGACTAAATCGAAAAGTTGGTAAGGTTTATTCAACCCCCTTCTAAACCTTACACTCACACCCCTTGGGACCAACAAGTGGTATTCTTTCAACGGACCAGTCGAGTCCATTTGAGTGACTAACTCTCTTGGTTAACTAAATTAGTTGTCCACCAAGGACACAATCGTGTAGTATCAACTCGAACTTTTAAAAGGACTAAATCG
This sequence comes from Rehmannia glutinosa, assembly GCA_016081115.2. Lineage (NCBI taxonomy): Eukaryota > Viridiplantae > Streptophyta > Magnoliopsida > Lamiales > Orobanchaceae > Rehmannia > Rehmannia glutinosa. Next base: position 53,969,626 of record CM071924.1, on the reverse strand, counting down.
AAAAGTTGGTAAGGTTTATTCAACCCCCTTCTAAACCTTACACTCACACCCCCTTGGGACCAACGAGTCTATGAGATGAATAACAATAATGGTGAGCGCCTCGATAGTTTATGTCACTCTTGACATATTATGATGTTGATGGTCATTTATGAAGATATATATATCCTACACAATTCTTAAACAATTCTTGCACAAAACATAATGGTAAAAGTGTAGGAAAGCAATAAGAGATGTCACAAATATATTATGCTATAAAAAATCATAAGAGATGATAAACACACAAGTCATTGTAAATACATAAGCATCATACAATATTTCCTTTTCAAAAGATTTAAAAACAATATATTGAAGACCTTATTTAAAAATATTTTGAAAAATCATTTTGACAATAAAAACAAAAAATACAAGCATACATTATAATAAACATTATGCGTATTTAAATAAAGAGATCTGATTTACCAATTTCGCGATTTCCACGGGTTATGTCTTTCCCTTTGTTGGTAGTATCTTCCTCTTAGGAATTTATCTTGTTGATGATGTGTTCTCCACTTTTGCCAATTTCAAAGATTTGTTATTTTCCCATTGTTGATAATATTTCCCTCTTGGAAATTCATTGTGGTGATGTAATTCTCTTTTGATCAAATGGTATGGGGATTTGATGTCTTCTTGGCGGTATGACTTTTCTTCGATTAGTATTCTACCGAAAGTACCTAATATGACATTGCTTTGTGGTACCCTCAAGTTTTGGATCCTTTGGGATTAGCTTTGAGACTTTTAGGTCTCCAAAATGATTAGAGCTATTTCTAGCCCGACAAGAATTAGTGTATGACCCTTTTTACCACAATAGAAGCAAGTAGTAATTTTAGAAGCATAATGACCAACATGCTTAGAGACTTGATTCTTTTTCATGTGATTAACGATATTAGGCTTATGATCAAGTCCAAATTTCAAATTATCACAACTATGAACATCAACAATTTTGGTCATTTTATCGGTACTCAAGTTGAATTTTAATAAATCCTTTTTCATGCAATTAATATTCTCAACAAGAGTACTATTTTCCTTTTCAAGGTTCTAACCTTATCAAGTGTGGTAGTGTGAGCACATGAAAGTGATTCATAGGAAGTAAAAAAGTTATCCTTATCATTTTTCAAAACATTGAATTCCTTTTTCAAATTTTTGTATTTAACAAGCAAGCTTTGGAATTCATTTTGAAGTTCATCGAAATAATTTTGCAAATCATCATAATCATCATGCATTTCATTACTAAAAGAAATAGACGAGTTTGAGCGTACCTCATTGTCTTCGCCGATGCCTATTAAACATTGTTCGGCTTCTTCTTCATTATCGGAAGTTGTAAGAAGCTCATCCCATGTTGTTGGATTTAATGTTGTATCCATTTGAGAGGTAGATGCTTTTGAGTTGCTCCTTTCATTTACATATACCTCATAGATATCTTCTAATTTTTCTCATGCTTCATATGCCGATCGTATTCCTCGAATATGTTTGTATTCCAAAAATGTAAGTGAACAATGAAGAATATTTAGAGCTTTACCATTTAAGGAGAGAATTTGTTTTTCTTTATCATTGAGCTCCTTGAGGACTTTGGAGGTGAGAGGTCCGTCTTTCATCGGGATGGATTCTCCATTAATGATCGTGTTCCAAATATCGAACCCACAACTTTGTAAATAGCATTCCATTCTTTCTTTCCGGAGAATGTATAATTTTGGAATCAAATAGTGGTGGCTTGTTGGTAGAGTGCGGTAAGATAGACTTTATTAAGTAGCCAATGATCGTTCCTCTTTACTCGCGATGTGGGAACGAGCTTGCCAAAGAGTTTGGCTTTGATACCACTTGTAAGTCCAAGTGGCTACGATAATCTAGAGGGGTGAATAGAGCCCCTTTTCTCGATTATGCCCTTTTTCGGATAAATAAGCCAATGCAAGAATGGAAGTGCGGGAAGTAAACAACACGCATCGATTTATAGAGCTTCACCCCACCTAGGGACTACGTGCTCTACCACCCCAAAGATATCCAGGGATGGGTTTCGAAAAATAAAAAGAATTTTATTAATTACCACAATTAATACAACATCACCTTACAACACCTCTTTGGAGATTACCACAATCTCCTTGAAGATGACCACAATCTTCAACGGCACCTTGTGAAGATTACCACAATCTTCAACATTGAAGAACACCAAATTCTTCAACACTTCAGAGAGCACCAAACTCTTCAATAAGAAGATTACCACAATCTTCTTGCACCTAACACTTAGATCACCCAATTGTGTTCTTACCACAAGAACACTCACAAGGATATCTTGTGTTGAATGATGACCACAAATTCAAGATTACAACTCAATAATGAATAATACAATTTTGAGTGCAAGTGTCATCAAGAAATAAGCCTAGACCTCAAGATGTGAAAGTGTAAGATCTTAGGTTATTACAACAAGAATATTGAAATTGAAGAACAAAAGTGTTTGCTTGAATGTATCTTGTTGTGTTGCTTCAATTCTTCATCTATTTATAGAAGATGATTGATCAAGGATAGGCTCCTCTTGGGGACTAATTTCTACAAAAAAATACAATTAAAATCAAGATTATAGATGTTAGAAATCAACCCCACAATTTGAGGAAAAGTTGTTTGCAAACTCAACGGATAGTTTCTTTGTCAAAACCTATAGCAACCGGTCGAATAGAAACAAGGGTTTGAAAGTTTTCTCACGAAAATACACGGGAGGACCGATCACCATGGGGTTGGGACTAGTCGACACCCTGTGGACCAGGGTTGCCCTCTTGAGAAATGCAAAATTCGAGACACCCCTGTGGCCAGGTTGCCCACCGAGAAGTTTGCAAAATTCAAACCAAACTCATAATCAGGTCACATATATATAGCGGCCATCGGTCGACACCACCGGCCGCCTATAGGGTGACCGGTCCAACTCTCTTTTTTCAAAGAAAATTTGTTCTCTGTTTTGCACAATTTTGCACGGGTTACCCTATAGGGCGTCGGTTGACCTCAAAATAGAGGAGTTGTCCAATTTTTGTCAAAAATGAACTTCAAGAAATACTCGAAAAAATAATAAAAACATTTTAGACCGATCGGGAGTATTTGGACAACATTTAGAAATATTGTTTTGGTGTAAAAACACATTTAAACAAAATCATCAAAATCATGATAAAAACATTTATCTAACAAAGCCCTTACGGCCAGGTGTGTCGGGTTTGCAAGGTCATAATAATTATGAAAACTACCCTATGGTTTAGCTAACTACAAAAAAGCCGAGTTATATTTCAAAAGTAAATTACAAATACCCCTTGTTGACGGTTCAATTTGTAAAAGAGTAACAAATGTCGTAGGCATTTGTAATTTTGAATGAAAGATCACGGGGGTTTTTTTTTTATAAGTAGGCTAAACGTCGGGATAATTTTTGTAATTAACTCATAAATATATATTCTTAGTCAACATGATGCTTTTTTTTTTTGTCTGTGAGATCTTGTGAAAAACCTCGTATGTTTCTTGTTACTTCAGTTTTGATGGATATATGAATTTTTGAATATGTATATGAGGATTTGAAGGACAAAAGGGGTGACTAAAGCCTTTTTATTAGAAAACACGTGGTAGTGATCTTGGTTTTTTATTTGTGTTTGTCAAGGGGTGAATAATAGTTTGCATTCTGAATTGTATTGTCATTTTGACCCGAGTAGGTCTCTTGTGAGACTATGAGACAGACTTAATTGCGTGAGATGGAGCTCCAACACCCAAAGTCAATCCATAAATCTAAACCCAACACAACCCGAGGAAAAAAACTAGTTGCGCAACTTCTACTCTCTCTCTATATATATTAAAAAAAAGTGGAAATGGGTCAAAATGGCCCCTTCCATAATGTAAAAATGAAAAATAGCCATCTTTTGTAAACACATATTTTTTAGCCATTTTGGCCAAGCAAATGACATTAATACCCTTTAAGCATATTAAATTAGGTCACCTTCCTCTCTTTCACATTTTCACTTCTCTCTCTCTATTAGGTTCTTGAACATCGAATTTTTGGCGGCCAATTTTTCGATGGAATCTCAAAACAATGTAAGCATTTTGTTCTCTAGCTCATCATTTATTCATTTCAGTATCTTAGTTAGTTTGGGGTTGGGAATATAGTAGATTTGAAAACCATAGACTTGAAAAAATAGATCGAAAGCGACTTGAAAAACCGGTTTGCGGTGTAACTCGACATCTAACTCGATGTCAAGTCACATGTGACTCGATGTCGAGTCATATGTAATGGACATCGTGTTAGATGCTTTTCAAGTTACTTGTAACTTGATGTCAAGTTACATGTCAGTCTTTATTGTTTTTTATGTTCTTTAATTTGATAATCTATTGGTGTTCATTTCAAATGGAGGATGATAAAGTCATAATTATCCATAGTGATTTTTGGGATGGCGGTTTCTATAGAAATGGTAAAGAAGTACTCATTTTTATGTTGTTGTGGACAATATCATATAGTGGATTTGTGGATATTGTTCATAACATTGTATTTGATTACAAATTACACATTTAATGCCAACTGTTTAATGCCAATTGGGGGTGGTTACGAGGTTAAGTATTTGATTATGTGAACGAGATCTTGACGGGCAGCTGAAATTTTCAAAGATCCCCAAATATTTGTGACCTTGCAACCAAAAGATCATAGGATGGTCGGGACCTCGCACACCAGGAAATTACAATCCAAATGGTTCTATGAACCTTATGGTTGCTCAATCTTATTCTTATGGTATCGACACTCAATTCATGCCCGTAAATCCATATCATTCTCAATACGACATGAATTATATACATGGTCCACCATAATGTATGCCAACCTATATGCAACATGTTGTGCACGATAATTGTCCAAGTAAATCTCGGACCTTGGAGCCTCAACCAACGCCTATGCAACATGTAGTGCCCGATAATTTTCCAAGTAAATCTCCTACTGATACTTGTAAAATATACATGCATTTAGGAGCTTAAAATAGTATATAATTGATAGATTTGCATGTATATTAAGTGTGTTTTTACTTGGTTTCCTTATAAGGGCATGATACTACGTATTCTTGTAATTTTTACAGAAAGCGGAGCTTAATTGAAGAGATATCGGTTGAAAGGCCAGGATAGGATTGACGAGTGCAAAGAGAAGATCGAGAAAATGAAGAAACCGGACAAAAACTAGTCACGGCCAGGCCGTGTGGGACCATGATCGTGTGACATGCCCATGCAAAGATGACATGTCCGTGTGAAGTTGGGAAGAAACAGGAGACGAAAACAAGCCGCACATCCGGGCTGTGATAGCCACATGTCCATGTGGATTGGTCGTGTGAAGCTACATGGTCGGACCGTGTTCTATTTTATGAATTCGAGTGCTTATTTTTAATTATCGATTATTTGGTCAATAATTTGCATGTCATACTTGTTAGTCGATAATCCGGGAGGTGAATTCTAGCAAGATGAAAATTGAATTCAGGACATAAACAGGGTAATGTATCAAGAGACTACTTGTTTGTAGGGAGTATTTCAATTCAAAGATCTTTTTGGAGTTAATAATAATAATAGTTGTGATGGATCGGAGTCCTCAATTATTAGTAATCTCTTGTTTATGCACCACCCGGGAGGGGAAATAAACTATTTTAGGAATTGAACCCATAAAAATGCATGAATTGGTTTATGAAACTTTAATTGATTTAATATTGAAGAAACATGTTGAGATTATGTGCCTAAGGTTGCTCCCATGGTTGTTGAAAATACTTGTGGGTTCGCAAATTTATTTATTTTCTTTTATTTTTTGAAATTTATAACACTTGAGATTCGGTCGCTTCAATAAAATTGGAATGCGATGTTATTATAGCCTAAGTGTTTTGTAGTCAATCCCCGAGGAATACGACCTTGCTTGCCATTATCCTATAAACTACTTTGTACACTTGCAAAGTATAGAGATCCAAACAAATATTTTTGGCTAACACCTATCTTGGAGCATCAATCGAGAATCAATAGTGGTGGTCATGTAGATGGTGATTGTAACACCCGAGCCTCACACTATTCATTGGTCAATATAGTTCATGCATTATATGTTTGTTATGTGTTGCTTGCATATAAAATGATGTTTGCATAGTGTATTTTAATTTCATAAGCGATGATTGGTTTCATAATTTTTAACTCTCATCCTGTGTTAGTCGACAGATTATTAATTTGAGTAGTTAATCATACATACGATAAGGACATTGATGTATTAAACTATTATATATCACTAGAATACACATGGTAGAATTACAAGTACGAGAGTTACATGGTTACACATGGAAAAGAAAAAATAAGAAACGTGAGAGGTGTCATCAATATGTGTATCGGTGAATATATTACAAGAATGTATTAGTTAAGATTATCAGTATATTTCATGAAAGAGAGTCGGATATTAAGGTTATAGAAATAAGGTGACATTTTGACAATTATCACTTTGTTTAAGAGTAATTGTTTCCTTTAAAGAAGATAAGAATAATAAAAACCTATATTTAAGTAATAATCTAGTTAGCACTAATATATACACATATATTTAAAAGAGTGTAATTGATTACTTAAGGTAGTAGTACTTATGTAACTACTAATATGATGATAAACTGATCATGTATATATATTTATATATATATATATATGATAAAGTTATATTATAGTATATATGGGCAAGTGGTGTAACTTTTATATTATTTATATATTAAGCTATATGCAATTCGTATTTTCTAAGCAAATTTAAGAATCAGGGGATAAGTTCCAATTGTAACCACCGCCTTACATCTTCTGATAAGTATGGATTTATTTTATATCAATCATCAAAAGAAAAACACACACACACACCACGTACACCCTTTGCTTTCGAGAATTTGTTGGATTCGAATTGACGGGTGATTATTCCCTTGAAAATTACTTTTAGAGGTAATCTTTCTTTTCTACTAGATATACTCTATTATCATTTGTGAGTTTTGAAACTGAATGTAATGGTTCATAGTGAGTAAATGGGGTTAAATGACAGGTGGTTAGGTCTTAGTTGTTAATACGCATTGTAAACTGAGAATTTGATCATTGTCAATTGATGTATTAGATGGTCAAATCTTGTAGAAGTTGGATGGAATGACTGAATTGAAACTCTCCAGGATTTCAACTTATTAGTCTATCCTTTAATTTTCCCATATACGAATAGATTAAAATCCGTTAGGGTCTTTGAAGGCCATCAATTTCTTTTGTTAATTTAATATTTATATAAAAGACCATTAATTAGATTATATACAAATTCTCGCATGATTGTAAGAGTAGTTCAATTTTTATCTTTATGTACTTCATTGAGTTGTTAACAAATCAGAACCATGTATATATACATATCTATATATTATATAATAACTCATAAAAACAAAGCATACCAACCTTGATTTATATATATATATATATATGGTTGATCTAGTAAATTTGAGTCTTGTTCAGTTTTAATAGACGGGGGAGAGAAAAGTTCGATACGATCTAAGTTATATAAATTTAGGATATAAAATCCTTCATAAATTTTGGGATAGTGAACTTAATGATTGATAGATAAGATTGATAAATTATATTTTTACGGGTTGTCGTACCTTTAAGGTTAGGGAAGAAGAGGAAATTTGCTAACTTTCAATAGCATATTCGAACCAGAGGTAAGTGAAAATCCATCGCAACTACAATGTATGAACTAGTATTTTTGTTTTATTGATACTAATGCGATTCTTGTATCCGGATGAATGCATTATGGAAACCTTGGTGTTCATATGTTGCTTGGTGGATATTGGAGTGTGATGACTATTGTTTCATTGAGCATGTCATTCATTGGCATTTGCATGTGCATGCAAACATATGAGCATTGTTGAGATGATGCATGCACGACATGGTAACTTTCTATAAAAAGAAAATGTTTTGGTTGGGCTTTGCTAGTGCACCGAGGCATGTGAGGCATGCTTTTATGATATATTTTAGGGTGCAGTGGGTGTTACTCCTCGGAGGATCATAGGTGTTGACGGGGGTGTGCCTCGATGGTCACGGGGCGGACCACTTGACTGTATCCTTATTGATACGTCGGGGGAAGACTCTGGGGATCATTGGGGAAGACAAGGGGTGGGACCTCGGTGGTCCGGGAGATGGCCCTAGGCGGTGTCAATATGATTATTATTGAGCTCGCGCCATGTGAGACATCACTTCAGGTATGTTAGACATTCGGACGAGGCTCATTGATTATTAAAGCCCACCTGCCATGTGAGACATCACCGGGTATGTGAGACATTTGGACGGGTGATTGATTATTGATGTCCACTACCATGTGAGACATTACTTCGGGTATGTGAGACATACGAATTTGGACAACTTGATCATTAATTCTATGTTGAGTTATTTCGATTGCATAGCGAGAGGGTCAATGGCCCAATAAAAGGAAATGATTCGAATAAAGTGTTTCAAACTCATTTTGTGCATTTCTTGTGAAACATTTTGGAATGTGTAGGTCCCAAGGGTGTAAGTGTAAGGTTTAGAAGGGGGTTGAATAAACCTTACCAAATTTTTGACTTAGTCCTTTTAAAAATTGAGTTGATACTAAACAGATTGTGTCTTGATGGACGACCAATTTAGTTAATCGGTAGAGTTAGTCTCTCAAGACTCAATCGAGTTTGTTGATGGAATAACTCGGTGTTAAGTCTAAATTAACTCAAGCGTGGTTTGTTTTTTATTGGAAGACTTAACACCCTTAAGTTTGTATAAGTAGAGATTTAGAGCTTGATTTAGTACTTAGAGGTTATCCAATGGATAGCAAATATGTCGTGAGAATTAAACAAATATGATGCAAGAATTAAAGTCTTTGAAATGTAAATGGCACAATAAGATTTTTATAGAGGTTCGAAGATGGGGTAATTCTTCTACTCCTCTCTTCTCCAACTCTGGAGGAATCCACTAGGTATTGATCGATATACAAAGTGGTAACAGTCCGGATACAAGTCTTGATCACACAGTGACTTGATCCTTTGGGACTCGATCTGGAGACGCCTTGATCACTCGGTGGCTTCTCGTGCGACTCGGCCTTCTTCACATGGCGTTTGCCTTGCTACTACGACCCACTTGCTCAAGCTCTTTGGATTTGATCACGAAGCCCTCCAAAAGCTCAAGACTTGGTTCGACCTTGAACCTTCCTACAATCCTTCGTGGAATGTAGACCCCTTGATTCTTGATAATTTCCTCTTCAACTGATTGAAGTTATCTTTCCTTCACGGTGAGTGTTGGATTGATGTTCTTCGTAGTGTAGGCTTGAGGATTGAGCGTTTAATGACTTGAGAATATTTCAAAGTTACTGATTCTAATAAATGCTTGAATGTTTGTGGTTACGGTCACCTTCTCTCGAGTCATTCCTCGGCCTTTTATAGTGATCTTTCAAAAATCGCCGTTGAAGAGATAGGCTTAATTTTTGAAAGTCACTTGTGGTCGTTGGCTTGTCTTGTTGCGATCCTTGGAATTGCCATTTCCTCGTATGAATTGTTCTTCACCTTTTCGAGTTCGACACGGTGTAGTGCTTCCCATTGGTTTATTCCTTTTGCACGCTTCGGGGTGAGCACTTGAGAAAGGTATCATGGAGATATTACTTGTTTAAGTAATTCTCTTGATTTACGGCAACGGATCTTTTTGATTATCTCGACTTATTGCATTTCCTTGCTTTCCCCCAGGTGACTTAGAGTCGACTTCCAATCATTGGATGACTCTTTGTCACTTCAACTTGAGACTTGGCTTTTCTTGAGTTGACTTGACTCGATACTCCACTGTTGCATCTCATTTCTTGCTCCTTGATAGAGTTCCGTCTTCTCTTCTTTGCCATACTCTTGTCTTGCAATGAGTCTTCCTTCAGTCTCCGGTTGTCTTCTTGCATGTTTGGGCATAGATTTAACTCACTTAACTCGGCTTGACCGACCTATTTATTACAATGCGATTTACAACAAAAATTGGGGTGCCAACTTCCTATTCTAAGTTTTACATGGCATTCATCAAAATCTAAACAATAAATTTCCCAACAATTTCCCCCTTTTTGATGATGCCAAAACTTAAAACATTCAAAAATTTAAATAGCAAAGATACATACAGATAGTGTCTTCACATAGAATGTATGCGTAGAATCAATCCTTTTATTGATCATAACATTCTTGTTCTTTTACTGTTGTTTACAAGGTGTATCAGAGCAAACATTTGTCTGAGAAAAAAAAATTTATAGCTTTATTGCGGAAGACTTACATAGTATGTATTTACATAGTAAAATACATGAAGGGTGGATGACAACACTTCATCTCCTTCGTTGTCTCCTTCTTTCATCTTGTTCGGCATCTTACGGTCTTCTTCTCTTTTTCTCATCGTCACCGCCTTCTTCTTCTTTTTCATATGCCTTCCGGGCAGCTTCATCTCTTCTTAATCTCTCTTGGAGTCGAACCCTGCAGCTTGAGGAGCTGTGCGGTGGACTCTGTTTGGTTTGGGTCTTTTGTGAAGTAGACCCGCTTTTTGAGCCTCATTTGTCTCAATGACTTCATTGGTCTCATTTGGTTTCTCCAATTGAGTGGGTGGTCTCGGCCTTATCGAAGCGTCATCGGACGATGATGAGATTTCCATTGGTGGCTCATCATCAAAGTTGAAAGTTTGTGAGTAGTCTTGAGATCGAGACTTGCTCGTCCGGGAACATCATGGTGAGTCTTTTGGATCATCACGGGGATGACTCGGCTTCTTCGTCGCCTTCGATCCCAAAAATGTGACATCGAGGATTATCTGGGAATCATGAAGCGCTTATCTCCTTTTCGAGATGGATCAATGATAGCGGGAGGATGTTTCTCTCTTGACTTCTTTACCCAGGGAAGTCTCAACCTCCCGTGGGCCTTCATTACCTCCTAGCCTCAAGTCTCAGCTGCGGTGAGGCCTTGGACCTCCCTTTCGGCGTGTCGGTGTCTTAGGGTCTTCGTGGTGGCATCCATTGGAGTCTCAACCCCATGGATTGCACTTTCATCGCCAGTGTTAACTCCCGTACATTCCTTCCTTCGTGCCTCGACTACATCCCACGGCGTCATTAGCTGCGAGCGATTGGCACCTCAGTGAGACAGTCTCAAGCGTATGCGAGCCGTTGATGACAACTTGTTGTGTACTTTGTGGTTGTTCCTTCTCCACTTCGCCTCCTAGCTTCGTCGTGGAGTCATCTGCGACATTTTTCGACCTTGCTGCGGTGGAGGAGTGTCCCCCCTCGGTGGCGCTGGTGAGTGACTTGGAATAGGGTCACTCGTCTCCAAACTCTGGCTGTTTCTCTGCGAGTGTTCAGTAGTTGGGGCGGGTGGTAAGACACCTTCATTAGGGGTTGGCTCAACTGGGGTCCCCACTACCCCGTTTCATCGCCGAGTTCCCTTAATTCTTCTTCCGAGTGAGTGGGAAGTGGTGGCGGCAACAACGGTGGCGATTTCTTTGAACCACTCCCATTGGATCAATTTCGGTGTGTTTTGGAGGACTCTCCTGGTCCCTCCATCAATCTTTTCTCGTGAAGGATTCTCGGATTCGTGCATTGCTTGCTGCATTTGCAACTTTTACGTAGCGGCGGCAGAGTCCAGGATCCTCATCATCTTTGTCGATAAGACATCGATGATGTGTGTGTTACGTGGTGCGGTGATAGGCGAGATCTTGGCCTTCTCACGTGCCTCGGCTTCCTCTGTCTGTCTTTCCTTCTCCTTGTCCTTGAAGATGCAAGATATTCGTGCGAGTTTTTCTTCGTCCAGTGCTTGGACCACGGTGGTCACTCAAGGAAGTTCAGCGAGTTCCTCTTCCTCTTCTATAAATTCAGGCCGTTGGAACTGTTCCTTGATCGACTCAATTTCCACTTCCTCCACTCTCGCAGACGATTTTGGATGTCCGGGTAAGGTGGGGATAGGATCATCACATCACTATCAGCTCTATCGCTTTCTTCTTGTGTCTCGGTGCACGGACTACAGTTTGTGTCTTGATTTGCCTCTGATCGCCTTGCAGACTTAGTTTTGTTTCATCAATTATATCTGGGGACTCTACTTCTCCAGCCAGTCTCCGATGTCTGCTCGGTGAGTGGTGACTCGGCCCGGTTTCTCAAGCTCGGAGTGCTTGATGATTCTTCTTCGTCTCTAGTTTGTACAGAGGAATTTCTGGTTCGAGAGAGAGTTTCTTCCGAGTGCGGGGCGGCGGGAGAGCTGGCCGTCTTGGCTTATCGTTCTCTATTTTTGACGATCGGAGAAGGTATTTGAGAGTCCTTCTCAACCGCTGCTCTTGGGCGGGAGACACGGCTGCGGGCAGTGACTCGGCTGCGGGCGGGAAGCGAGTTTGTTTTTCTTTCTTTGCATGAGAGCGATCTTCTTCTTTGCAGGGGCTTTTTCTTCTTTGGTGGAGAGAAACTTGTTTGTATCTTGGTGGTGATTCCCCCTCACTCGTGTCGCCTCTCTTGGCGTGGGCTCTCTTCTCGTGCGCCGAGAGAGGTTTGATCTGAACATCCTCTTGTTTACATGGAACGCCTTTGTCCATGTCTAAGAGGGACTCCTTTCACCTCCATCACCGGCCAATCACCAGGCCATATCCTAGGGATCCTCCAAATGCACCATCTTCCTTGAAGGATTTGTTCCCTACATTCTGGCGAGTCTGCTTGTAGACAAACTCGACCCAGTTTATTTTCTTTTCTTCAATGATCGCGGCCATTACGATTAATTTTGCTTTTGATAGTTGGTCAAAGCGCCAAATTTGATGTCTATGTATTTGGCAACTATGTCTAACGTTTGTGGTAATCCTCCTTGCTGACCTCTTGTTTCTTTGTGTAAACTATTTTATCGGCAGATAGTCGGGCTTGGCTATTTCCTTCCAAGCGGCGGCCAGGTTTACATCAAAGATCGTTGATTTTCGATGCTCCTTCCGCGTCGGTAGTGAGCAATGTTCAGCCAAATCCTTGGCGAGAGATGGTGAACTTCTTTCCGTGAGCAGATGACTTTATCCCTTCATCGTGAGTCTCGGCGTTCACGTAGAAGCGTGCGACCTCCTCCACATAGGTCATCGGATATTCCATCGTCGAAACGATTTCAGCCCAGGCGTTTCCAATTTTCGGCAATTTTCTTCACTAAGGTGTCGTCGGACCCCTGTTTCACCATCGTCGAAATCCATAGTAGACCGGTGTAAATTTGCTTTCCTAACTTGACAAAATCATAGGTTGGTGCCATTTTTGAGGATTTCACCGAAGAAAACTTAGAGGTTGATTTGAAGATAGATAGGGTTTTGAGAGAGTTTTGCTTTTGTTTAAGAAAGAAATGAACGGTTTTGGTAATATGAGAGAGAGAAGAAGGAAAGCTTAAGTATGGTTTATGAAAGGGCGTGCGGTGGTTTTGAAATGTGATCGAAATCAACGGCTTAGATTTTGCACGCCCGATTTAGCATTTAATGTCTCGTATTTAATGCGGCAAAGCATTTATATCAATCATAAGCTTGGTGTGCGGCTTTTGCTGTACACGTCATAATATCTTGCCGCGTAATTGTTAAAAACATTCCCGCTTAGTCAAAACAACTGCATTTTTGACACTTGGCTCATAAATGACTCGGCTTTTACCATTAGTTTGGTTTAACTCTTCTTCTCACGGTTCTCTTTGTGACTCATTTCTATCGGTGACTTGGTATAGTTGTCTTTCCGTCTGGTGATTTACTTAGTGATTTGTGAGTTGACTCTTTTTCCCTTTTGTGTTCCATTTCTTTTCTTTGATTCTTCCGAGTGTCACTCGTGCTCAATTAACCCTAACTCATGCTTGAGTTCTTCAAATCTTGACTCACATAATGGTTTTGTGAAGATGTCGGCCCAATTGTTTATCGTTGAGATATATTCCAAGATGATGTCCTTCTTTTCAACATGATCTCTTATGAAGTGATATCGACATCGATATGCTTTGTTCTTGAGTGCAACACAGGATTTTGAGTGATTGCAATTGCACTTGTGTTATCACACATGATTGGAATTTCTTTTTCCTTAACTTCATAGTCTCTCATTCTTTGTCTCATCCATAGGATTTGGGGCAACAAATTTGCCGCAGCCTATGTATTCTGCCAATTTGTAGAGGTGGCTATTGAATTTTGCTTCTTGCTAAACCAGGAAATCACTGTTTCCAAACATTTGACATGTGCACGAGGTGCTCTTCTGTCAACTCGCATCCAAAGATAGTCGAGAATCTGAATAGCCAATTAGCTTGAATCCACCTTCCTTTGGATACCATAAGCCAACTTCTTGGCTTCCTTTCAAGTATCTCAATATTCTCTTAGCTCTTTGTCATATGGCTCTCTTTTGGAGCAGATTGAAATCTTGCACATACACCTATAGCAAAGGTGATGTCGGCGCTTCTTTGTGAGATAGAGCAATGATCCAATAAGTGCTCAGTATCTTGTTTGATCTGAGTTTGCCATCCGCATCCATGTCCATTTTGGTCGATGTATTCATTGGTATTTTCACGAAGACTTCTCCTCCATACCAAATTTCTTCATTAAGTCTCTGGTGTATTTTGTTTGACTTATGAAGGTTCCATCCTTGAGTTGTTTCACTTGGAGTCCAAGGAAGAATGTCGACTCTTTCATCATGCTCATTTCAAATTTACTTTGCATGAGGTTTGAAAATTTTTCACATAGCTCTCTGTTTGTGGATCAAAAATGATGTCATCCACATATATTTGAACAAGCAAAGTATACTCTTTTTGTCTTGAATTAACGAAAAGTGTTTTATCTACTTTTCCTTTTGTGAATCCATTCTCGGTTAGGAATTGTGACAAAGTGTTATACCATGCTCGGGTGCTGTTTCAATCCATACTGAGCTTTCTTGAGTTTGTATACCTTATCTCCAAGAGTCTTCCGCTCAAATCCTGGAGGTTGTTCAACATACACTTCTTCGTCCAATAAACCATTTAGGAATGCGCTTTTTACATCCATCGATATACGATAAAATTCTTGTGAGCTTCATAGGCAAGAAACATCCTTATAGCTTCCAATCTTGCTACGGAGCAAATGTTTCATCAAAATCTATTCCTTCTTCTTGGCAATATCCTTTGGCTACTAGTCTTGCTTTGTTTCTTACCACAGAACTTTCCTCGTTCATCTTGTTTCGAACACCCATTTAGTACCAATAACGTTTTGATGGGTGGGTCTTTGAACTAATTCCCATACTTTATTTCTTTCAAACTGATTGACTCTTCTTGCATAGCTTGAATCCAATGTGTGTCATCCAATGCTTGTAACACATCTTTGGGCTCTATTTGCGAGATAAAGCATGTGAACATAGCTTCTTGTTGAGTTCGGATCTTGTTTTGACACCTTCTCTTATATCTCCAATGACAAGTTACGGTGGATGGTCTCTCGGCCATCTTACATCAGTTGAAGTAAGTTGGTGGATTCAATCGTCTAGCGGTTGTGTTGCTTTGATCGGCTCTCTCGTAGTCACTTAGCCGCAAATTTTCATTGTTTTTGGGATTGACTATCTCATCTTCTTCTCGAGTTTATAATTCCTTGACTTGGCAAAGAGGGACTCTTACGTATGGTTGGATGATTAAACTTATCGGTGACTCTTGATGTCTTCTCCATTTACATTTGGCTCATCGAATACCACATGAATGGATTCTTCTCGCAACCATAGTCCTTTTGTTGAGTACTCTGTAGGCCTTGCTTTGTTGAGTATCCCAAGAAGATACCTTCATCGACTTTAGCATCGAAGGCCTTTAGATTGTCTTTGCCATTGTTGTGGATGAAGCATTTACATCCGAATATTCTAAAATATGCAACATTTGGTTTTCTTCGATCCAAATCTCATAGGGAGTCTTTGTCATTTTGTCTGTTTATCATACATCTGTTTTGAGTGTAGCAAGTTGTGTTGATTGCTTGACCCCAAAATCTTTTTGGTAGCCTGCTTGACTAACATGGTCCTTGTTGCTTCTTTGAGAGTTCTATTCCTTATTTCGCAACTCCATTCTCTTTGTGGAGTCCTTGTCTGCAGATAGTTCATGACCAATACCATTTTCAATACAATGCGAGTTATTATTCCATTGACAAACTCGGTTCCTCATACGATCTTATTTTGATAATGGTTTGGCTCTTCCCATTTTGAATCCTCTTCATCGTTTGTGGTAGTTTTCGTAGAGTTTCTTTCTTCTTACACATGAATATTGTCCATGTATATCTTGAGTAGTCATCTACTACTACCAAGGTGTATTTCTTTCCACTTATGCTATTTGGTTCCCTTTGGGCCAAATAGATCCATATGTAGCGGATCAATATTCTTGTTGAAGATAGGCATGTCTTTTCTTTGAATAATGATTTGATTTGTTTTCCCTTCGACATCGTCACATATACTCTCCTTTCGTATATCGAGTCGGAAGTCCTTCCACAAGACTACTTACGGCAAGCTTGTTAATCGTTTTGAAATTCGGGTGACTCGGCTTTTTGTGCCCGACCAACTTGATTGATTGTGCTTTTTGCTAGTAGACAGTCTTTGGGTGTAGCGGTTGACCAATCTACTACATACATGTTCTTTTATGCGCATCCTTGCAACACAACTTCATTCGATTGAGCCTCCTTGATTTGGCATATACCCATGTTAAATCCAACATTATAGCCCTTGTCCGAGTTGGTGATGCTTAGCAAGTTGAAGTTGAGTCCTTCAACATATGCAACATCTGTGATTTCTAATCCATTCCTCTTGATGGATCCAATGCCTCTTATTTCACCCGGAGCTTCATTTCCTCCAAATATGACTTTTGCTCCTTTAACTTCCTTGAATTTTTGATTTTTCTTATTTCTGTCATATGTCCGGAAAGCGACCACTATCCATATACCAGGTTCATTGGCACTCGGTTGTTCCTTGAACTGCAATCAAGAAATTAAGTTTTAGGTACCATACTTGTATGCAGGTCTGAGGGGTTAGAATTGTAAGATGATCCAACCAACTTATAGCCAAATGATTTGACTCTAAGGGGTTGCCATCTATCGTGCCATAATCATAATTAATCTTGGCAAATTGCTTGGGGATTCTAGGTTCATACTGTTTGTCTCTTTTGTCGTATGCTGCATATGTGTTTTGGCAATCGCCTTCTTTGGGTAATTGTGGTGTCTTTGAGTGTAGTGCCTAGGTGCATATGTGTCTTTGATGAAAGCTCTTATACTTTTGGAATGGCCTTTCTTTGAGTTCTAGGCCTTTGCCATTTGGGCTTATATTCCATAAGTCTATGTTGATAGTTCACATCATTCAATTAGCTTGGCTTGGATATTTTCTACCATTCCCATCATATGTATTTCTTTTATAGATTTTAGGGTTTTGGTAGCTTTGCTTCTTCTTTCTGAGTGTTTTTGTTTGGAGTTTTTGAGAATTAATTTGAATCTCTTCTCGTTGTCCTTTCGGCGCACTCAATCGGTACATTTTTTCTTTTCCTTTATAACCAAGGCCAGTTTGCTTGTAATTGTGCTTTGGAGTGAATGTGTGTGCAACATTTAGAGTTTTAGATTTTTAGACTCTTCGTTGCTTGAAGATCCTTTTTCCAAAATTACTCTCGAAGTTTGACATATCACGGAGGAGTTAAATCCTAAGCTGTCTTGTCTCCACATTCTCTTTGACTCATAATAAGATCATCCAATGATTTGGATGCCTTAGTGAATGAGGCAATAACATTTTTGAGGTCATTCTCCTCTTTTCTGGCGGCAAGCAATTTCGCTATTAGCTTGGCTTTTTCAGGACTTTAAACTTTCATTCTCATCGGCTATTTGACTTAGTGTACTCGGCTCCTTAGTCATTTGTGAGTTTTGGCTCTTGAGTAGGCTGTTTTCCTCATTTAGTAGTGTGTGTGAGGATTTAATGTGTTCAAAATCTTTCATCATTTTGCCTAATGAGTCATAAAGATCGAGTGGGTGATGAGGTGTGTGTGTCACGAGTCACTATCACTAGAATCGAGTTTGATGAGTTGGAGTTTACCTCATCTTCTTGGTCGGAGTTGATCTTGTTCCTTGGCCATCAAGCGGATCGGGCTTCTTCTTGAGTCACTTGAGTAGTCGGCTTCTTTGCTCTTTGAATCATTTGTGTCTTTTGACTCTGCATTTTTGCGACCAACATTGCCTTTTTCTTTTCTTGTCTTCTTTCTCACGAAGACCTTTCTTTCTTCTTCATTCTGTATTTGTTGACTACGAGGATATGGCGATCAATGGCATAGTGACCTGGTTGCCTACGGTTCAGCATAGATATTCAACCTTTTGATCGACTCTTTCCATTCTTGGATTGTCGGCCCTTTGATATTGACTTTTTGATGATCTGTTCTCTTGGTTGGCCTATCTTCCCTTGATTTGGAGGAGTGAGTATCTTCCGGAGAATTCGCCCTTGCCTCTCTTGTAGTTCTTATTGAAGAACTTGTTGAACCTTTTACTAGTAGGGCTATTTTCCGGGTCAATGACTTCTTTGACCTCGGCTCTCTTCACATCTTTAACAATTAGAGCGAGTTGTTTTGGGTACATTTGTCTCTTCCTCGGTCTTTTCTTCTCGGCTCAAACTCGTAGGCTTTGAGGTGCGAGAATAGTTCATGGTTGGATGTCTTTGATAGGTCCATGGAATGTCTTAGTGCCATGACTTTCATTTCCCATTCATTTGGAAGACTTTTTAGGATCATCATACACATTTCTACGTGTATATTACTTTCCAAGTGCGAGATAGCTCGTTGGTGATTTACGTGAACCGAGCATCCAGTTGATCCAGGTTTTCTCCGAGATCATTTTGAAGTTCTCAAATTTCTCGTACCACCGATAATTTGTTTTCTTTGATTTGCTCACGAGCCTTCACAAATCAATGTTAGCTTGTCCCAGATTTCTTTAGTCGTTTTGCATGATTTGACTTTATTGAACATGGCTTTGTCAAGGTTTTGTAAAGGATGTCTTTGGCTACATTGTCCAGGTTGTATCTTTTTTGTCATCATTTGTCCATTCGGTTCTTGGTTTTTCAACCATGGTGATGCAGGAGCAACATCATCTTCACCCAGTGCGGCTCTTCTTACGATTGTGTTCACCTTTAAGATTTGCGGTGGCCCATCCTCTATCACTATCCACATCTCATCATGTAATCTTTGATAGATGAGCGCATACGAATTTTCCAATCATCAAAGGGATGCGTGTCAAATTTGCTTCCATGATAATAAATTTTAATGATAAAAAGAGTTTTGAAAGTTTAAGTACTAAAGCGAGACTTTGAAATGTTTGGAGATCTAGTTCAAGTAACCGGTGCGGAGGGCTCAATGAACCAACCGCTCACGATACCACTTGTAGGTCCCAAGGGGTGTAAGTGTAAGGTTTAGAAGGGGGGTTGAATAAACCTTACCAAATTTTTGACTTAGTCCTTTTAAAAATTCGAGTTGATACTACAGTTGTGTCCTTGATGGAATGACCAATTTAGTTAATAAGTAGAGTTAGTCTCTCAACGGACTCAATCGAATTTTGTTGATGGAATAACTCGGTTTTAAGTCTAAATTAACTCAAGCGTGGTTTGTTTTTCAGCGGAAGACTTAACACCCTTAAGTTTGGTTAAGTAGAGATTTAGAGCTTGATTTAGTACTTAGAGGTTATCTAATGGATAGCAAATATGTCGTGAGAATTAAACAAATATGATGCAAGAATTAAAGTCTTTGAAATGTAAATGACACAATAAGATTTTTATAGAGGTTCGAAGATGGGGTAATTCTTCTACTCCTCTCTTCTCCAACTCTGGAGGAATCCACTAGGTATTGATCAAGTATACAAAGTGGTAGCAGTCCCCGGATACAAGTCTTGATCACACGGTGACTTGATCCTTTGGGACTCGATCTGGAGACGCCTTGATCACTCGGTGGCTTCTCGACGACTCGGCTTCTTCAGGGGTGATGCATTTTGCCTTGCTACTACAGCCCACTTGCTCAAGCTCTTTGGATTTGATCACGAAGCCCTCCAAAAGCTCAAGACTTGGTTCGACCTTGAACCTTCCTACAATCCTTCGTGGAATGTAGACCCTTGATTCTTGATAATTTCCTCTTCAAGCGATTGAAGTTATCTTTCCTTCAAGGTGAGTGTTGGATTGATGTTCTTCGTAGTGTAGGCTTGAGGATTGAGCGTTTAATGACTTGAGAATATTTGAGGTTCTGATTCTAATAAATGCTTGAATGTTTGTGGTTTGGTCACCTTCTCTCGAGTCATTCCTCGGCCTTTTATAGTGATCTTTCAAAAATCTGCCCGTTGAAGAGATAGGCTTAATTTTTGAAAGTCACTTGTGGTCGTTGGCTTGTCTTGTTGCGATCCTTGGAATTGTCATTTCCTCGTATGAATTGTTCTTCACCTTTTCAAAGTTCGACACGGTGTAGTGCTTCCCATTGGTTTATTCCTTTTGCACGCGGGGTGAGCACTTCGAGAAAGGTATCATGGAGATATTACTTGTTTAAGTAATTCTCTTGATTTGCGTGCAACGGATCTTTTTGAGTTATCTCAACTTGACCGCATTTCCTTGCTTTCCCCAGGTGACTTAGAGTCGACTTCCAATCATGGATGGCTCTTTGTCACTTCAACTTGAGACTTGGCTTTTCTTGAGTTGACTTGACCGATACTCCACTGTTTGCTCCTTGATAGAGTTCCGTCTTCTCTTCTTTGCCATACTCATTTGTCTTGCGTGAGTCTTCCTTACGGTCTCCGGTTGTCTTCTTGCATGTTTGGGCATAGTGACTTAACTCGGCTTGGCCCGGCCCTATTTATTACAATGCGGTTTACAACAAAAATTGGGGTGCCAACTTCCTATTCTAAGTTTTACATGGCATTCATCAAAATCTAAACAATAAATTTCCCAATGAATGCATTGCATTTGTAATACATTATTCTTTCATCATGCATGATTTCGCATCTTGGGCATTAGCTCACGTAGTTCATGCATTGTAGGTGAGTCACGGTGATCTTTGGATTTCATGGGCTTCTTGGCGGCTATTGGAGCTCCTACAGTTGCGGGACGGTGTACATGGATGACAACTTTGTTGGGCTATGTTAATGGGTCACCTTTCCTTTTTGGTCTTGTATTATATTTTGGTTTAGGGTTGGTTACCTCTTTTGTTTGTGGACATGGCTTGTCCTTATCTTAAAATTAAAATGATTTTAGTTGTTTGTTGTTATAATGTCACGGGGAATAAAAAAATATTTTATACATTTTAAAAACGAGTTGTGGCGAGTTTTACTATTTATATATTTTTTGATCGTAGTAATATAGGTGGGCATCACGGTGGCGATGATGATGGTGGTGGTGGTGGTGGATTTAATGATAATTTTGTGCGGTATGATGATTTGGGGTGGTGGCCATTATGATGACCAGGATGTTATTGGTGATGAACATAACCAACAAGATAAATAATTTGTTCCATCGGGGACAATGATGGTGACACATCCGAGGAAGAAGATGATGATCTAGAGTACGACGTTGTATGGGAAAAAAGATTATTATTTTGTTTTGAATGATTTGTGAAGGGAATGATGTGAACAATGAAATCATAATATGAGATAATGGCGAACATGTTCTTGAATAGGCGATTTCCAATACATAAAGTACTTCATGTTGATGCCAATGAAGTAGATAATGAGAATCTTGAACATACGGAGCTCCCAATGGTTAGGTCGCATTATGCTTGGATGGTTCTGGAACGTTATATCGATATCCCAACCATATTTCCATTCCACAAGAACCACCTAACATCGAGTGACTTATTTAAAGGTGCAAAGTGCTTGAAAGCAAGGAATAATTGGTAACAATGTTGGGCTTCTACCATCTACACCATCGTGCGGAGTATAGAACAACACGATCTTTGGCTTCACGTTATGAGGCGGTTTGCAAACATAAAGGATGCACCTTCTTACTTCGTATAAATGTTATCCCAGGAGGAAGCTGGAATGTGACTAAATTCGAACAACCTCATACATGTGAAGCGAATCTAAGTAGACATGCTCCTCGATAATTGCCTTCAAAGATTATTGGAGCCCTGTTTGCGCCAAGACTACTAAAGGAGGACTATCCCTTAAGCCTTGGGATATTGTTGATGATTTGTCTGTTGAATATGGGATAGACATTTTTGTATGACAAAGCACTAAAATCACAACATCGTGCTTCTGACTACATACATGGTGACCACTTAAAGTCTTGGGGGATGTTGCATGCATTCTTGTGCGTGTTGAAAAAGAGAACCCTGGTACAATTCTGTTTGCCACGAGAATGATGATGATGATAGATTTAAGTATGTTTATATTGCCTTACATCGTCGATTAAAGGATTCAGTGAGTATTGTAGACTGTAATTGTTGTTAATGGCACATACCTAAAGGGCAAGTTTAAAAGTGTGTTGTTTGTTACGGATTACGAAAGATGGCAATGAACAAGTGTTTCCATTAGCGTTTGTTGTGGCTGATAAGGAGAAAGACGAATCATGAGAATGGTTTATGAAGCAATTACGCAACATGTAAGAATGTCCGGAAATATGCTCATTGTATTCGATTGTCACAAAAGTATTAAGAATACGAGTTGGCAAGTGTATACCACGATCTTTGCGCATGGTATATGCACATATCACTTGAGGAAAAATATTAGAAATTATTGAGGTCAAGTGGCGAGCTTATACCAAAAGGTCAATTTGTGTACACTAATTCTCTGAAAGATTCAAGAAGATTATGGGTCCGATTCAAAATGCAAACGAAAAGGCCTACGAGGAGTTGGTTAGGACTAGACGAAAAGGTGGGCACATGCACGTTGTCGATTAAATGTAATGGGTTCATGACATTGAATGTAGCAGAGGTTCTTAATCTTTAGGCTATTTAATTGATGAAGGCAAATCAATTAGTCTACGATTACGTACACAACTACTATAAAACAGATACATTGCAAAAATTTATTCTCCGATCGTCATGCCCATTGCACATCCTAAAGACTGGAATATGCCGGAAATGATACGACTTTTGGTTGTCAAAGCACCTCTAAATCCTCGACAAGCTGGCCGACCGAGGACTCGGCGAATTCCATCCAAAGTAGCTCACAACGGTCCATATTATGCTCTAGATGTTGTCAAGAGGGTCACAATCATTCTACATATAATGTGGTGCTCCCTATTTGCCAGGATGCAACGAGTGCGAGTGGAAGCAACACGATTGATCAACTCCGCTCGAAGAATTCCAAGAAAATGCGGCATTTGTAAGAAGGAAGGACACACTATGAGGTTTTGTCTGATAGAGCTTCGAGTCAATCAAGTAAATTGAACATGTAATCCATAAAGTTTGTAATTTAATTGTACCACTTATATGACTCGATACCCAAGTAGTATGACTCGATATCGTGTGTTATCTTGTGATAAAGTACATTACTTTGTTTGACTTTTCATTGATATTTCTTGTCTTATGAGTTTTTGTTTGACTTTTCATTGATGTTTCTTGTCCTACAAGACTTTGTTTGACTTTTCATTGATGTTTCTTGCCTATGAGATTTTCATTGATGAGTATGAAGCTCGAGGTGTAATATAAATACCCCAACAATGTAGAATACATCTACATCTATCATCCATCTACTTAAAATGAACACAGACGACCTTGAATTCTCTCCTCTCCACCCCATTAAAACTTAGAAATAATTTTCTTATTGTGCTCTACAATGAAAAAAAAACAATGTGGACAATGTCGATGGATATTCTACTTGTTGATTTCTGGTGAGCGAGTTGGACAAACACAATTAGGAGATCGGTGGGTTTAACAACACTTATGTGTTGGTGCTAGGCTCTTACAAGTCACAATTTGAGTGTACTTTTATATTTTTTGAGGTCAATCAACGCGTTAAGCATCTTCAAGCTCGCTACAACTTTTTGCTAATATGATTGCCACTCAGGCGTTGTTTGGGAACACAAGTTCGATTTTGTCCATTCTACTCATCAAAATAGGTTTGGTAGGGGGGGGTAATTTTTATACATATTTCATGCACTTTTTGTTTACTTCCAATTTTCATTAATTTTCTATTCATGTAACTTGATGCAACCTCGCAACCGCCTACGAGTTAGACCCAGGGAGCCCTATTCGACAAACTCGCCATGATAATCAAGATCGAGCTTGGAAGAAGGAAGTTGTCGAAATTGTGCCATGGTCAGCTCGTGTCCCTCGATATTTGCCTAAGCGTCCCAATTTTGGAGAAGGAACTTCATCAAAATCCAAACATTTGTAGTCTAATTTGTTTGGTTGGATTATGTACTTCTAATTTGTTTCAGTTGTTGTCGCTTTAAATTCTTGCCTTTGTTGTCTTAGTATGTACGAAGTCGCTTTAAATTTGAAGTACTATTTCTTTCGACTTGATGTAGTCTATTTGAATTTGCACTATGTAATATTTATTAATGTTTACTCGACATCGAGGTACTAAAACTCGATGTCGAGTTTTTTTACTCGATATCGATTTATGTTATTTGATATCGAGTCATATAGCTCGATATTGAGTTATGTAAGCTTTGATCGAGGCATGATCGATGCTCTCCGTTAGTTGCACAAACCAACCTGTAACACATACCAACCAACAAATAATACCAACACAACCAACAAGACTATCAACTATCTCCAATAAACCATCTCCAATAAACCCACTACACAAAAAAATACCAAAACAAGATACAAACTATATCGAACAAAAAATATATACAACTATATCTAGTGGTCAATATATGCGATCGATCATAAATATGCGATCACACATCGGTACTCAAAATAAAATACAAAGTACAAACTAACTATGGAGGTAATATGTCTCTCTCTGTGAGCAAAAATTGCCAAGGCCATCTTTCCGATACTCGCGGAATGTAACTATAGTGCGCTCTTTTGGGATGGACTCACCCAACAAAAGCTCGACATACATGCGGCAAACATGCCCACGGCTATGGCTATCCATCTGTATGAATGTTGATCGGCCGACATCATCGTAATGGTAGCATGTCGCATCTAGGTGGAATCTCGTGCCTCTCAAGATAACCACCGGTAGTGAACAATCAGGAAAGAAAGCGTCTAAGCGGGAGCGTGGTGTGGCGGTGATAAAAGATGTGCGGTCGGAAGGATCGTCCATCGATGCAATAATGGGTCATACAATTGAATATCCCACTCGATTAGCGAACTCGACATACGACATAATGCCTGCGCATAGACATACGAAGACGATCTACAAGTAATAAACATGAAACATTATTAAGTGGATAATATGACTAATATGATCCAAGTCAAATAAAATTACAATAAAGCTATAATATGACTAATGCGTACATCCGAAAGGCTGCCCCCACTGCGGGCCAGGTACCATGTACATACTTGATGAGCTTGCCTCGGTACGGGCCATCTGTAGGTACTGAGCGGCTACTACCCCGTAGGCACCCGGACTCTTCGTGTCATCGGGATGGAGTTGATCATATGCATTCTTCAGTGCGTCTCGGATAATTTTCATTTTAAATCATTAGTATCAACTAAAGAAAGTATATTTATCGACGTCAATCTGGAATTACAAACCTACAAGAAATTAACATCTTGGATGTTCATAGTATCTGCTCGACACCGGGGATGAAGGCGAACCGACGTGCAATCTCAGGACAAGGACCTCGGGATAAGGCTCCATATCTTTGCACCAATTTAAACAACATGTGATTAAAACAACAATAACAATTATTGAAATGAAATAAATACTAAAAAAACCTAATTACTTATACTTACATTATTGGCTAGATCCTCCTCTCACGTCCTCAATCTCACGAAAGTTCTTTGGGGGCTACTAGCCCTATATCTCGCTGTACAGACATAAAAAAGCGATTAATTATCTATAATTATATATCAGTTTAACGAATAATGAAATGAAGTATCATTAATGACACAAAGAAAACGTGAATCATACGGGGGTCCGGTGTCTCCAAAACAAATGAGCATATTGTTGTCGTATCTGTCATTGTCTCCTCTACTCGTCTAAGTCTATAAATGGAGACTGTAGGTATCTCAACGATGGCGGACGCGATGGGTAGGACGTGATGGGGCATCGAAGTAATGTCCCCCATCTCAGCCCCCGCAACCCCTCCCCATCCCCATGATCGACCACTGCGAGAATCACTGCGGCAGAGGTCTCTCCGATATGCTCGGCGACTACGGCGGGTGGAAGCGTGGGGGTGGGGGTCTACCACGCGGAGTACCACTAGGGACTGCTGCAGAAAACCCTCACCCGCGGTGGGTAGCCTAGTGTCCTGGTAAATTAAATTAAAATATACTATTATCATCATTATTCATACAAAGTACTAATTCAATAGAAAATTGAATGCATAACGTATACATACCTCATATGAAAAGTCGATGTATGTACGATGTCATCATCTCCCATTTGGCTCGACCACTCCCGTGGTAGGTACGTAGAGATGGATCATCTGTCACCGGCTACAATCATCATGGCGGTGACTCGACTCTGCCGGCTTTGCTCACGCAAAGATATATGACGGCATATCGGCGGTTGGGTATCTAAATATGAGTGAATCTCATCTCATAACAAGTCCATCATGATCTTTCTATGACGCTCTAGTGCACGATAAATTGTCCTACCTACGGTTGTCTCCACCAAGCGTAGGAAAACTCAGCGAGAATGGCTTGCAGTGGAGTCGGCTAGAAAAGCCGATGAGAGCGGGAGGTGGTGCAATTTCAGTGCGTGCGGAGGAACGAGGACCCCGTTGTAGATGTGGAAGGAGGTGGAGGTGGAGGGTCGCGCGTCGAGGCGGAGGTGGAGGCTAGGTATGGGTCCTCCGCCTCCGAGAAGGACGACTCGAACCCACAATATCTCGCTCGATCATACTCGGCCTCAATATCATTGTCATCAAGGCGTGCGGTGAGTCAGGTCCTCTGCCTCTTGAACGCCGAGACATAGTTAGTCACGACCGCAATACGTTGTTCGCCTTATTTTTAGCTTCACCGCAAGTGTACGGTGCGATTTATAGAATAGGGTTAGCAAGGTCGAATCCATGAGGACTAATAAATTATGTACTAAATCTTGGGATTGTAATAGCCTTATTTTTATCCAGGCGATCGAAATTGAGTGAACTGGTTTTGTAAAACTAAGACAAGGATTTATCCTAAAAAAGACAAAGTAAAGAGTTGATTGGAAGATCAAGGAGATAAATGGATTCATGGGTTATGGTTTGATTAATATCCCCTTTTATTATCGATTAATCCAACCAAAGTAATTATTGTTCTTCCCTATAAGACAACCACAAAAGTATTTTACCCTCTCTCTCGAGATGTATGTAAAAACGTTGATTGGAATATCTATGCTAGCATCTCTACTCAACATGAGATATCCAACTCCCAAAAGCACAAAAGATTAAATATCCTCACAAATATTCACGAGACTTCTTAATCTTGCAAATATTCATGTCAAGTACTCACGGATCTAGTATTGAAACTCATCTCTCGAATTATGAATCAATACATCAAAGCAAATTAAACCAAACGCATATTGATAAAACAAGAATTAAAACAAAGTACTCGAATAGGGTTGGAAAACAATAACTTCAATTGCAATTAATCATCTAATAAAAGTATCCATTAACCTAATCCCAAACCCGAGAATCACAAGATGTTTAGCCGGACATAGAAAATAAATAATCCCATAGACAAATTATTCAAATTCATATCTAACTATTCAAAAGTAAATGATACGATGGAATGAGAAACTCAACGATGTTGATGATCTCTCGATCTATCTTCAATCCACGAAGCTTGTGGTTGCGACCTCGATCAATCTCTCCAATCCTTCGATAGAAGGTTGCTCTTTCTCTGCGTTCTAGGGCAAAAATCAATGTGTCCTCGTTTGTGACCGCCTCGTCTCTATTTGTACTTCGTTTGGGTCAAAACCTAGTTGAGTATCTGTCAAACTCTGTTTTCCCTTGACAGACAACGAGCCGTGCGCCTAGCGCATGCCCACTGTGCGGGTACCGTATGAACTTTTCTTTTCACTAAAGGGCGACGGGTCGTGCGCCCACGCACGACCAACCCGTGCATCATGCCGTGGGCTGAGTCTCACTGGGTGGTGCATGGGTCGCGCTATGGACGCACGTCATGCCCATGCGCACTGGCTGAGCCGATAGATGCTCATTTCTTTCCGTTTCTCGCCCGGTTCGTCGACTTCTTCTCGATTCAAATCCACACATCGTGACGTTACTTCAAGTAGTGGCGGTCCTTTACCGCAATGCTCGAATTATCGCCAAAATGCTACAAATATCAATAAATTCCTACAAAACAAGCAAAGCGTAATACCTTTTCCACAAAACAGAAATAAAGCCCTTTTCACTCGAGTAATGCATGCATAACAACTAATTCTAACTACAATTAAGCCCAAAATATATGCAACACATACCAATCATACGTTCGGCCCAAAACAAGCCTTCTAGCAACAACATCAAGGTCAAGTGGAATAACAGAGCCAGGAACGGATCCATATGGACATACCGCAATTCATGCGATATCTCCATATCCATCCCCTGCATATGGGGGAGTCATAACTCCTCATGGGTGGCTTGAATAGGTGTGCATATCGTATGTCAAAAAAACAAGAAAACTTTACTTAATTATGAAAAAATGGAATGAATACCACAATTACACATGATTATTTAAAAAAATGAAATTTACCTGGGGTACATGTCAAATAAGGCCACCGCAGATGAACCTCTCTTGGGGCATCTAAACCGTCGCCCCTTGAATTACCCTCCAACCCGGAGCTTAGAGAAAGGGCCTGACCGAATGCGGGAATAGTTTCATATGCCCATAATGTTTCAAACAACAAATAAATAAGTAATCAACCAAATTACAATATGAAATGCTCGTGTTAAAAGTGATACGTGTTTAAATTATATATACATGTAGAGGTACAAGTATACGTAAATGTGGATTTGGACGAATCTATTAGGATCATCGGGGGCTCGGACTCAATATGAATGTAATGAAGGAGATGTACATACACGTAGGTGCCCATGGGAGTGCCCCTAAACCCCGGGCGTCCTCAACTAAGGTCCATAGCCATAATGGGACGGGGTCCGCGAATCAAATTCCAATAGGTACATCGTGACAAAGCAGAACATACGCGATCTTGAGATCATCATCGAGTCACGCTCTAAAATGGCCCTCGGTGGCGGCAATATTTTTGGCTATCACGGACTCCCGTCGACATACTAACGGTAAACTCCTCTGCCCGGTGGGATATCTTGAGAGAAGCATGGGTCGAGTGTCGATGGGCAATGCGTAGCCAGTAATCATACGGGACTCTCGTTGGCCAAACCGAGGTTACGCCAAACAATGCGGAACCACAAGTCGCTCGTCTTCGATCCTCAATCTGTGATCTCTCTATCGAGCAATCGCAACATCCCCTTGGTCGTCAAATATGCATCCGAGTTAAAGTCCGAAATGCGCCAAATGGACCATCCTAAATCGATCTAAAATCCTCGGGAAGTCGTCAACTCTTTCCCGATATCCACTATCAACCAAAGACTTGGAATAGGAATTCAACTTTCCACTCCATTCGAGTTGTTCCCCATCTCCATGCCCAATTATGTCAAAAACACAGCAATCATTTCATGTTAACTATCCGAGAAATGAAAAAAGGCGATGTCAACAAGTAACTTCGATATCGAGTTACATAAAAATGCAACTTGATATCGAGTTACATGTAACTCAAAATATGACTCGATATCCGATTTACATATTAAATATGTGATTTGAATATCAAGTCACACGTAACTCGCTATCCGCAAACTAACTCGATGGCGGAGTTACATCTAACTCATTGTGAAACCTCTCATCCTCTTTATCTCCTTCATCTCCACCCACAAACCACCATTAACGAACGTCAAGCTTTTCAAATCAAAGACCAAATCCATCTAAAACCTAGAATTTCGCAAAATCTACAACAAATCCTAATCTAAAATAATTATAGACTAACTAAATCAATAAAAAACATGAAATTAAGGAAAGATGGGTTGAATCTTACCTGGTTAGAGGTCGAAAGAGTCTCCATCATCGACGCCGTTCAATTCTTTGTTCAAACCTTTGAATTTCGCCGTTCACCTTTCTTTGTGCTCCAAGTTAGGTTTTCGAGTTGGAGAATAGTTGTGGCTCGAAGAGGATTAAACGAGGCTAAAGGGCAATTTTGGAATTTCACATCCCAAAATGGCTAAAAAATATGTATTTAAAAAGATGACTAAAAACACTTTTGATTGGCCAAAATGGCTAAAAAACGCCCCACTGATTAAAAAATATGTAGAGAGAGAATATATTAGTTGTTTGTCATTTTGACCCCTCCAACTAAGAAAATATATTAGTTGTTTGTTCGATCAAGAAAAATATATTTTTTCAAAATATATATTTCAAGCATAACCCTTTCCATCAGATACTTCTCGCCAAAGAAAAGTAGCAAGGAGTCAACTCCCCTCTCAGTAGATACATCATACAAGTGACTACACTTTTATTTAGACTTTGATAAACAATTAACTAATAATTAGTTTATATTCCTTCAAAGTAAATAATAAATAAAAAAGATAAATTGGTTAAAGTATGTGAGTGGTTGAATCGGTCAAAATCTGTATTTTGAAAAAAAAAAAAAACAGTTAAATTTGTCAAAATTGGTCAAGTCTGTCAAAATGATTCTTCAATTTTTCAAACTTTCTTTTGAAAACTAAGCTCTAAACTTGATATTTATCCTTAAAAACACAATAATCATACATCGTATTTGAACATCTTTCGACTATTTGAGGACGATGAACGTTGAATGGAGTTCGATTAATCAACTATTGAAGTTAATATATCTATATATATATATATATAAATAGAGAGTAACTTATAAATAGTATTAACAAAAATTTCCGCCCATTTGTCTTTACTAAAAATGACTATATTTTTCTGCATTAAAAACGTATGTTAAACTTTCATAATATAAACGTTTATATTAAAGCATTTTCTTTTTATAGACTTCCTTACAAGCTGTTGTCCGACTTTTAATTTTTTGAAAGTTTTTTTTTTTATATATATAAATGTGCCTTATATAATGCTCGATCTACATAAAATTCATGTTCTTGATTACCCTGAATCCTAATTTATATTACTTACTAATATTGGCCAATATTATGCTTGGTGCATACGAAATAGTAAGTGCTTGATAATATATATTGCTTACCAGCTTTAATGATATTTTCCATAGTTTGGAAATAAATCAATATATAAATCATTCAATAACCATATATACTTGACAACCAAATCACAATTCAACATTTAATAAATAATTAATATCAATCCAGTTCAATGAATTGTAAAAAATATAGATATCGAACAAACAGAATATTACATAGTAAATAGACAAACAATTAAACATGTATTTCCTAAAATATTAAAGTCCTCAGTACTATAAATATTTGTGGTCATTGTTCAAATTTCACAGTTTCGATTGCTTCGGTTTAGAACATTTATTTTCGTAGCAAGCCGAATTTCGATTACAACAAGCTCTCTAGCTAGACAAGGCACCAATATTGACCCTTATAAAGTATTTAAACATGAGCAAACTCGGTGGGATATGAAATTGCATCTTGTGCGTATTTAATTAACAGAAACCGACCTTCAATAACAAAAGCCAAATAAACGATCTGGAATATACGTTTCATGAGGTAGAGGTATAAAAATATATATGTTACATTTTAATACCATTAGATATATTCAATACTCATGTATTTTGGCTATTTATTATATATGTATGTTGTTATTTGGACTTAGCTCATTTATTAATAATTATATAGAATTATATTAAAATTTATTAAATTCAATTAAAAATACTTATTTTAATTGAAGAAAGTATTTCAAAACATGTTTCCAAATTTTATATACCACATGAATGTATCCATACATAGCATTATATATATATATATATATATATATATATATATATATATATATATTTATGTAAGAAAAAAATTAGAATTTATAATATAAAGTTATATTCATAATAATATTTTATATATATTAGATTTTTTATATATTAACATATTTTTCATGTTAATAGAAACTATTTTTTATATTTATCAACGTAGTTTGATATTCAAATTTTAAAGTTGTATACATTTGGAATTATATATGAATTTGTCTGTTTGATAATTTTATGTGTATATATATAAAAAAATAAAATAATTTTTATTTTTTGAAATGTTTAATTTTCCTTTAAGAATGTGTTTCTAAATATAAAGCATGATTTTTGTTTAACTTTAATAATTTTGTGAGTTGTTTAGTTTTCTAAATCCCCAAAAAATATTAGAATTTGAAATGACTTTATTATTGATTGTAAATACATTTTATTAAATATTCAACATTGGGGTGGTAAAAACACTCAACATTGGGCGAGTTAAAACTTTTTCCGAACTTTTACTTTCTTATAGATAAATATATTTTATAAATAGATACAATTCATATTCACACAACAAATATTTCGTATACTTTAAAATAATTTTGTTTTTATTGTTTAACCATATGATTTACGATCAAATTAATTATCATTACATTTTAATTATTTTCTGAAATTTAATATTTAAGCGAGACACTATTTTTTTTTTAAAACAATAGATAACATAAATCCATAATTTTTAAAATAAAGAATGAGAACAAGTAAAATTGTTAATATTCTTGGGTTTAATTTTTATAATTAATAAAATAAATTATTATAAATAGAAAATATTAAAAATAGAGAAATACAATATACATATTTGGGATGGGAACGGAGAATCTCCGTTTTATCTAACACTACAAGAAAAAAGCAGGTTACCTACGGTAAAAATCGTAGGTAAATATTAAGAAAATTATAAAGTGTAGGTAAAACCATTGTAGGTAAAATCATTGTAGGTAAAATATTTACGTACAAAATCTAAAATTGTTGGTACCCTGAGAAAATCTGTCGGTAAATTGAAAAAGCGTCGGAGTGCTTCGGTAATTTGTCGGCATAATTTGACGAAAAATAATATTTTTTATTTCAGTAGGTATTCTCAGAGGTAATCAGTAAAATTTAGTGACAAAATCATTTACGTCGGTAAATGCAGCCAGAACCGGATTTTTCTTGTAGTGTAATCGGATTGAGAAATGGGACATGGATATAAATATCGTTCGTGTCCCATCCCGGGTTCTAGAGAAGCGGGAATTTTCATTCCCACTCTCATTCCCGAATTAATCGGGTATTTAATGTCCCATTCTATTCGGTTACCAATGGGGATGGTTCACGACGGGAATGTTGCCATCTCTAAATGCAGGTGATAGAATTCATAGAACTATTAAAAAAATAATAAAATATACATATAACTGTACAAAACAGAGGCCTTAAAGATATACACTCCGTGCATCGCACGGGTAAAAACTAGTTGAATGTAAAGAGCAAGTCTCCAATTACTTTAAAGTTCTAATATTATTTAGTTAAAATTTAATTTTACCAATAGTAAATGGTTTTGTTTTCCGGCCCGTTTCCAAGTGCCAATCATTTTAATTTTTATCCTTTGTACAACAAACAATTCCAATACATACCGAATGTGATAAACTGTTTTAACTTGGTTAATCATTACAGCAACAGATCCTAAGAATGCTAAAATAAAATTTAGAATTTTGGTGACGAAAAAACAAGTAGCGTTTACTTGTGAGTATTATGAATAAAGAGTGTCATATCATAATTCATATGCGTGTTGTTTTCCTCAGGATTCCAGCAATGATATTTCCTACTTCCTCGCTGCAATCCTCCTGCACATGATGCCCTGCCTGAACAAACCAACACCACAAAATCCCCCATAAATAACCACAATTGTTACAAGAAGTTATGTCACACGGAAGAAGATTGAGATTTTGGTATCATAAAAGGTAAAGAATTACAAGAACAACCCCTCAAGTTTAGTCTAATTTTTTTATAAAAAAAAAAAAAAAAAAAAACCTTAAGGTATTATAAACACCATGTGAGGTTTGTATTTGGTTAAACATCCCCTTCAAGGTGCGATTTGTAACATAGAAATAAATGTGAAGGTGGTATATGTAATTTTGAAAGGTATTTGAGTTTTCTTTTTGTAATTAGACTGAACATCATGGTATATAATGTAATTAACCCTATCATATATTACCTAACACCTCACACTCTTGTAACTATAAGGTCAAATAAATTGTCTTTACAGAGCATAGTTCAGTATTTAAGGCTTGATGTTATTACCATTGGAAGTGTGATGAGTTGATGGTTGGATTCTTTACAAAAATCTTCGACACCTTCGAAGCTTAACCATCGGTCCCTTTGACCCCAGCAAACAGTTGTTTCAACTTTCCACTTCTCATCCATTAGTATTCTTCTCATCTCTTCAACGTACGCCTTACAATTAAACAAATTACATTCATGATGTTAGAACGACAATGACAAGTACTCACTTATGGATGAGATTAATAGATATCATAATTTCTAACGATCAGATGAAGACAACTTTCTCCAATCATGCATATAAAGATAAATCTGCATCTTATCTTTAAGGGATAATTACAAAAACTCCCCGAGGTTCGGGCTAATTACAAAAAAAATCCTGAAATTTTTGAAAATTACAAAAAACATTTAAAACCCCCCCCCGATAATTTATAAAAATATTACAGTTACCTATTTAAATTTAGGACACGATCAAACCTGAGGGGGCTTTTTGTAATTTTGAAACAACTCTGGATTTTTTTGTAGTTAACCCAAACCTTTGGTTTTTTAGTAATTATCCCTATCTTTAATGATTTTTTCCCTTTTCCTTCTCTTTTTTTCGAGTACCATCAACTTCAACAAGTAAAACTAGCAGAGAAAATTAATTCACCTTTAATTCCTTTTTCATTGACCTACTAATTGCATTAAGAGCAAAACCAGAAGAACCGGATATGAGGTATGGTCTTCTATAAACCATTGCATCATCTTCCTTCATCTTATAAGGACCACAGCTTGTCAAGGCTTTATCACTCGCTCTTAAAGGATCCTGATTCATGTTGAGATAATAAAGCTTAGAACTATGAAGTCCCAAAAAAAAAAAAAAAAAGGATGTTTTAGCGTCACAATTTTGTAATTGTAAATGATACCTGAGAAAAGATTTCTCCAAGCAAAAAGTTGCTGAATACAGCAAGAGTTGATGGCAGGTTGGCATGTTTGACTGTCAGCTTTAGCCAAAAAAAAAAAAGAAAAAATTAGGCATCCATACATATGTATATGTATGTGTGTATATATATGGCTGAAAATGGGTGCTAAACCTGAAGTTCAGTTTGTTTTGCATTGAAAATAAAAATATGAGAATATAAAAAACGAAAAGAAAGAAAGGAGTATGCATAGTAATAAAACTAGTTCAACTGATCTTACCGGAGGATTTAGTAGAATGAGTTGATTAAGCTTTTCCTGATGATCTTTAGCATATTTAACCACAACCGTGAAAAATACCCTAAAGTGAATGAAAACAAGATAAATTTTGTTCACAATCGCATGTCAAAAGACAAATAACTTGGACCTTATATGTTTATATCCAAAACAAAGTGAAATCTACCTGCACAACAAGAGTGACCTTATCTTTTGAAAATTCGTTGACGATAGATTCCAATGACTCTTCGTATTCTGAAATCCAGATGACGTAGTTTTTAGCACCTAAACTCACTTTGTTGCCGTTTTGATAACAATTTTGGAAGCTTATGTAATAATATTCTTTATTTAAACTTCAAAATCTCATAATACCTTTCAAGGTGTAGTCAAAGCCATATTTGGGTTGGGGTTTATCTGAAAATCCAAATCCTGCAAGAACAATAGAAATTGACAGTTTCAGTTTTAATAATACTGAATGATCAGAAAAAAAAAGTTTGAAACATAAACAAGGCAGCATAAGTACTTGCTTTTGTGGTGAAAAAAAGACAAGCTGTTACGAAGTAACTATAATTCTAGTGACCGTAGAGCTTACCTAGCCAATCAAACGCAATAGCATGATAATTCTTAGACAGAATGGGTAAAACTTTCCGATATGAATATGCCTATACCAGAAACATGAAAAATATTATCAGGAGCATAATAAGCACATCTGAAACAAACTGAAAAATCTCAGACTTGATTTCCACATTTGCACTTGTATTTTTTTTCCAACATTATGTTAACATAATGCTAGTGTGCTATCAGCACCTCTAATGGATAACATGCTAGAAAATTGTGTATAATTCAACAAAGATATATCAGGAAAAGACAGTTGAAAAACTAAATATTTTTCTTAACTTGGTAATCATATCTCTTGATGTTCCTAGAGAACTTAGTTCAACCCACATCCCAAAGGAAAGTAGATTAATGTTACTTCTCATCCAACTTATCCAAACAAAATGAACCAAAATACCATTTAGAAGCACAAAGTCTTCTTGTTCTTTTCCTCTTTTCATCAGATTTAGCACTTGACTAAGGTCACTTAAATTCTTCTAGATGTGCTCCAAATTATTTGGCAATATAATTAGCATTATTTGCTGATCTAGATTAACTTAAAAACCTTATGTTTGAGAATTTAAAAGCTAATTCGCAACACAAATATCGCATTAAGGCACTGATAGGATAAGCTAACTTTCTAGTCAAGATATCTTATGGTATTCTGCATTCCTTAGAAGTTATTTCATCTTTTATAGGTTATAAGTTGTTTGTAGTTGCAACGTGCTTGGTAACATGAAAATGAAAAGAGCTCACGAGCTCCAAAAAAGTAAAGGTGTTAATGGCTTATCATTTATCTAAGAAAATAAAATAAAATAATGCCTTCTTTCAGAGACTCATAAGCTCTTCTAGTTTGACCAAATGAATAACCAGGTGAAGCCTTACTTATCTACAATGTCACTGAAAATCTCAAAAGATCTTAGAGCTTATATTACTGAAATAGCTCAACGGTTTTTCCTTCAAGATATTAATAGCTGATAAGTTTTGAAATGTAATTCGATTTAAGGTTAGCCAAGCATCCTCTGAGATTACCATGCATTGACCTTGGTACCAAAACATGATAAACTACTACTAACCTGTGATGGAAAACCATGAATAAGAATAACTGGCGGATTGCCAGGGCTTCCACTTTCAACGCAAAACCATCTATTGCACAAAATGAGCACGTTTCAATTCGTAATCCCTGCACATAATCCATCCTCAATATTTAATATTTAATTCTATCCTTTAGGTTTTTATAATTCTTAGACAAATCTCTAAATCAATTACCTGAACAGATCAGTTGAGGCTTGCGACGAACCAGCCATAGCAAGTCCAAAAATCGGATCTTTTGCCTTCTCACCGGTGCCACCAACAGGGTGTGCTTTCACCTTATTGTGCAAAAGACAAGAAAAAAAGAAAAAAACACAATGAATGAGTAATCAACTGCCAGTTTCAAAAGATATATCTATAATATGAGGCTGGAAAATTTCAGTCTTTCTATAAATTAGAGAAACAAAAGAATAAAACCAAGAGACATACAATCTTTCCTTGCTTGAACCATTCATCAGCAGGACTTGGTTCATCTGAATATTTCCCTGTCCCAATAAATTTAAAAAAAATCCCACTTCATTTCAAAAAAAAAAAATCCTAAATTTTTCCCGAAAACATTGTAATTATTTCCAATTCTGACCTCCACTGAAAGAAAAGCCATCTCCAACTGAAACTGGAGCATCCAACAAATAGTCCTGAGACATCAACAGAAAATTCACCACCCCATTTGAAATTTATCAACTTGTTAGAAGGAAAAAGGAAAGAAAAAAGTATATCATACCTCATTGGGATCATTGCTTGATTGGCAAGTGAGTATGACTTTTTTCTTTCTATATAGAATTTGAGGAGTTGATATGAAAGGGTGATATTGTTTGGGCAATGAAAGTGAAGCAGAGGAAAGGCAGATTGCCATGTTTTCCCAAATTGAGTGGCAGTTATGACCGTTGGTTCCTAATTCCTAAATAGAAAATGGGACTAAAATTGAATGGATTCTTTGGTGTTACAATAGGGAATGAGAGATAGGGTTTTTCTGGTTGTCATTTGTCGCATAAATTGCAATTTGCAAAATCTTGGCTTTCGTTTCTTTTTTTCTTTTATTCTTCCCCATTAATATCAGATCAGAATTCTTCTATTTGTATATCATCAACCTCGTCAAAGGGACCAATCTTAAGTTTGTGGTTCCTTGAGTATAGTATATATTATATAATCACTCATTTTAGAGAATTTTCTATTTATTTTTTTTAAAAAGAATTTGGTTATATTAGGGGAAAATGTAAATCATATGACCTTGGTCGTCTCCTTGACAAATCTATTTTATTCTTTTAAGTTAATTATAAAAATCGACGTCCATTACGTAAAGTGGTATCGCTCTCCTCCTTTATAGGGAGGTCAAGAGTTTGACCCCGTGTGTGTGTGTGCGCGCTTGAGAAAAGTAAAAAAGTTAATTGTAAAAATACCGTTGAATTTCAATTGAATTACAAAAATACCTCAAATTACAAGTAACCATTGATATATATTTTTATTTTACAAATTATATCTTAGTAAAATATTTTTAAGTAAATACAAACTTCAAAGGATGTTTGTGTAACATAGAGGGTATTTTTATAATTCTAAAAGATAATTTTTTTTTGTTGGAAATTTAGTTTACCAAATATTTAAGAGAGTTTCGTTTATGTAAAATGGAAATAAATTACGTTATCGTAAGTGGTAATAGGCTAAATGGTCATTTATGTTTTGGGAAAATAAAAAATATCCATGGTTTTCAAAAAACACGTTTTTAGCCATTTCGACTAAAAACTTATTGTCATACCCTTCGTGTATTTTCTGCTGAGATACCTAGCCATTTTTGAAAAAATTACGCGGTGTCAAGTTGTGTCAGTCCCCTGGAAATGAAAAATGGCAAAGTAGACATTTGAAGTCAAAAATATGGCTAAAAACATGTTTTGAAAAACATGACTAAAAAGTATTTTGTTATGGAGAAAATACCAAAAATCCGATGGACTTTAATCGTACTCTACATTGTAAGTATATGAGCTTAGTATTTAAGACTTCTCAGTTTCGAGTGAATGAGAAATAATGCACAAAATGAACCACTTAAATACAAAATGAGCACAAAAATTAGAAATGTGGTAGATTGAATAGACTCTATCTCACGAGTTTGTGAGGAAAAGTGAGAGCACTTTATTTAGCTCAAATGAGAGTATTGAGTTTGGACTCTTCTCGCACCAAAAGTTTTTAGAAGGGGATGACATGTGCTAGTGAGTTTGGCCCAAAATCGCACAACTAGTGGGCCTGAACTTGCTATATCCATTCTCTGTATTGGATAAAGTTTATTTGTTTAATCCCTTTTTAAACTCCCAGTTTCAACACTAAGCTCAGTTATGATCATTCTGCATTTGGCCAATGAACATGTCTGTTCAGACTATCGATCGTTCACACCTTGGCCAATGAACATATATGTTCGGATAATGTCTGATTTTTTGCCAATGAACATGTATGTTCGGACAAACAATCAATTTCCAGGAGGTTGTGTCTTTACAAATACACTCATCCAACATCTATATATATAATCTATATGGATGCAAATCAGGCACACCATTTTTCAACAATATTATTTTGCATATTGTTGAAATCTTTCTTTTTCTCTAAATGCTTGAAAATTCTAAATACTTCGTGTTCGTTGTTGGTTTATCTTTTATAAGTGTTTCTAAGTTGATCTTGGAAGTCGTTGTATTTTATAGACGATTTTGTATGAGCAATTTTGTCGTGTGGAGATATTGTTCAACGCTAGCCTGACTTCATATTTTTATCTAGCTTATTGCTCTGTCTGCCCAGTTTTTGAGAAAAACCAAACACAACAATCAATATTTTGTAATTATGGTAAAACTCAAGGGTTCTTTTTATTTGCATTCACTCAAGGGTTATTGAACAATCATGACTAAGTTTGGATTCAAATCTTTTGTTCCATTTTCCTATTTCATTTCATATTCCATCATTCAGATGAATGATATATACGGATGTATTAAAACAATTAACAAACCATATTTATCTAAATGACATGCGTTATTTATCCAATTAAGTAGAACAGAAAAGTGTAAAAGAAAAGTGGAACATGAAATATGTCCCGCTAGGTTCAATCACAAACTATGTAAGTTGGTAATATATGCAACAGCGCCTGAAACTGTACTTTAGAGCTGATTAGCAATTTATTAGCATTCCCAAAGGACCCAACTATGAAAATAACAACAGTTAGTCTCACTTGTAAGTGAAAGTTATCATATTCCAGAAGCTTATCAAAGTCGAACAAAAACAAGATTCATACATCAAACCATTTTTGCAATGTTTCAGAATATCTTTCAATCTACAACATTTCCAATTCCTCCAGAATAATAAATAATTACACATGAACAAATTCCAAAAACTCACTCTATTTCACATAGTAAGGCAGGTCAAGAACATAGAGCAGAAAGTAAGCCCAAACAACACCAGAAACCCCACCAAAGAAGAATCCACCAGTGAACTTAGCCCATCCATCAGCAGTTTGCAGCTGATCGGGCTGCTTTTTCCGGCCGGTCAAAGTCAATGACGGTGCCGTTGACGGCTCACCTTCTTTAAATGATGCAATCCCATAAATAGTCAAGCAAATGCTAAGGATCACAACTAGCCCTGCTGCTGCAAGGGACCCTGCTCCACCAGCATATGGGGTGTTCCTGAGTGGGCCCGCCTTGACGAATGGCCCCACGAGGAGGAAACCGTGGGCCAGACCGACCTCAACCCCACGGAGAAGAGGGTTGACCGCCGTCCGATAGGCCGGGAGGTTGGAGAGGTACCAGGCGATCAATGGACTTGATGTCACTGGGGTCTCAAGGCTTCCAATGAATGGGTCACCATTGATGGGCTGAATCACTTGGTAAGTGGGCTGCAGAACAAGATGGGATATATGAAAATCTATGAAATATGATTCTTGTCCATTGTAATGTATAAATCCACTACCTAATTATGTGTAATTAAGGGATTCTTGAATTGGTTATTATTTCTCCATGTTCTGAGGTTTCATTTGATTAATGCAAGATGAAAAAAAAAAAGATGCATGTGTTAATTTAAAGATGATTACATAAATGATAAATTACAAAAAGTAGCATTGAGGTTTAGTCCAATTTCAAAATAAATAAAAAAAATTCAATTATCGTCCAAATTATAAATATACGTGACAGTTGTTTCTATTTTATAAATTTCACATATTGTCAGCAAGTTTCTTTAAACAAAAAGAAACTTAAAAGATTATATTTATAATGCCCCAAGGGGTATTTGAAATTCTAATAAAATAAACTAAATTTCGGGATAATTTTTGTAATTTACCCTACATAAAGCTCAAAATACTACCTTAAATTTAGACAAAATTGGTCTCCTATTTATTAATTAACCAAACTACCTTCATGGATCCCCCTAAAAACTAAACTCCTGGCCACTGAATATGAATATTATAGTATTGCAAAATATTATCC
The DNA here is from genome assembly GCA_016081115.2 of Rehmannia glutinosa. NCBI lineage: Eukaryota > Viridiplantae > Streptophyta > Magnoliopsida > Lamiales > Orobanchaceae > Rehmannia > Rehmannia glutinosa. The sequence continues at coordinate 53,927,999 of CM071924.1, read as the reverse complement.
ATAGAGAATGAAATACATAAATTAAACTTGAGAAATTATTAACAGTAGGTAAAAGATTTAGAGAAAGTAATTACAACCTTTTCAGACTGGACGGCCTTGATGGTGAAGGAAGAGGTCCTCCTAGAAGGCAAAACTTTGAATGGAGCACCAGAAATACCCTTAGGAGTGACCAAACCTCTTGTCAATGAAGAAGCAAAATTGGTCTTGAGCTGGCTGGCAATGGTGGAAGCTGCACTAGTTGCCATTTTGGAACTGGTTGCAACTTACAGCAGGGGAATTCAAACGAATTTAACAACCAATGTATAATCAAGATATGTTTTCTGAGTGACCATAATAATATCTTTTCCTCGTAAATTTGTGGTTCTCAGTTGGACTGTTTCTTACAGGCATGCTTTTCATTGGCTCACTTGTATCTCTAACCTTATCCCTTATCCACCACATGTGACTATGTGAGTCATATCTGATATGGTATGTGGGATTGCCAATTCCTTCTTTTTCATTTTTATTTTTATTTTTATTTATATTTATATTTATTTATTTATTTGTTGTGGTCTGGGGTTGGGTGGGTCATCATTAGTGGGGTTGGGGGAGTTTCTTAATTTTTATTTCCATTTCATTTTTTGTCGGTAGAAATCAATGTAAAAAGATAAAAAAGTGATGGATCATGGATTAAGAAGTGATATTGTAAGTGTTCTGGAAGCTTTTGTTTTTGGAAGAAGTGATTTATTGTAGCATAAGTAAAAGCAGCGGCGGATTTAGGGGGGGGACAAGGGGCTATTGGCCCCCAAAATTTTTCAAACTTTCATTTTTTCCCCTAAATTTTTCAAAAAAAAAAAATTTTAGTTAAAATAGATGACTTTGCCCCCAAAATTTTGATAAAAATTTCAAATAGTTATTTTTACAATATAAAAGCCTATTAATTATGGTTAACATATGAGTATTTTTTTCATTGTTTAAATTTATATACTCGATCCGTTTTTCGCCCCCTAAAGTTAAAACTGCGTTCGCGGTGAGTAAAAGTAAATTGAGAATCAAAAATTGGTAATGCTTGCAAATACTAAAATCAAAAGTTGACAGTATTTGGTGAAAACATTATAAATGTACTTATTTGTTTATTAAAGTCAAACCAAAAACTGAATCAGAAACAGAAACAGAAGTTGGCATTAGCAAACACTCAAAATTAATTTTTTTCAAACAAAATATGAAACAATTTTTTTAGTGATTTTAAACACTCCCTATATCATGTGGCTATTGACATAAACAATATTTACAGGATAGACACTAAATTTACTGGTGAATGCCAAATTAATTAGAGTGAGAAATAAAATTATACGCCCGTTAATTCAGCTTATGATAATTTATCATGCTCAGATTATGAGAAAATGTCAATTTTGCGATCATAGTACGAGATACCCGCAATCACTCTATTATCTTGAAGGTCGATCATTAGAATAAATTTTGTCCTCGAGACATTCTCTCTTGGAGAACTCCCTTAGTGCTTGTGTATGCGGGATATTCACATGCGTTGTCCCCCCCCCCCCGCGTTGTCCCCCTTGAACCTTTTCGTCCCTTCGCCGAAAAACACCATCCGTCATGCCTTCTGAGTGTCCCCCCTTCGAAAGTTCTTGATCCAGCCGCTATCTTTCCCTATTTATCCTTTCCCATCCTTTCTTCTTGTTCTCTTTTCTGTCTTCTTTTTGTTCCTGCTTCATGAGATATCTCCACCCCATGGTTGACTGTGTTTTCATCTCCTAATCTCTAATATCTCTCATCCGTATAACATAGATTTTTGCCTCTTTTTCTTTTTACTCCCTCACGTTTTCTCTTTTTCTATTTTTGCAGATCTCGCTACAGTGAACGGGAACCGATCCAGGTTTTTCAAATTTCCACTGTTACCCCAATCTTGCTTCGACCATATTGTTGCGTTTCAGCTCCATGGACGACGACTTGGAAAAACTATACGTTCGTCTTTCTTTGGGGGGAGACGAAAACAAAGTGATTGATACGAGTGGAATCTCTTCGGAACCAATTGATCTTAAGAAATCCTTCGTGGGAAAAATCCTGGCACCACGTATAATTCATGTTGATCAAGTGTCGATTTTATTCAAACGCTTATGGAATCCATGAGGGACGCTCTCCTGTCGCACAATCCATGATAACATATTCTTATTTTCTTTTGACAATGCGGAGAATAAAAGGAAAACGATCTCCGGGGCTCCTTGGTTGTTCGACAGATATCTCCTCCTTATTAATGAAGCAAAGCCGAATCTGAACCCGATGGAAATTGATTTCTCTCATTGTGATTTATGGATCCAACTTCATCATCTCCCTTTGGCCTCATGAATTGGGAATTCGCGAAATTGCTTAGGAAATTCCATTGGGAAATTTGTCGATCTAGATTATGACGCGACGGGCTCTGTTATTGGAAAATTTATGCGCATAAAGGTGAACATCGGTATTTCAAAACATCTGATCCATTTCATTCATGCTAATTTCCAAGGAAAAACAAAATCGATCCTGTTGAAATATGAGCGTCTCCCGGACTTTTGCTATCATTGCGGAATAATTGGCCACGTATTCAAAGATTGTGAAGTTCGTATCTCGACCGACTCCATCACCGACCCCCAGGAATATGGCACGTGGCTTAAAGCTACACTCGGAGGTACTCTTTCTCTTCCTCACGTCGAAACCCTACATCATCACAATTCCCACACTCGTCGAATCCAGGACCTTAATCGCCATAATAATAATCCTTCCCCTAACCAAACAAACACCACACCCAAAAATAGCACCCCCCCAACCACCTACACTTCTCCTCATGTCAACCCCACACGTCCATATATCTCCCCATGCACATAATGATTCATTCCTAATAATCGAACCAATATCCTCCATACCCCATGTCTTCATTGACCCCACATCAAAAACCTTCCCATATTATTAATCATGTGGAAGTCTATTATACTAATATACCTTCACAACCTTCACCAAAAACCCCACTATTGATTTTCTTCCTCCGTCTGTCTTTCTTACCCATGCACCACTTATCTACCTCTCACCAAATAAACTTATCCGCCTTCTTCCTCTAACAATCCGATGCCAACCACAAATACTTCCGCACGATTTGCCTCTCACTCAAAATATAACTCCTTCTCCCACACTCGACAATTATCCTACCCCGGTCATCTCCCATGCATACGCACTCCACTTCTCCTCACCATCCCCATATCGATACCTCTCCAATCACAAATTCTATCCTTCCTCCAAGCCCTTTCCTCACCACTATCCCTATGAATCTTGACACCCCGGTGGAAAAATTGCCCAAAGAATCACAATCCTTCGTAAAAAATCCCTTCCTCCCCTCCTATTCGGACCCTCCCTCGAAAAGAAAGTTAAATATTGATGGCTTTCTTGACTCGGATTTCTGAATCATTCCAATCAAAATTATCCAAAAAAATAGAAAATGGATAGTCCGTCGGGTTAGCTCGGATTCTCCCGACCTTTGTGTTAGAACCTATATCTTCTAGCCGGCGGAGTTTGGTGGCGACCAACTCAACTCCGCGATGATCGCCATGAAAATTCTCAGCTGGAACTGTCGAGGGCTCGGGAACCCTCGAACAATTCATGAATTACGCGATTTTATTCACGCAAAATCTCCCGATGTTGTATTTTTGTGTGAAACAAAATGCAATATTTTGGAAATTGAAAAGATTAAAAGCTCACTTGGTTTATTTGGTATCGTTGTTCCATCGGTTGGCCATTTCCGGAGGACTCGCCCTTCTCTGGAATAAATCATATTCGATATCGCTCCGCTCGTTTTGCGATCGCTTCATTGGCACGGATATGATTTTTATGAATAGTTCGATCTGTATCACTAGGATTTATGGTTAGCCTGATGTTTCTCTCAGACGTCAATTTTGGCAATTCTTTAAATCCCTTAATACTCCGCAACCCGTCTCATGGATTTGTTTTGGTGATTTCAACGAGGTCTTTGTTCAATCGGAATTTGAAGGTCGGGGGCCTCGTGCATCCTGGCAAGTTGAAGCTTTTCGAGAAACACTCAAGTTTTGTGATCTTCATGACATGGGATATAGAGGTCCACGTTTTACACAGAGTCGACTCCACATCCAACCCCATACCCAACGAGCCCGTCTTGACGGGGGTGTTTGTAATAGCACATTTCGAGCTTTATACCCCAATTGATGAGTCGAACACCTTGAAGCCTTTTCGTCCGATCATTCCATGATTCTTATCTCTCCCCGAACCACCCTCCTAACCATTTTTCGTTGACCAACCGAGAAAGCCTTTTCATTTTGAAGCCTTTTGGATCTACTCGTCCGATCGTGAAAAAGTTATAGCCGAAAAATTAGAACACGATTTAGACCACATTTGTGATAAGATTGAGAAGCGCAAAGTGGTCTTCTCAATTAGAATCAATCGGCTTTTGGGAATTTACCAAAAAAAATCGATGAGATCAAAAGGAATTGTCAAAGCTAAAAAGTACATGATCACCTCGACATTCGTGAAAAAATTACTCACTCAAGCCCAACTTGAGATTTTATTATCGCTTCAGGATTTAAAATGGAAACAACGGGCTAAACAACATTGGTTCCGCGAGGGTGACAGAAATTCAAAATATTTTCATGCTATGGCATCCGCTCGTCGGGAAGTTAATCGCATTTATTCCCTTAAAGATGATAATGGCATTTCACAATCTGACCCGAAAGCTATTGAGCTCATTATTGGGAAGTACTTTTCGGATATTTTCTTATCCTCGACTCCATCGTCCTCAAAGATGAAACATGCAATCAGTAGGATCAAGAGAAAGGTAACAACGAAAATGGTCGAAACCTTGACCCTTCCCTTCACTGGTAACGAGGTAACTCGCACACTTAAACATATGCACCATTTTAAATCCCCTGGCCCGGATGGTATGAGTCCTATTTTTTATCAAAAGTTTTGGCATATTGTGAAAGATGATATTACGAATTTTGTGCTTAATTTTCTAAATAATCTTTCTTTTGAGTCAGCCTATAATTTCACTCATATTGTCCTTATTCCCAAAACAAATAGTCCCGAGTCTATTACCCAGTTCCGCCCTATCAGTCTTTGCAACGTCGTGTACAAAATTGTTTCCAAAGTGATTGCGCTTTGCCTACGCTCTATCCTTCCCTCTATTATCTCGGAGTCCCAATCCTCTCTCGTTCCCAATAGACTTATTACCGATAATATTCTTATAGCCTATAAAACCTATCACTCTATGAAAATACGCACGTCTAGAAAAATTGGACACATGTCCATTAAACTTGACATGAACAAAGCATTTGATCGAGTCGAGTGGAATTTTGTTCTTAAAGTGTTGTCGGCCTTAGGTTTTCCAAACCATTTCGTGTCCCTTATCAAGTCGTGCATCACTACCCCCATGTTTTCTTTCCTTTTAAATGGCCAACAAGTTGGGTCCCTCCGTCCTTTTCGAGGCATTCGCCAGGGTGATCCCCTTTCCCCATATTTATTCATCATTTGCTCGGAGGTATTTTCTCTTATTTTGTAGGATCTCCAGGCGTGTGGAAGGATTCATGGTATCGCTCTTTGCAAATTGGCTCCACCAATTTCCCATCTTTTCTTCGCCCGATGACACCCTTCTTCTTTGGACATGCCACGATCGAAGAAGCTACCAATCTTCACTTTGCCATTGCCCTTTACGAGGAGGTATCGGGTTAACGAATTAATTATGAGAAATCCGAATTTATTTGATCCCAATCTACGAAACCCGAGCCCGAACTTGCATTACTCATTTTCTTAATATTCGGAAGTAGCGAACCATGGTAAATATCTCGGATTACCATCTATAGTTGGAGCCGATGAAAGCAAATTTTTGGAGCCATCATTGATCGTTGTTGGTCTAGACTTTGTGGTTGGAAGGAAAAAACCCTTTCACAGTCGGGAGAATCACTTTGCTTGATCTGCGTGATTCAAGCGATTCCGACGTTTGCAATGTCTTACTTTAAAATACCGGATGGAATTATTGATAAAATAAACTCAATGGCAACTCTTTTTCTTTGGGGTTCGACAACTGATGAAAGAGCTATTCATTGGAAACATTGGGATAAGTTGTGCGTTAACAAATCTCGGGGCGGCTTGGGTTTTAGAGACCTCAGGCTTTCAATTTAGCTTTATTATCAAAACAAGTTTGGCGAATTCTCACGGTTCCTTCACCGCTACTTGCTCGGATTTTTAAAGCTAAATATTTTCCTTCGTGTGGTATTCTTAACGCTAGTCTTGGCAATCGACCATCTTGGTCTTGGAGAAGCATTTTCGATAGTATCCGATGTCTCAAACTTGATTGTAAAAAATTCATCAAATCGGGATCTTCTACGCTGATATGGAACGATCCATGGCTGCCTATATACTCGGACGGAAAAATCTACAGTAACCCGCCACCCCATACACCTTACAAATTGGTGGCTGATCTTATTTGCCATAACAGTGGAAGCTGGAAGTCTGTGTTAGTCCGTTCACTCTTTTCTGAAGAGGAATCACGGGCGATTTTAGCCATGCCTCTCAACTCTTGCGGTTCTACAGATTTATGGGGTCGGAGATTTATTAAAAATGGAAAATTCACAGTTCGTTCGGCTTATCATGCGATCTTGGAATCCGACATTTTGCAGCAAAATCATATCCAATCGGCATCGTCGTCTACAACAGGGGCTTTAATTATGAAAAAAAATGTGGAAATTGAAAATTCCGCCCCGCACTCAAGATTTTATATGGCGTTGTTTATCGGGCTCCATCCCCACCTCAAATTTTCTCCGTTCCCATCACCTACCCAACTCCCAGCTGTGTGCCCTTTGCAACTCCGACAACCCAACGGCGAAACACACTTTTATTACTTGCCCCTTTGCTGAAGCCGTATGGAAACTGAGTGGTCTTTGGGAATCTATTATTAGTTTCCAACAATCATCATTTATATTATGGGCACGAGATATTATTGTGGAACTAAACTCGGACCAATGTGATTTATTTGCGACTATTGCGACTTTATTTGGTTCTCACGGAATAAAAAGAAATTTGAAGACCTGGATCCCAATCCATATTGATTATTTTGATGGCGAATAATTTGTTAACGGATTTTCATTCAAAGACGCAATTGGCGAGCGACCTTTCTCCGAATTAATTTGGGCCGCCTCAGGGAAAAACTTCAACAGATCCCCCATTTTCTTTGATGGTGCTCTTTCTTCTTCGTGTCCGGGATTGGTGTAGCTATTTGGAATAGTTCAGGTTCTTTTTAGAGGTTTCTCTATGAAATTTCCAAATATTTCCAATCCGGAGGTTGCGAAATCTCTTGCTCTTCGTGAAGCGCTCCGCCTTGCTCAACAATACAATCTCAGTCTTGTGGAAATTTATGGGAATGCCGCCGCAATCATTCTTGCTGCCAATGAAGAAGCTCTTTTCCCGGCTTCTTGCCTTGCCATCGCGGATGATATCTTTGTCGCCAAGACCCGAGCCTCCCTTGCAAGTATCTCTTGAGTTCGGCGTCATAAAAATTATGGAGCACATTTTTTTTGCTTCCTATGCTAAACATATGTCTTTTGATTCTCCCGTGTGGGATTCCATCCCAACAACTCTATGTCAATCGTTGATGGACGATTTCCAGTCTCTTTAAGTTTATAATCCTCTTTATTTTCAAAAAAATAAAAAATCATTAGAATAAATTAGGCTTATAACCTCAGTGTAATCTCCTACCAACGATTTATATTCTATACCTACACGAATATAGTCGACTGAATTTGGACTACATCAAGGTAATAAAGATGGAAATGTGTATGATATAAAGGTTCAGTTTTTATATTTTTATAATGGTGGGATATGGTCCAAAGATCTCCGCCCGCAATGGGCTTTAAAAAGGCGCGAGGCGCGGCCCGCGATTCGAACTCGTGAGCGACTGGATTGCATAGTTAAAGGATAGCTTAAAGGATATGATTTGGACTACCTATACCAACAGATGCATCTTCTTTTTCGGTGCTCATTACATAGAAACTCCGGGTTAAGCGTGCTTGGCCCGGAGTAGACATGGGATGGGTGACCCCGTGGGAAGTTTTCGAGTGCGCGCGTGAGTGAGGACAAAGCGCGCTAGAAAAGACTCGTGTTGGTTTGTGGGGACGATCGTCCCAATCCGAGTAGCGCCAGAGGTCCAACAAGCGGTATCGGAGCAGTCACGAGTTCGAATTCCCTTGGAAGCACGCTGCAGTGAGGTTCTAGGAGCGGTGGAACTGAGCGATATCTTTGGGCGCAACGGAGGTAAACGGACCAGAATCGGAAGGGTAGGTTGCCAAGTGGCGGAAATGACTAGGAATCAAGGTGTAGGTTCTTTGGGTGGACGAATCGAAGGGTAGGTTGCCAGGTGGCGGAACTCGTAAAAATAGATCGAATCAAGGTGTAGGTTTGGGTGGACCAGAATCGAAGGGTAGGTTGCCAGGTGGCTAGAATCGAGGTAAAACAGATTTCGAATCGAAGGTGTAGGTTCTTGGGTGGACCAGGATGAAGGGTAAGTTGCCAGGTGGCCGAATCGAGGTAAACAGATCGAATCAAGGTGTAAGTTCTTTGGGTTCCGGAATCGAGAGGTCAGCATGGTAATGACGCGACGCTGAAGAAGTTGGCGTTAGAAGCGAGGAAGTTTGGCGACAATGGCGGAGGTTGCCAAGCACTTTGAGAGCGAGATGCAGTCTTTGGGAGGGGATTGTTGGGATATGGTCCAAAGATCCGCCCGCAATGGGCTTTAAAAAGAGGCGTGAGGCGCGCCCCGATTCGAACTCGTGAGATTTGGATTGCATAGTTAAAGGATATCTTAAAGGATATGATTTGGACTACCTATACCAATGATGCATCTTCTTTTCTCGGTGCTCATTACATAGAAACTCCGAGGTTAAGCGTGCTTGGGCCGGAGTAGACATGGGATGGGTGACCCCCAGGAAGTTTTCGAGTGCGCGTGAGTGAGGACAAAGCGCTAGAAAAGACTTCGTGTTGGTTTGTGGGGACGATCGTCAATCCGAGTAGCGCAGAGGTCCAACAACATATAATCAATCAATCAATCAATATTATTCACTGAATTTTTTTTTTACCAATGATAACAAAGGTAAAAATTGCAAGACCTAGAAAATCATAAATCTATAAAGATTTAAAACATATAAAAATTTAAATCTATGCAAATCCAATTGATCCAATAGCATCAGAGAATCGCAAAAGTACTAGACAAATCGCAAAGTTGCATCTATCACTAATTTTCTAATGATGAGTCATCTGAATTAATCTTCTGCACAAAGCGCCCACAGTACGAAATCGAGAAACATCACAATGATAAAATATTCAAAATAAAATACCACTATGTAAGATAAAACATCACTTACTAAGAGAAAAAAAAGCTTATTAAGAGACATGGGCTCACATGGGGGATTTTGATAACTACCGTAAAAGAAAGAGCCAAACAATTAAATAAAAAAATAAGAAAAACAATATTGATTCCCAATCATCTGATGGTGGGAAAATGATGGAAAAAACAGAAGAGGAAAAACCTAAGCCTTTTGTAGCGCGTGCCCCAAGGAGGTTCCAGCATATTATAACCTATTATATAAAAAAATAATACTTTTATAATTAATTAGTAAATAATCTGTGCAGTAGATAATTATCAAACTGAGAAGTATGTCTAACAATTTAATTATTTAAAAATTAAGACATGCAAATAAAAAATTATAAATAAAAATTTGTTATTAATAGGTTTTTTGCTCATTGAAAACTATTGTATATTATCTAAAAAAAATATATATATATATATATAAATTAAAAAGCAAGTTTAATTAGGGGTGACCAGGGTTGCAGATCGGAACTCGATTTCTCCACGGTTTCGGTTTAACCATAACCATTTTTTTTATTAATTTGTTACTTTTAATAAAACTTAATTTATCAATTTTAGTTACCAAAACAGAAAAAAAAAAAAAAAAAAAAAAGAAAAGAAATGGACTTGGACTTAATATTCGTATTAATTTGACCTTAATATTAATAATAATATTACGCTGCATATGTAACTTATTAGGGTATAGAGGAATCAATGCCTACGTAGTTCGTTTATTTATTTATTTTTTACTCTGGTTGCCTTTTAGGCGTGGATTTATCAATCACTCATGTTTCCTCCACCCATTCCGGTTGTGGTTTTTTTGTGACTTCAATCCTTGTATTCGCCTCCGCTCTTTACCAGTTATACAATAAATATTGGGCCTTCTAATGAGTTGGGATGCATACATGAGCACGATTCATTCAAAATGAGCCGGTTTTAACTTTGGAACCGACAGTTCGAACAGTTGGTTCCACGATTTTCGACACTTGGGAACCATAATCGGAATCGGCCTACATGTTTTTGATTCAGATTCAAATTTTAGAATTTGGTCAACGATTTTCAAAATCATTAACCATGGTTCTGGTTCTGATTTGGAACTCGGTTATGGTTCCATTTGGCCACCCCTATGTTTAATGGAACCAACCCTAGAGCATAAAGTCTTGCGATCGGGACAAATAAAGTCTAAATTCTTAGAAATGGGCCAAGCAGTTAACAACCTTAACTCAGCCCCTAAAGTCAAAATAATTTCTTTAGGGCTTATGACAAAAATACTCACCTTTTTGAAGTCAATACCAGCCTTTTACGCTTCCCAATGCAATTTTACCTAAATTTATGTTTCTCGGTGAAATTTTACCTAAATTTACGCTCCCCGCTCTTTTTATACACAACAATATGCTCCAAAGAAAATTCCAGGAAAATTTTACGCTTTGTTTCAACATTGTTTCAAACATGTTTTACGTGTTTCAACATTGTTTCAAACATGTTTCAAACATGTTTTCAAACAACGTTGTGTGTTTCAACATTGTTTCTAACATGTTTCTTTTAATAAAAATAGGTAAAAATTTGTATTTAAACATCGAAAACTTCATTGAAACAACAAAAAAATATCAGAACAACATTAAAAAGGGTATGGAAACAACCCAGAAACAACGTAAAAAATATTTAAAACAGAACATGTATAAAAAGGGCTTAAAAATAGGTAAAAATTGTATTTACACATTGAATACTACATGAAAACAAAAAAAAAATTATTAGAACAACATTAAAAATATTATAAAACAACACCAAAAACAATAGAAACAATGTACAAAAAATAATATATGAATAAAAAACAACATAAAAAATAGGTTACAGTTTTTTTTTTGAAACATCGAAACAACAAAGAAACAACATAGAAACAATAATGAAACAAATTTAAACAACTTCGAAACAACTTATATAACATATTAAACAACGCAGGAACAAAAAAAAAAACGAAAAAAAAATAAAAATAATCAAAAAATAGCAAGGAACGTAAAAAAAAAAAATTAGGTACAAAAGTAAAAAAATAGGCACAAAAAGAAAGTAATAGGAGCGTATTGTATGGTAATGAATTGACAAAAAAAAGCGTTCTGTGTAATTTCCCCATTTCTTTAATTTTTGGGCCAACATCATTATTTTTCTTGGGCTCTCAACAGCCCAAAATCTCAAAACCTATTCTTTCTTCAGAAAACCAAATGTAAAATCTGTCTTTTGTCTGCGAGAATAATGTCGCCTCCGGGGCTTCGCTCATAATTCAAAACCCAAGAGATGCAAAAATGGCACTGCAACAGATACTGAAAGCTCCGTTATCACGCTTTTTGGGGGCCGCTGCTTCCAGTTACAGCAATGACTTCACACTCTTCTCTTCTAAATTCCCCAACTCTGTCCTCTTATCTGGTACCACTCTCTTTAACTCTTGATAATATATGATTGGAAAAGAGGATAAATTAAAATGAGAAAAGATTAAAAAGAATTTTTGCACCTTTAGTCATTTATGCACTTACTCTTGGGAACTTCTACTTCGATTTTGTGTTACTTCTTATGCTTAACAACCAAAATGCCTGAATAGGGTGTTCTTGATTGATGGGAATGGCAAGTGGGCTCAAGTTATATTTGTAGAATATTGTAACCATGTAATGAAGTGCCCTATTTTAGTCTGCTGAATGTAGCCTTAAATTATCTTGTGCGTGCGTGCGTGCGTGTGTGTGTGTGTGTGTGTGTGTGTGTGTGTGTGTGTGTGATTCTCTGTTGCAAACACTTGTATTTATTGGTGAGACTTCATTTCTTGTGTTTTTGGTTGGTTATGGAATTTAATTATTATATTTCTCTTAATCAGCAAGGTGGGTAAAGGCCCCGAGGAATCACCCTGTCAGGAGTTTTGCTGCTTCAAGTTCAGAGAAGATTAAAGTACTGAGGAAGTAATTGCAGTAACCTTGTTCAAATCTCTCTTTTGATCTTCTTGTGATATGTGGTAGTATGATGAAGCGTTCCAACCATGAATATTTCTGTACACATGTTCAATGTTTTTCAGGAAAAGGAGACTGGATGAAGTATGCCTTGAAAGATTTCAGCAGTATAGTCGAACATTCATACAATCATGGATCACACAGGGTGAGCTCTCTAGCACGTATCCAAGCATTATGGACGTTCTGCTATATCACTTGAACAATTCATTCACAAAAATCAATTGAAATTTGTTCGAGGACATTGATGTACTTATAGCAACTCATATGTTCATAGGAAATGTTACAAAACAAGGTATCCTTAGTCTGTATGTGGTTTGAAAAGATTGTTGAAGAAGGGATCTCATATTTTTTACGATGTTGCTTCAAATGCTAATGCTATGGGATAGTAGTAGCTGAAGTTATGTCTTTTTAATTCTTTCCTCTTTCATAGGAGGAAGGATGTTTGGAGTCAAATCTTTCCTCATTTTGGATTTCAAGTTTCAACCTAATAAAAAAGTCCATTAATTTATTCAGACTCTTTTTCCACAGAAACTGGTCTCTCAAGTTTCCTCTTAGTGCCGATCTCCAAATACTTATTATGCGCCTGTGGCTAAGGACCCACTGATGTATATACCATCATTAATAACAGAAATTTGCCATCACTTGTACGATTGAATCTAAAGAGGCCACTACTTATGTTGTGTCAAGTACATCCCAATATACTGGGAATCAGAGTCTGTATTCTGTAAAACTAAAGTTTTCTTTTTAAGGAAATTCAGAAGTTTCTATAGTGTTATCTACCTCACCACACTCTAGGTGCTTGCTTAATTGTTGATACCAATCCCTAAACCTTTATCCACAATGTAAGGCAGTGTTTCTGCCATTACTTGTTTTTGAGGTTTCGGGCTTAGCATTAGCTTTTGCATTGTCTCTTTGGTGTGCAGTTGTGAACATATTTAATGATAGAAGCTGACTGTTGGTCCATCTTCCCACATTCTATATTTTCATTTCTTAGGCAAAGTAATTGTTGATGGCAAAGTTGTAAACAAATGTGGCACTCAGATTTCGGATAAAGCTGTTGTGGAGATCAAGGCTGAAGTTCCGAAATATGTATGTAGGTGATTACTCTCTCAAAACAGCCTATGTTCGCATCTCAATTTAAATGCTATTTCCGTTGGCCATTCTTTTTGTGTGGACATTGAAACTCTTCTCTGGCAATATTTACTCACAGAGCAGGACACAAGTTAGAGGCTGCTATAGAACAACTAGAGATTGATGTTACTGGAAAAGTGGCCCTTGATTCAGGACTGTCTACTGGTGGATTCACAGATTGCTTGCTTCAGTATGGTGCTTCATTTGTCTATGGTGTTGATGTCGGTTATGGACAGGTAGGGCTCCAAAGGCTGTTTGATTTGTTTATTTCAATAGATAGAGCTGTTCTCTTTCATCACTGGGTGCGTGAAATTTTCTATTCTACTGTTATATGTTAAATTTTTATCCTTGCAAGTACTATGTTATCCTGGGCACCTGAATTTTATAATATTTATGCTAATGAAATTGACAATTTGCTATTTGTATGTTACTCTCAGGCAAGGCTAGTAAATTTTGAAACCATTGTTTCCGGCTATAAGGGCATTTAGAATCAATAAAACATCTGAGAGAACAAATGCTTTCATAAAATTCAAGACTCAAGACGGTTTAAAATATATATCGGGTAGACATCATTTACTTCTTAAATGAGATGGTTGAGACTTAATAAATTGCATATTAGCTGCTAATAAAAATTTAGACGAATTAGAGTACGAGTTAAGGATGGGGTTTTTCAACAACAAGAATTATATTTCTATTTTTTGTGTTAGGTTGCATGGTTGTGGGCCATATTTCTAATTAATCTAGGATTCTTGTTTCTGTTTAGGTGGCTGACAAAATACGCCGACATGATTGTGTAAGTGTTATCGAGCGGACAAACTTAAGATATCTTTCTGAACTCCCGCAGAAGGTTGATCTAGTTACTTTGGACCTTTCATTTATTTCTATATTAACGGTAAGTTACTAGTGGCAACTCTTTTTGTTGTATTTCCAACCAGTCATTTATATCACTTTTCTGATATAAAATGTACTCCATTGTCTTTCCCTTCCTTGTTTTTAAGTTAAAAATTTAAAATGCAATATATTTGGTCTTGCTGATCTCTCATCCGTTTTAACTTTTAACATATGCAGGCTCCTTTCTCTTTGTTCTTTCTTTTTTCTTCATATAGATACACTTTTTAAAACTGTTTATCCTTTAAATTTGCAGGTCATGCCTGCTGTTGTAAATTTGATGAAGAATGACGCAATGTTAGTTACTCTGATTAAACCTCAATTCGAGGCACACAGATCACAAGTATGTGGAAGTAATCTACCCAGCTTGTTTTAATACTTACCGTGCTCCCAGTTTATGATATTATCAGGTTACAATTTATCAAATTGTATGACTTTGCCATAACTAATGCAAAATCTTTTGGCTTTGCCAGAAGTTAATGAAGATCTTTTAATCACAGAGGTCGTAGCAAGGGATGACAAGAACGTGAGCAATAGTCGTCTGAATAAATAAGCCATTCTAACCTTTTCACAACAATTGTAATTTAGATTAAGGTGGAGAGGATGGTTTAAATCCTAATAAAGTAGTCACAAAAGTGACAAAAGCTAATGTTGGAAAAAGAAGTATCAAATCCTGCATAGTGTTTTGTACTGGAGAATTGAAGTTCTATTCCACAATGCTTCATAACATCAATAACATCAGTAATACATTATTCCATGCCAGCTTTCTGCAAGTATATTCAGATCAGTGGATGTGTGTATCTATGGTTTTGCATGGAAAGGTTAGGTTTTATTGGTGAATTGATAGGTTCCCTTGGATAAATGGGTTAGGTCATTTTACGGTACCATTTTTAGACAATTGTAGTCATGATGTGAGTTTAGTGTTGAGAATAATTATTCTGCCATCTGTGTTTTGTTGCTTATATATCTGTAAATTTCAATTTTCGGTCAGGTGGGAGGAGGTGGAATTGTTAGAGATCCATTAGTCCATCAGGAGGTAAGATTTCACTAACCTTAATTATTATGATTCCAAATGCTGCATTTATGCATTATTTGTGAAGTAAAAAAGTTTAAATTTTTGCTATGAAGAGCAAACATTTGTTGAATCCGCATAGTGCGTTAAAATAAGGATAATTACAAATACTACCTTGAGGTCTAGCCGAATCACAAAGAACTTGATTATCTTTCAAAGTTATAAATACTCTCTTGACATATGTTTCTATTTTACAAACCGCACCTATTGGACGGAGGTATTTGTAACACAAGCACAAATCTCAAGGGTTGTAATTTTAAAAGTTAATTGAATTTTTTTTGTAATTTAACTGAACTCCGGTGGTAATTTTTGTAATTATCCTTTAAAAGAATAGAGCTTGAGGTTGGCTGAGAATTATGTTGGAGTTTTGTTACATTAGTTCTAATGTGTCTGCACCCTATTTGTGCATGTCCCTTTCTGCTAATGTACTTATCGGGTGGTTCCTTGCTTATTTGTTGTACGTTATCACCCATTTTTCACCTTTTTTGATCAGACACATTATACCTTCTCGCCATTCTTGTTAGACGAACTGTTAATGAAGTTCTCCTGCCACTGGTTTCATTCTTGGTTCTGCTGCTTGGAAATTAAGAAGAAAGTAACTAAAATTACTGAAACTCTACTTACGTGTCTTTCTAATTTGTGTTTTGGCATTTTAGGTTCTTGCGAAAATCATAAATGGTGTACAAGATTTCGAGTTTCAGTGTAAAGGCTGGATCGATTCGCCCTTGAAGGGGGCTGATGGAAACAAAGAGTTTCTGGCTTGTTTCAGCCGGACAGCCATGAAAGAAGGTACCTCATCTGCTAAGCCAGATATTGCTAATTTGCATGGGGTAATACAAGACAGCACACAATCAGTAATATGACAAAGGATGCCTTATATACTGAATGATTCTGGCCTTCCTGTACAGAACATATCCACAAATTGCTTTGTTGGAGTTTTAGAAAAGTCTCAATGGAACTTATTCTGATGAATGGTGTCATTCTTTAAAGGGATAGTTGCAAAAAAAACCCCGACGAAGTTTCAAAATTACTTAAACCACATTGAGGTTTGGTTCCGTCTTACATTTTACCACTTCATAAGCAAAGAAACATTTTACAACCCCTTGCATTTATAAAAAAAAAAAATTCAATTATCCCCTTACATTTAAGATGGAATCAGTCCTCGAGGGTTTCTGTAATTTTGAAATTTATATGGGTTATTTTTTTTTGCAAGTACCTCAATCCTCAAGGGATGTTTTGTAATTAACCCTTCTTTAAATAGTTGACACATCTGAGTTCTCTGATTGCAACTCTCTGTAACCATAGCTTTTGTCAGTAATATACTAATATCGATCAGCAAAAGTCAAGCTGTTAACGAAATAGCAACAGAACTGGAAAGCAGATGAATGAACAAAAATGAAAATGATCAATAATTATAGCTCAGCCATTCTGAATTAAACACATTTGAAACAAGGGTAACACCTTGTTAGTAAGGGAAATGCAAGAAAATGGGCAATTAATATATGACAAACTTTTCTAGAGCAGGAAGCTAAACTGTAAGAATCCTCATGGTTCCAAAATATTGAATGGGTAATTTAACCTTATATTCAAATGCCAGATGCAGACAACCAAGAATGTTACAAAACCATAGTTTACTGAAACCAAAAGAACCTGTCATACAAATCATAGCTCAGCCAGTTTCTAATATAAACCACATTCAAAATAATCAAAATGGTTCACCATTTCATAAAAGTCATTTACACTACGTACATAGAAAATCAAGGGAAAATGTGTCATGATATTGCACGTTTCAACAAACTATGTACATCAATATGTACCAGCAAGATTCAGCATCTCAAAATAATTTCTGAAGACCAAACACCTGCCCAACTACTGCCTACATACTATTGTATCTGCACCAACAAGATTCAGTATCTCGAAAGGAAGTTTAAGACCAAACACCTGCCCAACTACTGAGAACCATGAAATCATATATTTTTCTACAGGTATTCCACTTTGAGCAGCCGAAGCATCAGTACTCAAGAGTAGTTTCATCCATTCACTTGTCCCACAAGGATGCAATGTATACCATGGTCGATTCAATTCGGGGTGCTCCTACAGTTGATATCCACCATCAGTTCACGCAATATAAATATATGATATACCGATCAAAAAAAAAAAATATATATATATATATATATAAATATATGATATTACATGCAAAGCAGGACCAGTAAACTGACATCTTTCGTCCTATAGCAAGATAGTCTTTTTCTGAGCTTGTTAGTGAAGTTTAATCGAAAAGAGGCATATCTGAAAAATAAGAATTTCAAAAAGAGACATCCCAGGGATAAAAATATTTCAAGAACAAAATAAGTGAACGATCGTGTCTGGCTAAAGCTCATGAACTCATCATGATAAACATTTTCCTTTTTTTTTTTTTTTTTTTTTTAATGAATGATAATGACAAATTTGGTGAAAGCAAAGCAACATGATTCTCTCCATAAGCAGCAAAAAGCAAAACATCATCATCATCTTCAAGATGTGTGAAAAAGTAAGTCATGGTTGAGGCACAAAGAGAAATTAACCTCCTGAGTCATAAATGTCCACTTGGATTTAATTAGCAGTTCTGCTGAGTGAACTGGGATATCTTTTTCAATTTCATCTAAAAGTAGAGGCTGCCCATCTGCAAAATTGCAACAGAGAATTGATTAAGTCAGTTATTTTAGCATATCTCCAGAACCACAAATTGATTACAACGTGTTCACAACATTAATGGATTTTAAGCAAGTAAAACGTCAATCTTGAACAGCACTAAAAGTAATGATGTAACTAATTTTCAGTAAGAGTTAGATAAGGTCTACAGTATTGATGCAAACTCTCTGTCAAAACTTGCACGGAATTGCACTACCACTACCACTTCCTATCGTTAAGCAATTTTAGATAAATTCTAAGGTTTCATGAAATCATAGTGCAGGTATTTGTGTTTTCCAATTTCTTCAGATATAAATATACATCTACATTTGCCAATCATGGATAAAACATATAACATCTCATAAAGATGACAAATTCCACACTTAGCTGCAATAAAATTAACATACGTGTGCTTCGGATTGTAGCCCCAATTAAAATACGTGTGCTTCACTTCACTCAGCATGGCATGGATTCCCTCCCATCAAACTTCTCACATTTTTATGCCTAAAGCTATAACTACTAATGATAAATTATGCATAATCAGGTTTTTATTGTGACTGTAATGTTCAAACAACAATAACTACATAGTTTCACATCCAAGATTACTATATACTAAAATTGACTCTAGTAGAATAATCTACATAAGGTAGCAAAATACAGCATCAACTGCAGCTGCAGAAAAAAGCATAAAGAGGCACACTACATAACTAGCAACCTGTCAAGATTTATGCTAAGACTATTTATACACATAATTGGCTCATACATATTTAAAAATCAGTGGATTCTGTTTCTTGTACACAGGAATAAAGAGTCAACTTGCCATCGCAGTAAGCACGAAAATAAAGCACTGGAACCCTATAAGAAGCACTATAAACAGCATGGAAGTCATAGCGATGTACTCCAGGACCACCATTATGAACCTAGAAGGAAAAAGAAACAGAAGGCAAAAAAATTAATATATTCTGTTGCCATTAAATTATGTAAATAAACTACTTAAAATAACACTAATCTGCTATTTCCAAGTGAAATTATTCGATGACATAATAACTGCACAATGCACATGCACAAAATATACCAGTGCAATCCACTAGAGTCCAGAGACGTAACTTCTCACAACAGGAATAAATTTGTAAAGCACATTTGCTATCTATGTAGAAATTTATATTTTGGTTAACAAGATAAGAATATTCTTAACATACATTAGTTCATCGCACATGAAAACTTTTCCCCAAAACACTGAGTGCTTGGTAAGTGTTAAGTCTAGCATGATTTAACATTTTAAAACATCATACCCAAACAAACATGAGGAGAATACTAAAACATCTTTTCTTCCTTCAGTCAAGATCCTAACGAGTCTTTGGACATTTTTCCCTATTAACGAATGATCTTTTAGAGCATTGCTTCTGCTTTCCCACTAAAAAAGTGGGTTTTCTATAGAGAGTTTTGTTTGTCAATCAACGTCAAAACTCATACACAGTGATCTGCTCAAAAAAGTATGGAACTGAATCAAGGAAGATATTGAAATACAGTTGCATCTGATCTTAAAATAAAGGCCAAAGCACCACAATGTGGTTAGAAAGATGCAAGGCATATATATTTAATAATAAAGTTCAGGGAACCAAACAAATAGCCTAGCAAAACTTAATGTTAATAGGTAGAGCACAAAAAAAATCTACCCTCAGATAGGTATCTACCAAGTCTTCTGCCCCTTTCCAATGGGTGATAAGTAGTGCCCAGAAAGACGGAAATGAAATGGTTTCTCTCAATCATATATAATTGGACTAAGTTAATATAAACTTCTTTTGTTGCATCTGATGAGTGTATTCAGTCATCGTCACACTCATAACTGTTGCTAAAACCTTACTGACAACTTATAGGTGATACCAACCTGATTCTCTAAAATTCTTTAGAGTTCCTCAAATCATTTGGTCCAATTTCCTTAAATCTTATTGCTCATAAAGTACACCAGGAATAAAGTCTCTCGGATTATTCAAAGGTCTAAAGTACTTCCAATCCAAGCATGACTAACCTATACATGTACATTTCTGGAAATCAATTCCAAGAAACAGCAGAATAGACATTTTGGTATTGATAACTGGTGCAAGTATCCTGCGAGGTCAAGCTGCCCAAACTGCCTTTCAAGTTTTTTGACAACTGATAAGAGTTTGTAAACATTAAAATTTTACACTACCAATTTTTGCAGTCAATTTAATAGATATCAAGAATTTTACAATGTTCATTTACACAAAACCAAAGGAAAAGAAAAGGGAAGAGATGCAAACCACTACAGCAGTATCAACGACCTCATCTTCGTATTCACTAACGCACTCTTCTTTCTCAATAATATCGCCTTTTTGATCAGCTTCCTATTACACAAAATACTGAAGGAACATAAATTAATCTTTTCTCGCATGAACATTGAATATGTCAGAAAAATCTTCATCATTTTTTTTTTACTGAATAAAGTTCTACCGCAGACAGAAAAAAAAACCCACCTCCGATAACCTGGGAAGAATCACATTTTCCACAGATAAATATCCCACCTTTTCAAAAATAAAAGATAACAAGATTAAGAACAGGAAATCATGACAATTGATACAATTAACAGATCGGGGAGAGTACGTAAGAGGTGTTTGAGAGTATAGAGAATTTACTTGGTTATCATGGGAAATCCAAGGACGTTTTGGACAAGTAACCCATGACCACTGGGGAAGAGATGGGTTGAATTTTCTCCATTGCTTGGCAAAAGCACAAGCAGCAACATAGAATTCAGTAGACGAAAGGGTACCATCCCAAGATTCTACCATTAAACATCAACCGAAAAAATCCCACTAAACAGATTTTGAAAAATGAAGAGAGTTCCTCTCCGGCCGGCAAGGTTAATATGCTAATTATTACTCTTTAAAATTTTCAGTTTTCCCATATAGAAAATTGTGTTTGATTGAGCTTATAAGATTTTTTTTTTTCCTTTTTTCCCACGGCCACACTTCCGAGAGTGGACTATGGGACATCCGTCTTTTTCAGGTTTACCCTTCACTCTATATTAATTAAAGTTTGAACTCAAGACCTTGAATGCAATTGCAACTTCAAGACCGCTAGGCCAACCGCTGGGGGTATAAAATGTTTGTTTTGAATGGCTTATAAGGTGCCTAAAAGTTAGAGGTGACAATTCCTGACATGATACGATAACTCGACTCGAATTCGACCTGAAGTTACTGAAAGAAACCCAAACACGAACACGAGAAACATCAACATGAACACAACTAACATGAATCTGATATGAAGTTAGCAAATTGTCTTAAAATATAATATCTTGAATTCATTTTAATTTTTTATGTATATTGAACATAACCCGAAATTGACTCGAAACTAAATATGAATACGACTCAATGACCCGAATTGTCACCCCTACTAAAAGTGTTTGGCTATAAGCTCTTTTTAAACACGTGAGATTCCACCTTATTTTTAAAACAAGACATTATTTCACTTTGGTCATTCTAATAATAAATATGTCATTACTAACATCTTATAAGGGTTTTAATCTTATTTTGTCCGAACACTTCAATTACTTATTTTTAAAATAAAAGCTAACATATTATAACTTCTAAAAAATACCCTCTTAGTCCCACTAAAGCTTTCCTTTCCATTGTAAGGAAAAAGAAAAACTAACTATTAATATGACATAAAGAATTACCCTCCTATTGACTGAAAATTTAAGGTGACGTATGGTTATGTTTCTAAACTCCTATTTCCATTTTCCAACTATTCATAAAAATGAAATCATGTTTGTTTATAAAAATTTTCAATGTAAACCATCATTTTCACTTTCCTTTTTTTACTTAAAACAACATCGCAAACCTATAATTTCAATTTTCAACCTTATACATGTTGGACCCACCACTACCAACTCTACCTACTTAAAATATTACTATTGTTAGAAAATTTATTGTATAGATTTTGATGATGCTTAGAAAACTATGTATTAGAAAGTTGGCACCTCAATTTCTATGTAATTTCTACGCATGTAATAGATATGACTTAGGCTGACTCAAAACCAGCTAAGTATACACCCGAGGAAGACTTCTTTGAAGGGGTGTCGAAAAAAAAAAAAAAAAAAAAAAAGACTTCTTTCAAGGAGTTTTTAAGACTAGCAACTGAGTAATGAAGATTCAGCTGAGTACCTTGTTCAGAAGACTCTCAGCAGAGTAATACCAACCAAGTCAAAACAGACGTCTGACAGTAGAGTCGAGACAGAAGACTTTTCAGAGGACTCTCATCTGAGAAGATTCAAGAATCAGTAAAAAGGGATAAAACAGCTGAAGGATGAAGTCAACTGCAAATGATAAGTTGCACTGAGTCCAAGGAAGATTTACATTAAAATAATCAAAGTACGATGTTTGACCATGAAAATGCAAGACATTTATGAAGGCAAAATAGGCTTAACCAATAGAAAAGGGACATGCAGACTGCCGTGTTTAGAAACCTGCAGAAGCCAAAAGAATACAAGGAAATGTCAACATCAAAGCTGCAAGAAAGGACATATCAACTTTCCAATGGTGGGATTTGAATTTGTTTATCTCTCCAACGGACAAAATTCAAATCCACACTATAAAAGCTGAGGAAAATTTCGGAGAGAAGTGACACAAGACACAAGACGCAAGAGAACAAGAAAAATCTGAAAAGCAAAAACTCCCTCTCGAGTTTAAATCTGATATCCCAACGCTTCACGAACACCTTATCCAACACTCAAGTGGAAAATCAAGGTGTATCAACAGTTGAAGAGAAAAATATTGTGAAAACAAATCGGGGTCTGCATTACCTTGAAGTGAAGGAGTGCAATAATATTCTTGTTGAACTAAGGACTGAAGACTGCAAGAGTGCTGCGTGATCAAGTTGCGCTCTCCAGTGAGCTGAAGTAACTAGAGGAATCTAGTGAAGAGCTAAGTCCAGTGGCATTAGGTAGTGCGATCAAAACTGCTAGGATTGTTTATACTTTGTATCTAAAGTTACTTGATACATAGCGAATTCCTCCTAGAGTAAGAGAAGAGTGGACGTAGAGGAATTACCCCATCTTCGAACCACTATAAATATCTATGCCTATTTAAATTCCTGCACTTTACGTTTTGTCATTTTTATAGCTGCTTACAACTGCTTAATAACTCTCTAAAACACTTGTGTTGATTATCAAAATCTTAACGGTGTAAGACTTCCGCTGTTGTTAAAAAGAAAACTGATTTTCTAAAAAGTTGTTATTTTTCAGCTGGGTTACTCTACCAATAGTTCTGTCAAGAGATCTATTGAGTTGCTAACTCTCCTGTTGAATATCAACCTAACTGTCAGCAAATGCCTTAACTATTTTTTTTTAAACTCTGATTTGAAATATTGAAAAGTCTATTCAATCCCCCCTTCTAGACTTTACTTAACACCCCTTGGGACCTACAATTATTTTTAAATTATATCAATCTAATGGGACCCACAATCCATAATTTTAATAATATAATATTCTATATTCAAATTAAAATATTAAAAGTGGGCCCACCATTATCAAAATTTTAAATTATTATATACATAAAATACTACATCAAAACTACAGAACCAAACATGTAACTACCCAATTTTATGAAATCAAAGTACTCTAAAATATTATTAAGAAAACACGAATTTATAAATTAAAGTGACGCCAATAATTATCAAAATGTTGATTTAGAATTTTTAATTCTTAATAAAAAATATAATGATTATAATAATAATAATAATAATAATAATAATAATAATAATAATAATAATAATAATAATATTACATCTTACAAATTAAATATCCAACAATTATTCCAAGCATAAACCGAAAAAATTAAAGGCATAAATCTAAAATTTAGTTCGGTCATAATTATTTCAAATATAAATATAATATGATTTATTCCATCATCCACAACATCATACCTTCAGCCGGATTCCTCAACCTGAAAGTCATGATAATAATAGGGGTGAGCTTCATCTCGCTCAGTAGGGATATATCTGTCAATATTTGATATAACATGAAACACATTAACATAATTACAAAAGTAAATTCATTAATTTCCTCTTTTTCCTCTGACTGGCCAGTTACTGCATATAGCATTGCGGGTTCACCCCAAAGATACGTTCGATCCCGGACCCTTTTCATGGCTCCTAGCTTATATGAATTATTTTCTGTTGACATATATTGCAATCAATGAAATATAATCATGGAACATTAAATAAAGACAAATACTATAAAAATTCCTACCTTAATAATCACAGATATTCAATGTAGAAAAATGAATAGTAAAAGTCCTAATCCTCGACCCCTTCATTTTCTACATTAAATAAAATTATAATTAATATGTGATTTTAATAAATCAAACTAATTAATGAAAGAATTTGTGAAAAATTTGAAAAAGGGCTTGTGATTTGTGAATATATATATATATATATATATATATATGTGAAACTTGAAGTAGAAAAATACTTATACCTTATAAATATTATAAATGTGGTGTAAAATTGTGTATGAAAATACATATATTTATAGTATTTAATATTAACCCCTAAATACTCTGAAATAACCCCTAAACTCACCCCCTAAACTAACCCCTAACTAACCTCTAACATAACCCCTATACTAACCTCTAATCAAATAAAAAAATGGATTATCACATTCAACTCTCCTTAAATATAATTCCGTCCTCGAAATTCAATATCTTACCTGGAATTGAAAATTTTGGATATTTGACACGAATCTCCTCTTCACACTCCCAAATAGCTTCATTTATGCCATGACGTCTCCACTGTACCTTGATCAGAGCAATATCTTTATTTCTCAAATGGTGAATCTTGCGTTCCAAAACAGCTTCAGGTGCTTCCTCATAAGTTAAGTCATTGTTGATTGTCAGATCTTTATAATTCACAATGTGACTTGGATCATGGACGTACTTTCTTAGCATAGAGACGTGAAAAATATTGTGCACACGTGATAGACTCGGTGGTAATGCTAGTTGATAAGCTAGATCTCCAACTCGTGTAAGGATTTCAAATGGTCCGATATATCTCGGTTTCAACTTTTCCTTTTCTCCAAATCGGATAACACCTTTAATAGGAGCTACTTTCAGAAATACTTTTTCTCCTTCATCAAATTGTATATGTTTTCTCCGTCTATCAGCATACGACTTTTGTCTATCTTGAGCCATCTTTATTCGATCTCGTATCATAGCTATCTTCTCAATAGTTTGCCGAATTAATTCAGGCCCCAAAATTTTTTTTCTCCAACTTTGCTCCAATATAATGGTGATCTACACTTTCTTCCATATAACGCCTCGTATGGAGACATCCCAATAGTCGCTTGATAACTGTTGTTATAAGCGAATTCTACCAAGGGTAATAATATTTCCCAATTACTTCCTAAGTCGAGCACACATGCTCTCAACATATCTTCCAATATTTGTATAGTCCTTTCAGACTGCCCATCTGTTTGCGGATGATAAGTCGTACTAAAGTTTACCTTTGTTCCCAAGGTACTTTGTAGACTTTTCCAAAACTTAGAAGTAAAACGCGTATCTCTGTCTGAAAAAATTGACACGGGAACTCCATTAAGTCTCACTATCTCCTCAATATAAATTTGTGCATATCGCTCCATACTAAACGTCATCTTAACAGGTAAGAAATGAGCTGACTTTGTTAACCGATCTACTACAACCCAAACAACCTTGTTTCCCTTGACTAATGGTGGAAGCCCTACCACAAAATCCATAGTTATGTGTTCCCATTTCCATTCTGGGATGTCAAGTGGTTTGAGCAAACCAGATGGTCTTTGGTGTTTGGCTTTTAATTTGTTGACAAGTCAAACATTTTTCCACAAAAGTTCCAATATCTCTTTTCATACTTCGCCACCAAAATACTTCTCTTAAATCTCGATACATTTTTGTACCTCCAGGGTGAGCTGTGTATGGCGTACAGTGAGCTTCTTCAAGAATTTCTTTTCTAAGCCCTTCCTCTTTAGGAACGTATAATCTCCCTTCATAAGTTAAGGTACCATCATTTGTTATAACAAATCCTTTTACATTCCCTTCACGAGCTTTTTCTTTTATTTTGCTCAAAAATTTATCTTGAGGTTGAGCTTCTTTTATCTTCTCTCTCAAAGTAGGTTGCACCACCAAAGATGCTAGTACTATCTCTGTTCTATTTGGTGGCACCACTACTTCAATTCTTATGCTGGTGAATTCTCTCACAAGATGTTCTTGCTCATATATCAAACTTGACATTTCTCCTTTTGTTTTATGACTTAATGCATCAACTACAACATTAGCTTTACCCGGATGATAGCTAATAGTACAATCATAGTCATTCACCAATTTCAACCACCTTCTTTGCCTCATGTTTAGCTCTTTCTGAGTAAATAAATATTTCAAGCTTTTGTGGTAGGTGAAGATTTCACATTTCCCTCCATATAGGTAATGGCGCCAGATCTTTAATGCATGCACTACAACAGCTAACTCTAGGTCATGAGTAGGATAATTTAACTCATGTGGCTTTAGTTGTCTTGAGGCATAGGCAACCACTTTACCATGTTGCATTAGCACGCCTCCCAAGCCTTGTTTTGATGCATCACTATAAATAACAAAGTCTTTAGTGGGGTCAGGAATTTTTAATACTGATGCAGAAGTTAACCTTTGCTTCAACTCCTGAAAGCTTTCTTCGCATTTCTCATTCCATTGGAACTTCTCCCCTTTTCTTGTCAGTCGAGTCATAGGCGCAACTATCTTTGAGAATTCTTCAATAAATCTCCGATAATAGCCTGCCAAACCTAGAAAACTGCGAACTTCATTTGCATTCGTAGGTGCACTCCATTCGTTGATTGCTTCAACTTTAACCGGGTCCACTTCAATTCCTTGAGCAGTGATTACATGTCTGAGAAACACCACTCTATCTAGCCAAAACTCACATTTCTTGAATTTTGCATATAACTTTTCCTTGTGAAGTGTTTCTAGCACTATTCTTAAGTGCTCACTATGTTGCTCTCTATTCTTTGAATACACATGTATATCATCTATAAAGACTATGACAAATTGGTCTAGATACAGATGAAACACTCTATTCATCAAGTCCATGAATCTCTTTGGTGTGCATTACTTAGCCCAAATGGCATTACTACAAACTCATAATGTCCATATCGGGTTCTAAATGCCGTTTTCGGAATATCACTCTCTTTAACTTTTAACTGATGATATTCGGATCTCAAGTCAATTTTAGAGAAATTGTTGGGACCTCTCAATTGATCAAACAAATCTTCAATCCTCGGTAGCAGGTACTTGTTCTTCACTGTGAGTTGATTAAGTTCTATATAATCGATACTAATGTGAACCACATCAACAATTGTGCATACGACCCAACAACAATATGTTGTTAACGCAAGATCTTCACTAGTTCGGTTAAATTGGTGGAAACCTCGACCCGTTGCTTAGCAAAGCAAGAACCTCGGTATGCGAAGACGCCACAAGAAATTATGGATTATTGCCTGATAAGTCGATAATTGCAACAAGAACACAAATTTTGAAGCACTTGGAGAAACACTCAATTTTGAGAGTAAAAGATTAATTGTATTCATAGATAATGAAAAACAATAAGTGTTCACCCTTATAAGGGATCCAAAATCTAATCCTACTAGTAAACAACTTAAAACCAAAAAAAGAAACCCAAAAACTGAAAAAAAACGCGAAAAATCAAAAACACGGTTTCCGACACGGCCGTGTCGTGGGACACGGCCAGGCCGTGTTCGCCGCTGGACTTGGGACAAAATTCATTCGATGCAACACGGCCGTGTTGCCTAGCACGGCCGTGCCTGTGAGCACGGCCAGGCCGTGTCGCCCTGCGCACGCCCTGTTTCGACCTTCTTTTCATCCCAAACTCGAAATAACAACTTAAGACGCGGCCCTAAAGGTTTACTTGGCCTCTAATCATCAAAACAACTCCAAAATAATGAAAATTAACAACTAACTACGATAGACGAACACAAGACAATAATGAGACTTGATTACAATGTCTTCAAGGCACAAAGTGACTCATATTCTCGGCATCCTTGGCTTGCTCAGTCTGAGGTGGACTCTGAAATGTCCATGACGCCAATCAACTGGACCACCCAGACTTCTCCCTCTGTCGAAAATGCACTATCGGTCTCCTTTTGCACGACTTAAATTAATACATTGAGCGCATCTTTAAACTTCCTTGCTCGAGCCCTTGTTATCGGACCAACTTGCACCATTACTGGATCCGTCGTCCATGGATTCTCATCATTCCCCTCCTCTTGAGAAGGATTTGTCCTCAAATCTGAATTGACATCAAAAGGACTAAGATCAGCAACATTGAAAGAAGCACTAATACCATAGTCGCCCGGAAAGTCAATCTTGTATGCGTTATCATTGATTCGCTCAAGCACTTGAAACGGTCCATCCCCTCGCGGGTGCAACTTGGACTTTCGATGTGCCGGAAAATGTTCGGGTCGCATATGAACCCAGGCCCAATCGCCTGTTCGAACACCATCTTCTTTCGATGCTTGTTAGCCTGAGCCGTGTACTGCTCTATTCGCCGTTCGATGTTGAGCCTTGCTTTCTCATGTAACTGTTTCACAAAATCAGCTTTCTTCTAGCCATCTAAGTTAACATGCTCAGAAACAGGTAAAGGTGATAAATCCAATGGGGTTAGCGGATTAAAACCATAAACGAGTTCAAATGGTGAAAACTTCGATGCAGAATGCACAACACGATTATAAGCAAACTCAACATGCGGTAAACAATCCTCCCAAGTTTTAATGTTCGTTTTAATAATAGCCCTTAGCAATATAGACAAAGTTCTATTGACTACTTCCATTTGACCGTCTGTTTGGGAGTGACATGTAGTAGAAAATAACAACTTAGTTTCCAATTTCCCCCACAAGGTCTTCCAAAAGTAACTTAAGAACTTAGAATCCCTATCCGACACAATGGTTTTAGGCATACCATGCAACCTTACAACCCCCTTAAAGAACAAATCGGCAATCAAAGACGCATTATCAGTTTTATGACATGGAATAAAATGTGCCATCTTTGAAAAATGATCTACGACAACAAATATAGAATCGGACCCATGTTTAGTTCTTGGGAGCCCTAAAACAAAGTCCATAGAAATATCAACCCAAGGTGCCGTCGGAATTGGTAGGGGCGTGTACAATCCCTGATTTTGGACCCGGGATTTAGGTTGCCTACAAGTAACACATCTACTACAAACACGCTCAACATCTCGCTTCATATGTGGCCAATAGAAATGTTCTTGTAAGACTACTAGAGTTTTGACCACCCCAAAATGTCCCATAAGACCCCCACCATGCGATTCTCTCACTAGTAAGTCTCTTAAAGAACATGCACAATTTATCCTCCCGAAATAGAAAACCATCATGCTTATAAAATTTACCCTCTGCTTCTTTTCGCATGCAACAAACGACTCGGAAAAATCAAGATCATGCAAGTACAACTCTTTAATATGTTCAAACCCAAGAATCTTAGCATCTAAAGTCGAGATAAGAGTGTACCTTCGAGATAGTGCGTCTGCTACAATATTAGCCTTACCTTGCTTGTACCGAATGATGTATGGAAACGTCTCGATGAATTCGAGCCACCGTGCATGTCGCTTGTTCAAATTTTTCTGCCCTTTGAGATACTTTAGGGACTCATGATCGGTGTGGACTATGAACTCATTCGGCCACAAATAGTGCTGCCACGTTTTCAAGGCCCGAACCAAAGCATACAACTCCTTGTCGTACGTCGGATAGTTCAAGGCCGCCCCACTCAGTTTTTCGCTTAAGAACGCGACCGGCTGTCCTTCTTGCATCAGCACGGTGCCGATCCCAAACCCCGACGCGTCACACTCGATCTCAAAGACCTTGGTAAAATCCGGCAATGCTAGCAAAGACGCATGTGTTAGCCTTTCCTTCAACAACTAAAATGCCTTGTCTTGGGCTTCGCCCCACTGAAATGCAACACTCTTTTTAATAGTTTCCGTCAATGGTGCTGCAATAGTACTGAAATCCCGCACAAACCTCCGATAAAAGCTCGCAAGGCCATGAAAGCTACGCACTTGACTGGCCGATGTGGGTTTAGGGCAGTCCTGGATAACATTAATCTTATCCGCATGCACTGAAAATTCCCCTCGAGCTCACTACAAATCCCAAGAATATCAACTGCTCCGAACAAAATGTGCACTTCTTGATGTTTGCATACAACTTCTCTTTTCTCAATACCTCTAAGACGACCCTCAAATGTTCCAAGTGTTCGTACAATGATTTACTATAAATGAGAATATCATCAAAGTAAACCACGACAAACTTACCAATGAAAGCTCTCAAAACTTGGTTCATGACTCTCATGAACGTGCTAGGTGCGTTGGTTAGTCCAAAAGGCATGACTAACCACTCATATAAACCATGCTTCGTCTTAAAAGCCGCTTTCCACTCATCCCCTTCTCGCATCCGAATCTGATGGTACCCACTCATCAAATATATCTTGGAGAAGATGCTAGAACCATGGAGTTCATCTAACATATCATCCAAGCGAGGTATGGGATGCCGGTACTTGATAGTGATGTTGTTAATAGCCCGACAATCCACACACATCCTCCAAGACCCATCCTTCTTCGGAACTAGTAGCACCAGAACCGCACAAGGACTCATGCTCTCCCGGATGAGCTTCTTGCTTAGCAACTCATCAACCTACCGCTACAACTCTTTTGTCTCCTCCGGATTAGTTCTGTACGCCGGCGGTTAGGCAGTGATGCCCCCGGAATGAAATCAATCTGATGCTCAATCCCCGAATAGGTGGTAATCCATCCGGCATCTCGTCTGGAAATACATCCTCGAATTCCTGCAACAAAGACAAGACAGAACAAGGCAAATCAGGGTTAAGACTGTCAGTAGATAAATAAGTGCCCTTGTAAACCAAGAGTATCATCGAACAACCACTCGTGGTGGCTTTCCTAAGGTCACTCATTTTTGCCATCAAATTTATTTTTCCCTCATTTCTTACCTCATGGCCGTCCCCCCCTTTTTGTTTTCCGGCCCTCTCAAAATTATTGCTCTCCTTTTTCCCGGCTATCTCTCGAACCTCACTTCTACCCTTAGCCGGACCCTCACTCTTGTTTTCTCTCAAGCTCTCCTTTTTCTCGGCTTTATTTTGATTTTTATGCTAACTAGCCGAACTCTCTTTTTCTTTTACCTCTCCCACTCTCGATTTTACTTGATCCTCATAAATTTCTTTTGGAGTTAAAGGAAGAAGTACAAATCGCTTTTGATTGTGAACAAGAGTATACTGGTTGGTGTAGCCGTCATGTTGCACCCTTCTATCAACTGCCACGGCCTACCCAACAGGATGTGCCCCGCCTGCATCGACACCACATCGCACAACACCTCATCCTTATATCCCCCTATTTGAAATGCTACTTTCGCCTGTCTACTTATTCGCATCTCCCCACAGTCGCTCAACCACTGCAACTTATAAGGTTGTGGGTGTTTTATCGTCGGAATTCCTAACCTATCCACCATATTTGCACTCGCTACATTAGTGCAACTCCCACCATCTATGATGACACTACACACCTTTCCATTGACAAAACACCTTCTAGGAAAGATGTTTTCTCGCTGGACTCCCTCATCTGACTTAGGCTGAATACTCAGCGCCCTCCGAAACACCAAGGATAACGACTCCCCCTTCGCCGCCTCTAGCACCTCTGGAATATCCTCCAACTCCGGCATATCACTATAATCCTGCTCCCCCTCACTCTCCGACTCCATTTCCCCATTCTCGCGCAACATCAACACCCTCTTATTTGGACATTGACTAGCTATATGCCCAAACCCATGACATTTAAAATATTTAATATCCCTTGTGCGAGCAGTAGAGGGTTCGATTACCTACGGGTTTAGGCTCGGGCGCCCTCCCCCTTTGATCCGCCACCTTCGAACTCTGCTCCTCATTTTTGTTGGTGTTTGACTTCCATGCATTGGAGTTAGAGTTCGGTGCTTGCCGGTTGAAACCCCTCCTCTTGAGCTGTTGCTCCACTTTCACCGCCATATGCACCATCTCCTCGAGGTCAACACGGTGATGTAGGTCGACGGCATCCGCAATGGGAGTGTTCAAACCCGCGATGAACCTGGCCATAGTCACCTCCGGGTCCTCATCGATATTTGCCCTTGCCATAAGCATCTCCATCTCCTTGTTGTAATCCTCCACACTCTTCGAACCCTAAGTCAACCTCTGCAACCTTTGGTAGACGCCTATAATAGTGATTTGGAACAAAACGACGTCGCATCAAACTCCTCATCTCCTCCTATGTAGAAACTGGCCGCTCGCCGTTTCTCCTCCTTGAGACCATTAATTGATCCCACCACACACTTGCGTAGTCCGAGAACTCAGTTGATGCCAATTTTACCTTTTTCAATTCAGAATAATTTTAGCAATCGAACACATTCTCGATTTTCCTTTCCCAATCCAAATAGGTGTCCGGATCACTTTTCCTTAGAACGAGGGGATTTGCATTTTGATGTTACTCAAATTGCTATCCTCACATCTCCGAACACCCCTTTCCCCACGCCGACCTCTACCCGGATTGTAATTTTGCTCCCTTACGGAATCATAATCATCCAGCTCATCTGCCCACTCCTCCAATTTGAACCTCCTAGGCCTCCGTGCCCTAGTAGCAGGCTCTTCTATTTTTGGTGCCTCTCTGGGATCCCCGTATGTTTCGATCATTACTTTCTTCATGAGACTTGCAAGTGCCTCCATATCAAACTTCTCCAATGGTTGTCAGTTTTCGTCTGTCATGTTTAAATCACTCCCTCACGTGTATACACTCGTGTATCACTCAACTCACAATCCCCAAGTACCCGCACTTATCACGATTATAAACCAATCAGGCAGTCGCAAGTACGCCTCAACACACCAAGAGAATTACCAAGCCAATCAACGGATCGTAAAAAAGATGAAACTGAAGACTAGGGTTTAATTTTTCGAATTTTTCCAGAATTTTCGTTCTTTTTTTTTGCACGCGGTTTACGATTCTTTACCCGATTTTTTTTCTCGTGCAATTCGATTTTTTTGTACTCTTCAAGAACTAGGGTTTATGATAAATTCTGGAAAATAGCAAAAATTAAAGAGCAAGGATAGACTTAACCTTGCTAGATGGCTCTGATTACCAACTGATGTGAACCACAGCAACAATTGTGCATACGACCCAACAACAATATGTTGTTAACCCAAGATCTTCACTAGTTTGGTTAAATTGGTGGAAATCTCGACCCATTGCTTAGCAAACCAAGAACCTCGGTATGCGAAGACGCCAGAAGCAATTATGGATTATTGCCTGATAGGTCGATAATTGCAACAAGAACACAAATCTTGAAGCACTTGGAGAAACACTCAATTTTGAGAGTAAAAGATTAATTGTATTCATAGATAATGAAAACAATAAGTGTTCACCCTTATAAGGGATCCAAAACCTAATCCTACTAGGAAACAACTTAAAACCAAAAAAGGAAACCTAAAAACTGAAAAAAAACGCGAAAAATAAAAAACACGATTTCGGACACGGCGGCGTCGTGGGACACGGCCAGGCCGTGTTCGCCGCTGGACTCAAGACAAAATTCATTCGATGCAACACGACCGTGTTGCTTGACATGGCCAGGCCATGTTGCCGAGTACAGCCGTGCCTATGAGCACGACCAGACCGTGTCGCCCTGCGCACGCCCTCTTTTGACCTCCTTTTCGTCCCAAACTTGAAATAACAACTTAAGACGCGACCCTAAAGGTTTACTTGGCCTCTAATCATCAAAACAAATCCAAAATATGAAAATTAACAACTAACTACGATAGACGAACAGAAGACACTAATGAGACTTGATTACAATGTCTTCAAGACACAAAGTGACTCGTATTTTCGGCATCCTTAGCTTGCTCAGTCTGAGATGGACTCCAAAATGTCGATGACGCCAATCAACTGGTCCACCCGAACTTCTCCCTCTAACGGCAATGCAATCTCGGTCTCCTTTTGCACGACTTGAATCAATCCATTGAGCTCATCTTTAAACTTCCTTGCTCGAGCCCTTGTTATCGGACCAACTGGCACCGTTACTGGATCATTCGTCCATGGATTCTCATCAGATACACATTCTGAGTGACCCGTCGTTTTTCTTTACAAATAGAACTGGTGCTCCCCACGGTAATACACTTGGTCTAATAAATCCCAAATCCAAAAGTTCTTGTATTTGCGCCTTTAACTCTTGTAACTCCTTTGGCGCCATCCTATAGGGTGCCTTAGATATAGGTGCCCTGTACCAAATCTATTCCAAATTCAACTTGGCGATCCTGGAGGAATCCCCGGCAAGTTTTTTGGAAATACGTCCAAAAATTCTTGCACAATTGGTACGTCATTAGGTGTCACTTCGGCTGTCGAGGTATCTACTAAACTCACTAGATATCCTTGGCAATTTTTCTTTTTCAACATCTTTCTTGCCTTCATTGCCGATATCACTCGTGGTGCTGCCTTAGACTTAATCCCATAGAATGTTATTTCATCATTTCTGGCAGTTTGAATATTATCTCTTTCTCGTGACACTTAATGTCTGCCTGATATCTACTAAGCCAATTCATACCTAAGATTACGTCAAAATCCTTCATCTTAATTATGTATAGATCAGCTTTAAGATATTTTCCCCCTATATTCACTTCAACATCCTTATTCACCGAGTCAGTTGTTATCGGATTTCCAGATGCAAGCCAACCTCAAGGGGTTCACTTACTCTAGTACTCTTTTGTCCTAATATATCATGAAATTTGGCAGATAAAAACGAATGTGTGGCACCAGTGTCAATAAGTACAAGAGCAGGTATTCCAGAGATGGTTAGCATACCTGACATTGTACCCGGGTTCTGATCAGCTTCTTCCTGAGTCATAGCATACATTCGAGCTCTACCTCCAGATGTTTGTTCTCTTCTTTCCCGCTCAACTTTTAGAAGAGGACAATTAGAGACTTCATGTCCCGACTTCTTACACTTGAAGCATTTTCCTTGTCCAGCTAAACATTCTCCAAAATGATTCTTCTTGCATTTTGGGCAAGTTGGCCTGTCTGCTTGCATAGTTGGACGTGCATTTCCATCAGTCTTTATCTGTTTATTTTGATTTTGATTTTGATTTTGTTTTGCCCCTTCCCATTTTCTTTTCTCAGACAACGCAACCAACTTTTGCTCCTCCTCGTCCCCAGCAAAACTTGCCTCCACCTCATGAGCCCTTCTCACCATCACCGAGTATTCCAAATCTCCTTGAATAGATAGTATTTCTAATAGTTGTGTAGAAGTCCCCTTCTGAACCTCAGAGTCTTTTTCAAATCAGTATCCACTAGGTGTGGAGCAAACCGACTTAGTTGATTGAACTACCTCTCATACTCTGTGACAATCATGTTTCTTTGTTTAAAGTTAAGGAATTCTGTCTCCTTCTTGTCTCGATATGATTGTGGGAAATTGTTTTCCATTACAATCACTTTGAACTCATCCCATGTTAAAGCATTCCGCTCTTTCTCGATCTTAGTCCTCCATACCCTTCCCACCAATGATCAACGTCCTCAGTGAGTTGGAAGGCATCACATACAACTCTCTGTTTGTCTGTGCAACCAATAAGTCAAAAAATCCTCTCTAACGATTGAAACCATTCTTCTACTGTGGTCGGGCCATCACGTCCTTTGAATGTGGGTGGACGATAATGATGGAATTGTTTCACAACTCGTGCATTGTTGTTGTTGTTGTCCCCGTTGTTCTGCACACCTCTAAGGAACTCAACAATTATATCTCCAGCAGTAGCAGTGGTTTGATTTCCTATGTTAGTGGAGTTCTCACCATTGACTTGATTTCCACGACGGGGAGCCATATTCCTAAGGTCATACATAATGTATTATTATTATTATTTATCCCAAGTTATTAATGGATTTTGCATGAAATATCTAACTTAAAACCTAAATATCATAATATAATAATTAAATAAATTAGTATCAATTAAAGGACAATTAAGCTTTATATATAATACTAATTTATTTATCAATTATTGCAATACATAGACCCATCTATCTCTACTGATCCATGTCTTCATATTCCTCCAGTTTTTCTTCCGGATCTTCTTCTGGATCTTCTTCTGGGTCTTCTTCCAGGTTTTCTTCCGGTTTCTCATCTTCTGCCATAGCTTCATTGTTCAAAAACTCAACCCATTTACGGTATAACCTAACAATAAATGTCCCGTAGTTGATTTTGGGTCGATCATCATGCCCGTCGTACTCCAATAATGAGGCATAAAGCTTTTCAGCTTTGACGTTCCAAAACCAGGGTAAGCTATCAATCACTCTACGGGAGGCAGCGCGTTCGTTTGGAGCGCCGATGACATTCCTCACATTGTACCACAACTGATGAATTTTAACTATATATATTCTCCAATGCTATCCCTCTCCTCAATTTGATAGTTGAAAAAATGATTGACTCGGTTAATGGGATGGTTCGGACCCCAGTTATTATTATTATTGTTCTTTTCTTGCAGTGTGGCGAGTGCGAGTTCCTGCCATCAATATATATGTGCATTTGCAACTATAAGTCTATTTTTACAATTATTTTTTGTAAGAGAAATACAAAGTTTCTATTCATCTAACATATAGACTTGTATTATATTTCTAAAGCAAAATATAATAATATGGAATACATCATGACATAAATGAGCATACTGATACAATTGTATAATGTAACTTGCATTAATAATTCTCATACCTTGAGGAGACCGACAAGATATGATGGAGGTGGATGTTATTATACCATTTTATCTTATACAAAGTTTGAATTTTATTATTATTTCTTTTTAAAGAAAAACTGTACATTTTAATTTTCAAATTTTTTTTAACAAGCCTATAGAAACGTAGACCTGCTCTGATACCACTTGTAACGACCCAATTTTATGAAATCAAAGTACTCTAAAATATTATTAAGAAAACACGAATTTATAAATTAAAGTGATGCCAATTATTATCAAAAAGTTGATTTAGAATTTTTAATTCTTAAAAAAAAAATATAATGATAATAATAATAATAATAATAATAATAATAATAATAATACATCTTACGAATTAAATATCCAACAATTATTTCAAGCATAAACCGGAAAAATTAAAGACATAAATCAAAAATTTAGTTCGGTCATAATTATTTCAAATATAAATATAACATGATTTATTCCATCATCCACAACATCATATCTTCAGCCGGATTTCTCAACCTGAAAGTCATGATAATAATAGGGGTGAGCTTCATCTCTCTCAGTAGGGATATATCTGTCAGTATTTAATATAACATGAAAAACATTCACATAATTACAAAAGTAAATTCATTAATTTCCTCTGACTGGCCAGTTACTGCATATAACATTGCGGGTTCACTCCGAAGATACATTCGATCCCGGACCTTTTTCATGGCCCCTAGCTTATATGAATTATTTTCTCTTGACATATATTGCAATAAATGAAATATAATCATGGAACATTAAATAAAGACAAATACTATAAAAATCCCTACCTTAATAATCGCAGATATTCGATGTAGAAAAATGAATAGTAAAAGTCCTAATCCTCGACCCCTTCATTTTCTACATTAAATAAAATTATAATTAATATGTGATTTTAATAAATCAAACTAATTAATGAAAGAATTTGTGAAAAATATTGAAAAAGGGCTTGTGATTTGTGAATATATATATATATATATGAAACTTGAAGTAGAAAAATACTTATACCTTATAATTATTATAAATGTGGTGTAAAGTTGTGTATGAAAATACACATATTTATAGTAATTAATATTAACCCCTAAATACTCTAAAATAACCCCTAAACTCACCCCTAACTAACCTCTAACATAACCCCTATACTAACATCTAATCAAATAAAAAAATGGATTATCACAAAACATATTCTCATTCCAAACCTACATAAAACTCATTCTCATTCATTCATCCAAACATAGTTCTATTTTCCACACGGAAACCACTCAACACTAGAAATGGAAATATACAATGGAAACATAATCATACAAGAACGGTTTAGCCGAAATCTGTATATTTTCGGGTCTACTTGCCAAATGTTCCACGTTGAGGGAGGTCGATGCAAACTTCCCTATGTAATTTACATAATTATTTTAGGATAAAAATGAAATTTATTCATTTATTAGAAAAAATTTACAACTGATTACAATATATAGTGAGCAACAGTTGCAAGCTTGTAGGATCATAAACTATATACATATAAAACAAATTTTTTAATCTAAACAAATCTAACTGATCTGTATAATCAGAACATCGCTACAAAGACGCTAGATAAAACACATACCAAAATAATTGAGCTCTCTCTCAAGACGTATCATCGAAAGTGATGTTCACATGAATCTTTTAAATAAAATCCATATGTTGACAAAATTATTAATCGAAAAATAAAACCACCTCTTGGGGACAAATGAAAGCTACCTATTGGAGATAAGTTTATTCATTAAGAGAGACTAAAAACATTGAAAAAATACTTTCCAAAGATCATCTCCAACCCATTATACCAAATCTTACACCAAATGAATATTTTATTCTTTATTCATTTTATAGTAAATAAATTTATTTATTTATACAATTGCTTCATCTACTTATATTTTATTACTATAAATGTAAATAAATAAATTGAATTTAATTAAAATTACATTAATTAATTATATTACAAAAATAAATATTACAGTTAATATTAATATATATTTTAATTTAAATTATAATTATTTATTAATTAATATTATTTCTAGAAAATGTTAAGTTTATATTAGTATAATTTATTGCTAAATATAAATTATTTTTTAGTTATTATAAATGTCAATACAAAATAATTAATGCATACCAAGTTAATTATATATGAAATGTATGATACAATTGGAATTTAAGTTTGAAGTAAAAGAGATTTGGAGGGCAGTAAGGAAATGTTTGAACAAAATTACTTTTGATTTTGATAATTTCACATATCTGATTTATAAACCAAAACAATATTTTCAAAAGCTGTCAAAATACTTCAAGTATTTTAGTGTATTTAATCTTAATTTTATGAAGTACTTCTTGAACTCTTTTTTGTCAAAATTTGGATAATTCTCTGTATTAAGGGCAACCGATCACCATAGAGGACGACCGATACCTGAAAGATTTTCAAATTTTCAAAAAATAGAGAAGTCCCTGCATTGAGGGCGACCGATCGCTATAGAGGGCGACCAATACCTGTAAGTTTTTCAAGATTTTCAAAAAACAGAGAATTCTCTGAGTCTATAGCTACCGGTCACTATACTAAGGCGACCGGTACCTGAATGTCTGCAAAAATTATATTTTCTTCTCTATTTTAGTTGCCATGGTACAACACCAGATCGCTATCCATAGATATCAGTCTCCCTGACAATAACCTGTGTCAAATCTTAATCCAACAGTTTAAACTTTCGAATTTTATACATAGCGACTGGTCGCTATACATGTTTATTAGCAAATTATAACCGTTGTAGCAACATTTATTAGCAAAAGTACTTTAACAGTTCTTAACCATTTTTGTAGATCTTTTGATCATTCTTTTGCTGAAAAATTTCAATATGGAGGAGTCTATGTTGGAAATCAAATCTTGAAACTTCTCTATAAATAGTTGGAGAATTTGAAGGATCAAACAACACCCAATTCTACAAGACAACAAGAAAAATTCAACAATTTTATCAAACCTTCATTTTCATACTCTTGTTGTAATAGTCTAAACACTTGCACTTTCACATCTTGCTTATTAGACTTCCTTTCTCGATTACACTTGCAATTTCAAAGTCGTATACATTCATTTGAGGTGTAATCATGATTGATCAAAATCATCTAAAATAAGAATTACTTGTTAAATATTCTTTTGGTAAGAATACACTTGGTTGATTAAACTAGGTGTTGAAGAGTTTGGTGATCTTCAAAGTTGTTGGTGTAAGAAGAGTTTGGTGCTCTTCTAGTTGAGTTGTAATTGTTTGGTAACGATTAATAATTTTTTTTTCAAAATCCATTCGGATATACCGGGTTGTAGTGGATTAAGCTCAAATGAATTGTATTCATTCTTCTTACTATCTCTTATATTCTTGAAAGTTTTCACATATT
This sequence comes from Rehmannia glutinosa, assembly GCA_016081115.2. Taxonomy (NCBI): domain Eukaryota; kingdom Viridiplantae; phylum Streptophyta; class Magnoliopsida; order Lamiales; family Orobanchaceae; genus Rehmannia; species Rehmannia glutinosa. Next base: position 53,887,619 of record CM071924.1, on the reverse strand, counting down.
CGAAAAAGAGAAGACTAAACTAAAAAATCGGGAAAATCTATTCGCCACCCTCTCGATTTTCATAGCCACTTGGACTAACAAGTGGTATCAAAGCCAAACTCTTTGGCAAGCTCGTTTTATCTTTGCGAGTAAAGAGGAAATATCCAAGGCTACGAACAAGAGCTATCTTTCAATCGATGTTTCATCCAACAAGCCAACTCTTTTCAACTCCAACAATTATGCATTTTGGAAAGATAGAATGGAGTGCTTCTTACAAGATTACAGATTTGATATTTGGAATGCGATCATTGAACGAGTTGCTAAACCAACCAAGAATTGGAAGACAGAATGATAGCTCGCAAGAATTTCAAAGATTCGATGATGAAGACAAGAAATCATTCTCCCAAAATGGTAAGACCTTAAATATCTTGCATTATTCTCTTACCGCTACCGAATATAATCGTATTAGGAGAATAAGATTCACATACGAAGTGTGGACAAAATTGGAAACCATCTATGAAGGAACCAAGAAGGTGAAACAAGCTCGAAAAACAATGATTGTTAAGGATTTCGAAAATTTCACCATGTTTGAAGGTGAAGGCATTTTAAAGATGGTAGAAAGCTTGAAAACATTATCAATCCTTTACTGGCATTCGGAAAAATTATTTCTAAAGAAGACAAGGTGACTAAAGTTTTGATTGCTCTTCCTGATACTTGGTCCAAAAAAGTAACGACAATCATAGAAGCTCAAAAGCTTGAAACATTCAAGTTTGATGAGCTTATTGGAAATCTTCTCATTTATGAAGTCTATCTCAAGGAAAGAAAGAATTACAAACCATCCATTTCTCATCCGGGTATGCAATCTAATTTAAAGGATCTTGCCTCAAGTTCAAATATTATCTATTATCCTAGTGACGAAGAAGACGAGGAATAAATTTCTCTATTGAGAAAATTTGCCAAGTTTGTAAATAAAATTAAAGCAAGAAAAGCAAGAGACAACTCATGCTTCAAATGCGGAAAGCCCGGATACTTTATCGCCGATTGTCCAAAAATGGCAGAGGAAGAACAATAGAAGAAAAAGTTATTTCCCAAAAAGAAGGCCTTAAATGCGGATGCTAAGACATGGGATGAACTTCTTGCAATATCCTTCGATGAGGAAACCGAACAAGGTCTTATGGCCATCGACGACGAAACCGATGAGGTACGCTCTAACTTTTCTTCTTCTTTAATTGATAAATTGTAAGAGGATTATGATGATTTGTAAAATGAATTTAAAGATGATTGTAAAATATAAAAATTTGAAAATGGATTTCAAGAGCTTGAAAATAAAGAAGGATGATTTATATTCCTCTTATGAATCTCTTGATCATGCACATACTCTTACTCTTGCTAAAGTTAGAAGTATTGACTCCGAAAAAGAATTGCTCACAAAAAGAATTAGAAAGTTTGAAAAGTGATGTACAACATTTTAACTTGAGTATTGATAATGTTACTAAAATTCTTGGTGCACAAGGAAGTGAGCATTTAAATTCAAACCGATTTCAAGAAAAAGAACGAAGCTCCGATTTTTATTCGTGCTAGTAGTCCTAAAATTATTACATCCATGGTCATTTATCTAGCACTTGTAGAGATTTTTGGAGACCCAAAGGTCTTAATGCTAACCCCCATAGACACCAACATTCAAGCGTACCTAAAAATAATTTTATTTTAGGTACTTGGAGCAATAACGGTCAAAGAGGATTCCAAATGGCTCGTAAACAGTGGATATTCGCACCATATGACCGGAAAGGAAAATCTCTTTACCAACATCAAGCTACAAGAGGGAGGAATGGTTATGTTCGGAAATGGCAAAGGCAAAAGCATTGGCAATGGAGACGTCAGTAATTCTTCTCTCTCTTAATGATGTTTTGTTTAGAGATGGACTTAAGTTCAATTTGATAAGTATAAGCCAATTTTGTGATTTATATTATAATGTTCTTTTTAATTAATAATAATACCTTATTCTAAAAAATGATAAAATTATTTGTGAAACTAGTAGAAAAAGCAATCTTTACAAAATTTGCGCAAGTGATTTGGTTAGTCAGAATATTTCTTGTCTTATCGCTAGCAATGATTTAACTAGTTTATGACATAGACAACTTGGACATGTTGGATGCAAACATTTACAAAATATTTGCAAAAATTTAAATTTTAAAAATATTGGCTTATGTGACACTTGTGAAAAGAACAAATTAGTTAAAAGTAGTTTCAAGCCCAAAGATGAAATTTCCATAACCAAGTCTCTACAACTTCTTCACTTAGATTTATAAGGGACATTGGCATGACAAGCCTAAGTGAAAAATATCATATATTCGTTATTGTTGATCACTTCTCTAGTTATACTTGAGTTATTTTTCTTGCTAATAAAAATAATGTCACTTATGAGTTTGCTAAGTTGTGCAGACTTATAAAAAATGAAAAAAAAGATACTATCAAATATATTAGAAGTGATCGTGGTGGTAAATTTAATGGTGAATTTAGAGTTCTATGTGAAATCAACGGATATGCTCTCAATCCTCGGCTCGTAGAACCCCTCAACAAAATGGTGTAGCCGAAAGGAAAAACCGAACTCTACAAGAAATCTGCCGGTCAATGCTCAACAAATTTTCACTTCCAAAATATTTTTGGGTCAAAGCTGTAAACACCACTTGCTATGTAGTAAACCGATATATCTTTGACCAAAGTTAAATAAAACTCCATATGAGCTTTGGAAAGGAAGAATACCAAATATTAGCTACTTCAAGATATTTGGTTGCAAATGTTTCATTCTAAACACCATGGATCATTTGGACAAGTTTGATCCCAAGGCCGATGAAGAAATTTTTATGGGGTACTCGACCAAAAGCAAAGAATACCGAGTATACAATAAAACAAGCTTGATAGTCGAAGAATCCATACACGTCAAATTCAATGAAGCTCCGATGTTCAAAAAATTCAAAGTGAAGATAGTGATGATGAAAATGATGGAGAACAAATTATTCCAAACACCACTCAAAATGACCAACCCTCTTCTTCAATAAATGTTCAACAAGAAGAAAGAGGTGACACTTCAAATTTTTCCATGGCATTAAAATTCAAATAAGATCATTTTAAAATCTTATTATTGGGGGTCCATTTGACAAAGTCATGACAAGAAGAAAATATGCCAAAAAAGCTCTAATTTCTCAAAAAGAGCCTAAAAATGCTAAGAAAGGAATTTAAGATGAAGATTGGTTCATAGAAATGCAAGAAGAGCAAAATAAATTTGAAAAAAATGAAGTTTGGGAACTTGTGCCTCGTCCTCCATCTCAAACCATCATCGGAACAAAATGGGTGTTTCTGAACAATTGGATGATCAAGGCAACATCATCCAAAATAAAGCAATGTTAGTAGCTCAAGGTTATTGTCAAGAAGAAGGTATTAATTATGACGAAACTTTTGCACCCATAGCACGTTTAGAAGCTATTCATATATTGATTATTCTTGTTTCAAAAATTTTAACTTTACCAAATGGATGTCAAATCTGCTTTTCTAAATAGTTTTCTTCAATAAAGTCTATGTCAAACAACCTCTAGGGTTTGAAAAATTTTCAAGACCAAATAATGTTTACAAACTTAAAAAGGCTTTATATAGTCTCAAACAAGCACATCGAGCATGATATGATAGAGTAAGCTTTTTTCTTTTAGAAAATATTTTTACAAAAGGTAAAGTTGATACTACTCTTTTTGTTTTTGAAAAAGGACTTGATATCCTTCTAGTTCAAATATATGTTTATCTATTATTTTTGGTGCTACTAATGAATCTTTGTGCAAGAATTTCTCTAAGCTTATGCAAGGTGAATTTGAAATGAATATGATGGGTGAACTCAACTTCTTCCTTCGACTTCAAATCACACAATGTCAAGAAGGGATATATATCTCTCAATCCAAACACACAAATAAACTTCTAAAGAAATTTGAAATTGAAGAAGAAAGAATCGTAGCAACACTAATGGCAACAAACATCAAACTTAACAAGGATGAAAAAGGTAAACCGGTTGATAACACCAATTATCGAGGTATTATTGGTAGTTTACTTTACTTAACCGCAAGTAGACCCAATATTCTTTATGTCGTATGCCTATGTGCTCAATTTCAAAGTAATCCCAAAGAATTTCATTTAAGTGTCATGAAAAGAATTTTTTGATATTTAAAAGGCACTATTTCATATGGTTTGTTTTATCCAAAAAATGAAAGTTTTTCTTAAAAAGCTATAATGAGATTATGCCGACAATATTGATGACTGTAAAAGCACATATGACTTATGTCAATTTTTAGGCGATTGTCTCATCTCTTGTGTTGGGAAAATTTATGTATAGATTTTGATGATACCATGTAAAACTTAGCTGTCTCAGTCAGCTGACTGACAGCTAAGTCATTCCAAAATGATTGGAATCGAATGTCAAAGGGGTATGCAACAGACAAAACTTGAAGAAAGCTGAAAGAGATCCGTTGTCAAGGCAAGTCAAGGTTTTACTGGAAATCGGCATGTGTCAGGCTGCCAGCAAAAAAGCTGTTTTGCTGAAAGAGTGCAAAAAACAAGGAACCAATGAGATGTACCTGAAAACCTGCAGAGAATAAGGAAAGGCTATAGAGCAATTAATTCATGGTACGATCTACATCACTGCTGCAAGACAAGAAAAGCCAACAACCTAGGGTGTGATTTGAAAATTATGTCTATCTCTTCAACGAATATATTTTCAAATATGCACTATAAAAGGCTATGGAAGCAAGTGAGAGAAGGTTATCCAATCTACGAACGAGCATACAAGCAATCAAGTAATATACTGCAATTATCTCTCAAGTTTTACAAAGAAATCATCAAGCCTAACTTCGAAGGAAATCAATCCAACATACTCAGTGAAGGAAAGACTACTTTATCAGTTGAAGAGGAAAATTGTTTTCAAGAAAAAAAGGGTCTACTCTCCAAGGTTGAAGGAGAAGTAGTGAGGTTCCAGATCGAACCAGTACTTTGAACCTGTTGAAGGGCTTAGTGATCAAGTCTAGAAGTTTGAAGGAGGCTGAAGTAACAGGACAACTGTCTTGTGAAGAAACTGAGTCCCAAGAGCAGTAGGCTGTGTGATCAAAGTTGACTCGGACTGTATTACTGCTTTGTATCCAAGTCAAGTTACCTAGTGGATTCCTCCAGGAGTTGGAGAATAGTGGACTAGAGGAATTACCCCATCCTCGAACCACTATACAAAGTGCTTGTGTCTATTTACTTTTCAGTATACTTTATTTCTTGCTTTATTTTATATCTGCTGATAATAACCATTGCTAAAACAAGTATTGAAAAACGTGCTTAAAATTATAAGGGTGAAAAGTCTTCCGCTGACAAAACCAAATCAACTGCTTTACTAAGTGTTAGCTGAAAATAACTAAGTTATACTATCAACAGCTCAGTCGAGTCTGTTGAGTGGGTAACTTTGTTGTGTAAGCCAACCTAGCTGTCCCTCAAGGACTTAGCTGATTTAAGTTTACTCTAAATATATTTTAAAAGGACTAAAATCGAAAAGTTGGTAAGGTTTATTCAACCCTCCTTTCTAAACCTTACACATCACCCATTGGGACCTACAAGTGGTATCAGAGCGGTTGGTTCATTGAGCCTTCCACACTGGTTACTGAACTAGATCTCATTCCTTTTCAAAGAATTAACACTTGAGTTTTTAAAGATTTTATTTCAAAAGCAAAGTTATTATCATGGAAGCAAATCTAACTCGCATTCTAATGTTCACTAAGGAAGAATTTGATGATTGGAAATACGTATGCAGGCTCATCTATCAGCCCTACATGATGAGATGTGGCTCGTGATTGAGGATGGGCCACTACAAATCCTAAAGGTCAATACAAATTTGTAAGAAGGGTTGCAATTTGAAGGAGAATATGCTGCACATGCAGAGCCTAGACTTGCCATGGTGGACAAACCACGTTGTGAATGGACAAATGTTGATCGAAAGAGATACAACATTGACAATATTGCCAAGGATATACTTTATAAAACTCTTGATAAGGCCATGTTTAATAATGTTAAATCTTGTAAAACGACCAAAGAGATTTGGGAAAAACCCACTTTGATTTGTGAAGGGTCTGATCAAATCAAAGAAAATAAGCTAATTGTTGCTGTTCAAAAGTTTGAAAATTTCAAAATGATTGCAGGTGAAAGTCTAGATTAGTTGGATGCCAGATTCACAGAGATCACCGAGAGCTCTCAGCTCTAGGGAAGGAATATACACATAAGGAGATGTGTATGAAAATCCTAAGGTCTCTCCCAACTGAGTGGGAAATGAAGGTTATGGCTCTGAGACATTCCATGGATCTCACTAGACATCAAACTATGAATTGTTTTCTGATCTTAAAGCTTATGAGTTTGAGCTGAGAATGAAAGAACAAGAAGAGACAGTTGTACCCAAGGCAACTGCACTCATGGCTGGTGAAGCAAAGAGAGCTGAATCCAAGGAGACCATAGACCAAGAAGAGATTGCCCTGATGGTGAAAGATTCAATAAGTTTTTCAATAAGAACTACAAAAGAAACAAGGGTGAATCATTAAGAAGACACTTAGCAACCTCCATAGCAAGGGAGGACAGACAACCCAAAAGAGCTGAACATCAAAGAACTGAATAATCAGAGAGCTGAAAGAGCTGACTTGCAGAGAGTTGAGAACCTGTGTTGGAATTGCAGGCAACCAGGACACTTTGCTGTTGACTCTCCTTATCCACCAGTCAACAAGTACAGAAATGAAGAGGAAATAAAATTTTTCAGGGAAAGAAGACAAGGAAAGAAGAAAGCCATGTTGGCTGCTGAGACTGCTGAAATAGCCAAGTGCAAGGAACTAGTAGACGTGAAGCTGACTACTCTAGTGATACAGAGGGAGAGGCTTTGATATGCCTTATAGCCAAAGAACAAGACTCCAAATATCAAGAAGATGAGGTACATTCTAACTCATCTCATTCTGATTCAAGTGACAGTGATAGTGACACAAACACTTCATCACCCATAGATCTTTATGATTCTATTGGCAAAATGATGAAAGATTTTGAGCACATAAAAACCTCTCACACACTCCTAAATGAGAAAAAACAAGCTTAAATTCCAAAACTCACAACTGACTAAGGAGCTGAGTACTCTAAGTCATATAGCTGATGAGAACACAAAGCTGAAGGTTGAAATTGCCAAGATCCAAGCAGATTTAGCTTCTGCAGAAAAGAGGGAAAAAAATCTCAAGAATGTGATTGCATCATTCACTAAGGCATCCAAATCATTGGATGAGCTTATAGTGATTCAAAAAGAAAGTGGTGACAAGACAGACATTGGATTTAGTTCCTTTGTGCATGCCCAAGTCCCAAGAGTGGTTATGGAAAAAGGATCCTCAAGCAATGAGGGAGTCCAAAAATCAAAGCACCATATGTTGCACCAACACCCACTCAAAAACAAAATCACAACCATTCTGGCCTTGGATACAAGGGAAATGGCAAAAATCCAATTGAGTATGCTGACAGGATAACTGAAACTAAATTCAGAAGAGTCCATCAACAAACTCCAAATAGGAAATACTCTGTTAAATCAAAACAGAGCTACCAAAAGCCCCCGAGATTTCAGCAAAGAAAATCACATAATGGGAATGGTAGAAACTATCCAAGCCAGGCTGATTAGAATAACCAAATGAGATATCAGCCAAGACCTATGGGATATAAGCCTAAGTGGCAAAGACCTCAACCTCAACATATGTCATTCCCAAGGCAAAAGAGCTATAATCAGCACACATATGCACCCAAACATAAAGCCCAATATGCACAAAAGTTCCACTATTACCCCAGGAAAGCAAATGCTCAAACTCACACACAAGCATACAGACAAAAGAGACAGATGTATGATCCTAAAGCCTCCAAGCAATTTGCTAATGTGCATTATGTTTATGGAACTGAAAGGTGGCAACCTCTTAGAGTCAGATCATCTGGTTATATGTTGGTTGGATCACCTTATAGCACTAACCCCTCAGGACCCAGGCAAGTATGGGTGCCTAAAAACTAATTTCCTTGATTGCAGGTTTAAAGAACAACTGAGTGCCAAAGAACCTGGTACATGGATAGTGTCTGTTCCAGACATACGACAGGAAACAATGGCACATGATCCATCAGGAAGAATGGACTAGAGATCACAGATGTAGCATATGTGTTGGGAAATTTATGTTTAGATTTTGATGATACCATGAAAAAATTAGATTAGGAAGTTAGCATCCTATTTTCTTTGTAATTCAACTTGTAATAGATAGGGCTGTATAAGCTGAGTTGAAATCAGCTAGGTTGAAAATTACAAGACTCGACTAAAGATCGAAGAGAAGACTCAACTGTGTGTCACTGTGTAAAGTGAAGAGAAGACTCAGTCAAGCGACATAAAAGCTGTCTCAGTCAGCTGACTGACAGCCAAGTCATTCCAAAATGATTAGAATCAAATGTCAAAGAGGTATGCAGCAGACAAGACTTGAAGAAAGCTGAAAGAGATCCGTTGTCAAGACAAGTCAAGGTTTTGCTGGAAATAGGCATGTGTCAGGCTGCCAGCAATAAAGTTGTTTTGCTGAAAGAGTGCAAAAAGAAAGAAACCAATGAGATGCACTTGAAAACCTGCAGGGATTAAGGAAAGGCTGCAGAGCAATTAATTCATGGTGCGATCTACATCAATGTTGCGGACTTGGCTGCTAACTGTCATCTTCTTTCTTCTGGGTTGAAGGTGATAACGGAGAAAGACGTTAACCTGGCTACGACACGGAAGGAGATCGCCAAGCCAGAGTCTGCTGCTAAAGCTATTTACACAGCCAAAAAGTCGCTCATCAAAGAGGATTACCACAAGCTCATGGACATGCTGTCCAAATGTGTTGACATGAAGTTTGGCAGTTTCAATCAGCTGTCAAGGACTAAGCTGATAGTGATGGCTGCTATTATGGAAGAGAAAAAGGTGAACTGGGCTAAGTTCATCTTCAATAGAATCTGCGAGAATGTCATGAACACGACCATAAGTGACACTGGTATGTTCGTAAGCTCCCTGGGATATGGCCTGGTGGTTGGCCATTTGATGGAGGTGAAGGGCATTCCTCTAAGGAATGGGAAACCCTTCCACGTGAACAAGAAAATGTTCAAGGCTAACCTCTCAGTTGCTCAGAGGCAAGCCCATGTAAGAAGAGCTGACACGAGTGAAGCGAGTCACCGACCTCGCCCCCGAGGACACTGCTTTGCAATCGCAAAGCCTCCATCTCTCAAGCTCGTGCGAGGAAGAAGAAGAAAGCTCTTTGTAGCAAACCCTCCACCTGGAGTTGTAGCCGAGGAAGAACCAGCACCTGCCCAAGCAGCTGATACTGAGAAGGAATCCCCTGCACCTTCTCCAGTCATGAAGAAGAAATGTTCAGTTGTGCCGAGGAAGTCAGCTGCAGCAAAGAAACTGAAATTGGGAGAATCAGCTTTCAGAGTTGAGGAACCAGATGTTGTGGAACCAGAGGTTCCATTGGTTAAGACCAAGAGAAGGTGATTGATGAGAAGATCGGCCTTAGAAAAGCCAGTTGAGTCTGGCACAGAAGTGGTGAAGGAGACCGATGAGGAAGAACAACAGTCTGTGCCAAAGAAGGGTGGTGAGAAAACCACATCTGAGAAAGAACATGAGACTGCTGATGGAGATCACCAAAGTGTGGATGAGATGGTTGTCATAGAGACAACTAAAAGAAAAAAAACTGGACACAGCAGACTAGGGTGAGGAGTTAGCTGTCCACTCCTCTCAAACAGATGCAAGGACAACTGAGGAGGAGAGAGCTCCTCTCGAGCCTATACAAGATGAGGACGATGACCTTGTAATGTTGTCCCCTTCCTACCCTGATGTTCAAGAAAGGCCGAGGATCTGGAGACACTGGAAGCTAAGCTATGCCAGACATCAATTCTGAAGACATGAATTTATTGAAGAAGAAGAAAAGCTTCTAAGGTTTCTAGGGAACATTTCTGTTAGTTCCGCACTCGACCCAGATTTTTGCTTAATTATTCTATATGAGAAGAGGGATGAGGAGAAAGCAAAGGAGAAGGCTAAGGCAAAGGTTGTTGAGGAATCTCTAAAACCTCACACATGTTTCCTTACAGAATTCCCATAACATGCCCAACAGTCAGCCAACAATGACAGTGATGTTGAAGAAATAGACCGTGTTGCTGCAGTAGAGAAGGCTGAACTAAGGCAAGCTACTCAAGAATCCAAAAATCTACATGAGAAATAACTGCAAACGGGCCAAGGAGAGTCTTCTTCAACTATGATCTCTCCTAGCCCATACATTATGGAAATGGTGAGGACGATTGATGCCACCACTTCCCGGTGCACTCGGAGGATGGAAATACCAGGACAATTGGCGATGAAGCTAAGGATGGAGTAGAAGAGGGCACCTTAGCCAAGCCTATCCCTGATGAAGGTGTTGAGACACCTGTCCTATCAGCTGCTCACTCAAAAGTAAAGGAAGCCGAGTCTCAGATTTCGAGTGACCCCACTGCTCGAGACTCAGCTGGTGCCCCAGCTAATGGGGAAACTCAAACCACCACTGCTAGGTCGGAGGAGGCTATGGGAGACAACACCCAAGAGAAGTTTGGAGGCGAAGGTGAGACTATTAATGTACATCATAGTGGGGTTAACGAGGCTCATACAGTTTTGACTGTCTCAGCTGAAATCCCAGCTGCCATGCAGGCCGATGAAGCTGCTGATGCAGCCAAGGCAAAGGTTGGAAGTGAAGTCACGGGAGTTGAGACTCTTGGCTTGAAAGTGCAATCCTAGGAGTTGAGACTCCAACGGATGCCACTAAAGACCCCAAAGAAGCCTAGTTTGCTGAAGGGATAAATGTAGAAGACCCTAATGCGGTTGAGACTACATAAGGGATGGCTGAAGGCCCATCAACGGTTAAAACTGCTGAGGGTAAAGAAAGCCCAGAGGAGGTTGAGACTTCCCTGGGTAAGCAAGGTGAAGAACATGTGCCTGCCCCTCAAGAAGAATCAATGGAAGAAGAAGAGATAAGTGCTCTTCATGATTCTCAAGAACATGTTGATGTGGAGTTCTTGGGAACAGACGATGAAGCTGAGTCTAGTCCCATTGCAAAATCAACAGAGGACACAGCTGCTGAGGAGGCCCTGGCAAAGAGGAGGCAAGCTAGTGACAAAGCTACTCCTATAAATTTTACATTGGTTGATGGCCCACCTCCTATGGTGCCATCACCTTCCCATGACGCTGATAAATCAGCTAAGGAACCGTCTACTCAACAGGAAGAATCTACTGATGCCAATGAAGCTGTTAAGACAGATGAGGGTCAGTCAGCTTCGCAAAGGGAAGAATAAGAGAGAAACCGAAGAAGAGCTGAAGAGGATTGAATAAGAGCTGAAGAAGATGAGAGAAGAAGGAAGTAGCCGAGGCGCTGAAGACGGCTGATCCCCTTCATGCTGTATTTTACTTAGCTGTAAATACACATATTTGCAAGTATGCTATGTATACCTCATTATACGAAATTGCTCTGATATAAATCATAGATGCTCTGTAATTTGATACATATGTATAGCTCTGTTACCCTGTATAGGTTTATACATTTTAAAAAACGTTGTAAAGTGCTAAGAATGATATGTTCCATAAAATGACATATTACACAATCATTCTTTATTTTCTACACTATTTGCTTTATTATTTATTTAAGTTTTGGCATCATCAAAAAGGGGGAAATTGTTGGGAAAATTTATGTATAGATTTTGATGATACCATGTAAAACTTAGATTAGGAAGTTGGCACCCCATTTTCTATGCAATTCAAGTTGTAATAGATAGGGTTGTATAAGCTGAGTTGAAGTTAGCTAAGTTGAAGATTACAAGACTCGACTGAAGATTGAAGTGAAGACCGAACTGTGTGTCAGCTGAGTAAGGTGAAGTGAAGACTCAGTTAAGTGACATAAAAGTTGTCTCAGTCAGCTGACTGACAACTAAGACATTCCAAAATGATTGGAATCGAATGTCAAAGGTGTATGCAGTAGACAAGACTTGAAGAAAGTTGAAAGAGATCCGTTGTCAAGGCAAGTCAAGGTTTTGCTGGAAATAGGCATGTGTGAGGCTACCAACAATAAAACTGGTTTGTCGAAAGAGTGCAAAAAGCAAGGAACCAATGTGATGTACCTGAAAACTTGCAGAGATTAAGGAAAGGCTGCAAAGCAATTAATTCATGGTACGATCTACATCAATGCTACAAGACAGGACAAGCCAACAACCTACGAGTGTGATTTGAAAATTATGTCTATCTGTTAGGAAATTTATTTGTTAGATTATGATGATACCATGTAAAACTTAGACTAGGAAGTTGACACCCTATTTTCCTAATAATTCTATGTTGTAATAGATAGGACTGAAAGAGTTGAGTGAAGTCAGCTATGTCAAAGAATGCAAGAAGTCAATTGCAGACTAGAGTGAAGACTCTGCTGTGTGTCAGCTGAGTATGGCCAAAATGAAAGACAATGACTCGACTGAAGGAAAGCCGGCTGAGGAATAGCTATGCGAAGTATGAGGAAGTGTCAGTCAAGTCAGTAAAAGAAGCCAAGTCTAACAGTTGAATTGACAGTTGAGTCATTCCCACATGATTGGAGCAGACTCAAGTCAAAGGGGTAAATGCAGCAGTCAAGTCAAGAAAACTGACATTGATCCGTTGGAAGGAAGTCAAGGATATTACTCGATATAGTAATAAGTCCAAGCTGTCAGGTCTTAAAGTGTTTGGCCCAGAAATATGCAAAAGGAATAAACCAATGGGAAACACTGGAGCATGTGTCAGACCCTGTAAAGCTGTAGAGTCATTTAATACGAGGAAAGGTCAACATCACATTGTTGTAGACCAAGAAAAGACAAGCTAATGAACAAGAAGTATCATTTGAAAATAACCTATCTCTTCAACGGGAAAATTTTCAAATGAGCACAATAAAATGCTGAAGAAGCATTTGAGAAAAAGTGACCAATACCAGAACCAAGCACGAACGAATCAAGCAATATTCAAGCAAGCATAATCTGCAATATTTTCAAAGTTTATCAAAGAATTCCTCAAGCCTAAAACTCGAAGGAACTCGATCCAACACACGTTGTGAAGGAAAGAATACTTCAACCAGTTGAAGAGGAAAAGTTTAAAGAATGAAAAAGGGGTCTACGCTGTAGAGAGGTTCAAGGTCGAACCAGAAGGTTCAAGTTTGTTGAAAGGCTATGTGATCAATTCCAAAGACTTGAAGAGAGCTGAAGTGGTAATGCAGCTGTTTTGTGAAGAAGCTGAGTTGCAGGAGAAGCCAGCTGTGTGATCACGGTTGTCTCTAAACTGAGAACTGCTTTTAAACTTGATCTGTTACTTAGTTTATTCCTCCAGGAGTTGGAGAAGAGTGGATTAGAGGAATTACCCCATCCTTGAACCACTATAAATTTGCTTGTGTCATTTACTTTCAGCATTTACCTTCTTGCTTATATTTTCATATCTGCTGATAAGTTATATTGCTATCCAACTGATAATAACAAGTGCTAAAACAAGTGTTAAAAATGAGCTTAAAATTAACAAAGGGTGTTAAGTCTTCCGCTGTTAAAAACCAAATCACCTAAAAGTTAAGTGTTAGCTGACACAGCTAAGTTATACTATCAACAGCTCAGTCGAGTCTGTTGAGTGGGTAACTTTGCTAAAGAAAGCTAACCTAGCTGTCCCCCAAGGACCCAGCTGATTTGAGTCAACTCTGTTGAAATTCTTAAAAAGACTAAAAGTGAAAATTTGGTAAGGTTTGTTCAACCCTCCCTTCTAAACCTTACACCACACACCTTGGGACCTATAAGTGGTATCAGAGCGGTTGGTTCATTGAGCCTTCCGCACTGGTTACTAAACTAGATCTCAATCTTTTTCAAAAGGTTTAACACTTGTGTTTTTCAAAGTCTTTCATTTTTAAAGCAAAGTTATTATAATGGAAGCAAATCTAACTCGTATTCCTATGTTTACTGTGGAAGAGTTTGATGACTGGAAGATACGTATGCGCAGCTCACCTATTAGCTTTACACGATGAAATGTGGCTTGTGATAGAGGATGGGCCATTGCAAATACTCAAAGTCAATACTGCTGTAAGAAGAGCACCTCCAGCTGAAGGAGAGGATGCTGCAGCAGAGGCTAGACCAGCTATGGTTGAAAAACCTCGCTGTGAATGGACTAATGAAGATAGAAAGAGATACAACCTGGAAAATGTGGCCAAGGATATTCTCTACAAGACGTTGGACATTGTTATGTTCAACAAAGTCAAGTCATGCAAATCAGCCAAAGAAATCTGGGAAAAGCTTACCCTGATTTGTGAGGGATCATAACAGATTAAAGAGAATAAATTAACTGTTGTTGTTCAAAAATTTGAAAATTTTAAGATGCTTGCAGGTGAAAGTCTAGATCAGGTGGATGCCATATTCACAGAGATCACTAATGAGCTTTCAGCTCTTGGGAAAGAGTACACTCAGAAGGAGATGTGCATGAAGATACTAAGATCCCACCCAGCTGAATGGGAAATGAAGGTCATGGCCCTGAGACATTCAATGGACCTCTCAAGAATATCTAATCATGAGCTATTCTCAGACCTCAAAGCCTACGAATTTGAGCTGAGAAGGAAAGAGCAAGAGGAAACAGATGTATCCAAGACAGCTGCACTGTTGGCCAATGAAAGGAAGAAAGTTGATCCAAAGGAGACCATTGACTAGGAGGAAATTGCCCTCATGGTAAAAAGATTCAATAAGTTCTTCAACAAGAACTATAAAAGGAACAAGGGTGAAACCTCCAGGAGACATTTAACACCTTCCAAAGTAAGGGAGGACAGACCACCCAAGAGAGCTGAACAACAAAGAGCTGACTATTAGAGAGCCGATAATCAGAGAACCGAGAGAGCTGATCAGAGAGCTAAAAACCTGTGTTGGAATTGCAGACAACCAGGACACTTTGTTGTTGACTATTCCTATCCACCAGTCAACAAATACAGAAATGAGGAAGAAAGAAGAGTCTTCAGGGAAAGAAGACAAGAAAAGAAGAAAGCCATGTTGGCTGCTGAGACTGCTGAGCCAGCCAAGTGCAAAAAAACAGCAGACTCGGATAGCAGTGAAGCTGACTATTCAAATGATACTGAGGAAGAGGCTTTGATCTGCCTCATATATAAAGAACAAGATCAAGAAGATGAGAGACACTCTAACTCATCTCATTCTGATTCAAGTGATAGTGAATGTGATACACACACTTCATCACCCCATATCTTTATTGTAGGTCCCAAGGGGTGTGAGTAAGGTTTAGAGGGGGGGTTGAATAAACCTTACCAACTTTTTGATTTTAGTCCTTTTAAAATATTATAGAGTTAATTACACAACTAAGTCCTTGAGGGACAACTAAGTTAGTTAATCAGCAGAGTTAGCCACTCAACAGACTCGAAAGAGTTGTTGATAGAATAACTCAGCTGTTTAGACTAAACCTTAACTTGGCTGTGATGAGTTTTTAGCGGAAGACTTAACACCCTTGAATTTGATTTAACTTTGTTTTAAACACTTGGTTTTAACACTTTGTTATTTATCAGTTGGATAGCAAATTATCAGCAAAAATAAAGTATGTGTGCATGAATGTAAATATGCTGAAATGTAAATGACACAAGTAAATTTTATAGAGGTTCGAAGATGGGGTAATTCTTCTACTCCTCTCTTCTCCAACTCCTAGAGGAATCCACTAAGTAATGATCAGAGTACAAAGTGGTTATCAGTCTAGAGACAAGTCTTGATCACGCAACTGACTTGCTCCTTGGACTTAATCTGGAGATGCCTTGGTCACACAGCTGGCTTCTCATCCGACTCAGCTTCTTCACAGGGCGGTTGCCTTGCTACTTCAGCTTACTTTCTCAAACTTCTTGGATTTGATCACGAAGCCCTCCAATAACTTGAGATTGGTTCGACCTTGAACCTTCCTACAATCCTCCTTGGAAAGTAGACCCATTTTGATTCTTCAAAAGTTTCCTCTTCAACAGTTTGAAGTTGTCTTTCCTTCACAGCTTAGTGTTGGATCGATTTCCTTCGAGATTTAGGCTTGAGGATTTTGCTTGAATAACTTGAGAATATTTTGTAGGTTCAAAGATATAAATGTTGCTTGTTATCTCGGTGTGCAAGGTAACCTTTTCTCAAAGTGATTCCTCAACCTTTTATAGAGAACTTTTCAAAAATCTGCCTGTTGAAGAGATAGGTTGATTTTCAAAAGTCACTTGTGTTCGTTGGCTTGTCTTTTCTTGGTCTTCAGTCTTGAGATGTAGACCTTTCCTCGTATTAAATGAATGTCCAGCTTTTCAGGTTCTGACACGAGGTGCAGTTCTTCCCATTGGTTTATTCCTTTTGCACGCTTTCGGGGATCGAGCACTTTAAGACATGGCAGCATGGAAGTATTACTTATTTAAGTAATGTTCTTGACTTTTGTGCAACGGATTCTTTTCAGTTAACTCCTCTTTGCAGCTGCCTTTTCCTCAGGTGACTTGAATCTATTCTAATGATTGAAAGACTCATCTGTTACTTCAACTTGTGTTTTGGCTTCTTAGGTTGACTTAACTGACTCTTCACACAGCTGTCCTTCAGCTATTACGTCTTCAGTCGAGTCCTTGGTCTTCTATCTTGGCCATACTCAGTTGTTCCTCAGCGGAGTCTTCACTTCAGTCTTCAGTTGACTTCTTGTATTCCAGCCATAGCTGACTTGACTCAGCTCATTCATCCCTAACTATTACAATGGGAATTACAAGGAAAATGGGGTGCCAACTTTCTAGTCTAAGTTTTACATGGCATTCATCAAAATCTAAACAATAAATTTCCTAACAATTTCCCCCTTTTTGATGATGCCAAAACTTATATTCATACAAACAACAAAGATAGATACATTATTGATCATAACATTCTTGTCCTTTACACAACTGTTTACAATGTGTATCAGAGCAATCAGAGCATGCTTATATCTACGCAAATTACAGACGTCTATGCAAAGATATATAAATTACAATTTTTTCATTGAATGTACAGAAGACTTACATGCTTATGTATTTACAAAAGTAAAATACATGAAGGGGTTAGCAGCAACACTTCATCGCCTTCGTTGTCTCCTTCTTTCTTCTTCAGCTCTGTCTTCGTCAGCTCTCTTTCTTTTCTTTTCTTCTTCAGTTGCTTTCTTCTTTTCATATGCCTTCTTATCAACTTCATCTTTCCTTTTTCTTTCTTGTCTCTCTTGCCACAGTTGAGTTTGCCTCTTATTTTCTTCTTCGTTTCTTTTGACATATTCAATATTTTTCCTCTCCACTTTCAGATTGGCTACTTCATCGTATCCAGCCCAGTAGATCCTTCCTTTCTTGCCTGGATCTATATATTCAATATTTTTGGGTAGAGGTCTAGGTTTAAAGCCTCCACCTCCACCACTTCTTCCTCCTCCTCTGGGCGTATATTGTACCGGAGTCTTCTTCTTACCAGCTGAGTGACTGCTAGTAGTCTGCTTCCTATCAGCTTCTTCACACAGCTTCAGACCTTTCTCCCAGTACAAGTCCAGGCTTGGGCTATGGACATGTTTTCGAAGTATCCTTCAGATTTGAGTGTTTTGAATTCTTCAACTGATCTTGGCTCTTGTCCGTCATCTGGAATGGCATCTATATTTTTACCTGCCAAAATGCCTCTGAATTGTTTCAACATTTCTTCAACACGGGCATCCGTTCTCTTGTCGAACTCCTCCATCTTTGCTTCTACAATTTTCTCTTTTGAGACATAGGCACAACCGAGTGTTGGAGCGGCATAGTTACCAGAAGTTTGCTGATTATGCTAGCTGTGACATGACCTTGCTGAGGGGTTTCAACAAGCATTAAGGTCACATCCTTTGACCTTTCTCCCTCAACAGTTTTTCCCTTCTTATTCCTCTTCTCATCAGTTGTCTCTTTCTTCTTCTCAACAATTGTTTCTTTCTTCTTCTCAATTGCTGTCTCTTTCAACATCTTCAGGTATTCCTCTTCCCCTTTTTTGGCATCATCAAAAGAGAGAGGAACCCCTAGAAACATCCCAACAAGCATGAAGTCCAACCGATCGATAGTGAATTCTCGCTTGAGTGCTGCGGAGTATGCTATTCAAAATTTCGAGCGGGTGGCTTTGGACTCGGCTGCCACCAGTTTCATTTCAGCCATGAGAAGGCTAAATTTGGCATTCATATTCTTCTCAATGCGCAGAAGTTCTTTTCTGTGAAATTCACGCAGCAGCTCCATTTCTGTTGTATGAGAGGCATGCATTCTATCAATATTTTCCTACATCCTCTGCTTCATGTCAGCATTATCAGCGCTCCAGACCAGCATTTTGTTGTACAATGCTTTAAAGTGTCTGACTTGCTCGTATCACATTGTATCTTGGACACCATTTTTCGACCACTATCCTTCGCATCGTGAGGTTGGCATCCCCGTTATCCGGCCACATATCCGGTGAGGCCTGGTGCCGTTCAATCTTCTCAATCTCACCAAGGATTGTCTTGAATTGTTACCTTGGTTTCATCTGGCGGCCAAGCAACATCAAAGTCAAAATCTGCTGGAACAATCGAATCAGAGGGAATAACTGGATCAGCTCTTATGTTGAAGCGTCTTTGCTTACGAGCATTTTCTTCTTCAAGATCGGGCAGCTCTATCGAGAAAGGGAAAGTTTCTTCGAATGCATCATCACGTACATATGGAATTGATTCTATAGTTGGTTGGTCGTGCCTGTGATGTGCCTGGTTGAGTCGAGCCTGCTGCAGCTTTGGGAGCCTGCGCAGATGACTCGGTCTCAGCTGGGCCTTGTTGAGTAGATTGCCACCTGACTGAGCCTCAGCTGTCTTAATAGCTCATCGGCCTCAGTAGATTCTGCTAAATGAATTTGCTTGTTCTCAGCTGCTTTTTCAGCGTCATCGGAGGATGATTGAACCTGGGGGTTAGGTTCATCATCGAAGTTAAAAGTTTGACGATCAGCTTTGAATTCTGGCTTGCTCGAACTTGGAAGAACATCCTCAGCTGAGTCCTTTGCAGCAGGGGTTGACTCAGCTTCGTCTTCAGATCCCAAGAATGTTGTATCAGGATTATCCTGGGAATCATGAAGAGTGCTGATTTCCTCTTCTGAGTCAGCAATGATGACTTGAGGAATGCTATTTTCACCTTGATTTTTTACCCAGGGAAGTCTCAACCTCCCTTGGGCCTTCATTACCTCCTGCAGTCTCAACTGCAGCAAGGCCTTGTACATTCCCTTCGACAGACACAACTTGTCTTAGGTTCTTCTGCATGGCATCATAGGAGTCTCAACTCTTTGGATTGCACTTTCATTGCCAGTGTTAACTCCCGGGCGGATCCATCCGTGCCTCGACCGCAACAACAACGCCCTCACCGCAGCCGCTGTTGGCACTTCGGCAGGACAAACTCACCGTCCGAGCTTCATTAGTGACAACTTCTCGTTGTTCTTTTTCTTTTTCTTTCTCCACTTCACATCCTTCCTTCATTGTGGAGTCATCGCAAAGATCCTCCGACCTAACAAGGCAGCGGTGAGTGAGTTTCCCCCTCGGTGGCGCACCGGTGAGTGATCGATGGTGGGGTCACTCTGCTCCGGACTCCCGCCGCTTCCATTGAGTGCTAGTCGTGGGGGTAGGTGGTAAAACACCTTCGTTAGGGTTTGGCTCAACTTGGGTGCCCAAGTTCCCGGTGTCATCGCCAAGTCCTTGGATCCGTCCTCCGAGTGAATCGGGAAGTGGTTGCGGCAATAATCGCGGGTAACAATCGATGTACCACTCCCAACGGATCAATTTCCAGGAGAGATTTGGAGGACTCTTCCGGTCCTTCCATCATCTGCTGCTCATGCATCAATTTGGATTCCCGCATGGCTTGCTGCATGTCGAACTTCTCCTTTGCAAAGAATCGGATCCATGTCCTCATCACTTCCCGAGAGCATATCAATGTGAGGATGAGTATGGTCGCCTGGTTCGGTGAGAGGGCATATATTCGCCTTTTCATGGGCTTCGGCTTCTTCTGCTAACCTTTCCTTTTCTTTCTCCTTGAAGATATGCAGGATATCCAGGCAGTTATCTTCATCAAGTGCCTGAAGCATGGTGGTCAATCCGAGGAATTTCATCAACTCTTCCTTTTTCTAAATGAATTCAGGGCGTTCAAACTGTACCCTCGAGCGACTCAGCTTCCATGCTCGCCATTCACGCAGACGACGCTGAATGTCTGGGTACACAGGAGAAACAACAATCACATCATCATCTTCATCCTCTTCCTGTCCTTCCATTTCAGGGATGGACGGTAGCAAACTCTGCTGCTCTTCTCCTTCAGCAGCATCTGTGGCAGGTGGAGACACAGTCCTTTCAGCAGGGGATTCTGTTGTCTCCGCCACTTCTTCATCCTCAGATGTTCTATCCACAGCTGGGTCGTCGAATTGCCTCTGCTAACTATCCTCAGCAGACTTGGCTGTTTCTTCAATAACTTCTGGAGACTGCACTTCTTCAGCAGTCTCAGAGATTTTCTCCAGCTGAGTGGCAGACTCAGCTGTTTTCTCAAGCTCTGAGAGCTTGGTGAGTCTTCTCCTTCTCTTGGTCCTCACCAGAGCAATTTCTGGTTCGGAGACTTCTTCTTCAGATTCCTTGGCGGGGGGCCGGAGCATCTTTCTTTAACTGAGGAGCTGCCTTTCTGGGCTTGGCAGTCCTCTTCTTTCTGATGGCTAGAGAAGGTATTTGGGCTTCCATCTCCACCTCGGCTGTGTGGGCAAGCAACTCGGCTGCAGGGGCAGGCGACTCGGCTATAGGGGCAGGTGCGTCTTTCTGCTTTGTTGCAGGGGCAACTTTCTTCTTCGCAGCTGCAGGGGCAACTCTCTTCTTTGGAGGGGAGGAAATAGTTGTATCAACGGGATCAGCTGATTCCCCCTCACTGGTATCTGCCCTCTTGGCATAGGCTCTCTTCTCGGGCTCCGCATGGTTGGCCCCTAAACATCTTCTTGTTTACATGGAAAGGATTTGTTGCCAACGTTAGGCCATAGCCAAGTGATCCTCCAAATGATCCGTCCTCCTTGATGGATTTGTTGCCAACGCTCGAAGAGTCGCCTAATACTGACTCGCCCAATTGGTCTTCTTTTCTTCCATGATCGCAGCCATGATGATCAGCTTGGTCTTGGACAACTGATTGAAGCTTCCAAACTTCATGTCTACACTCTTGGCGACGATATCCATCCGTTTATGATAATCGTCCTTTAGCAGCTTCTTGTCAGCTGTGTAGACCACTTTCGCAGCACACTCGGGTTTGGCCATTTCTTTCCATGCAGCAGCCAAGTTGACATCGACTTCATATATCTCTGGCATGCCTTCCGATGGCAGTAAACAGTGCTCCGCAAGGTCCTTAGCAGTGATTAATATGTCCTTGCGGTGGACGGAGGACTTAATCCATTCGTCCTGCACCTTGGCGTTAACATAGAACTGGGCAACTTCTTCAACATAGTACTGATTTCTCGATTTTGTCTGCTATTTTCTTCACAAGGGTTTCATCGAAACCCTGCTTTATCATCCCCTCAAAGTCCACAATTGATCCTGTGTGGATTTGCTTTGCGAGTTTGGTGAAATCATGTGGTGGTGCCATTTTTAGTGAGTTTTACCGAATGAAACTTGGTAAACCGACTTGTGAACTTGTAGGGTTTTCGAGAGAAAAGTTTGCTTTCTTTTGCTTGGGAAGATGAACAGTTTAGGAAAAAGTAAGAGAGAGAGGATTGAAAACCGTATATGAGGGTTATGAAAGGACGGGTTTTTGGATTTTGAAATATGATCAAGATTAACGGCTCAGATTTAGCACGTCACATTGCGTTTAATTTCTCGCATTTAATGCGGCAGCATTTATATCTAATCATATATGCTTACTGTGCAGCTTTTGACTGTACCCGTCATTATTATGCTGACGTCATCCTTAAAAACATTCCCGCTCATTAAAAACGACTGCATTTTTGTCACTTAGCTCATTAATGACTCAGCTTACTCCATAAATGACTCAACTCTTCTTCCCTCTATTTGTATAGTGACTCAGCTATCAGCTAACTCGATAAAGCTGACTTTTTGATACAACTGATTCACTTTGCTGATTCATGAAGTTTGTTCTATTTTCATCTTTTCACGTTCCATCTTTTCTCATTGAGTCTTCTAAGTGTCAACTCAGCACAATTAACCCTAGCTCATGCTTAAGCTCTTCAAATCTTGATTCACATAAGGGTTTGGTGAATATGTCAGCTAACTGTTTATCAGTTGAGATGTATTCCAAGGTGATGTCTTTCTTTTCAACATGATCTCTTATAAAATGATATCTGACATCAATGTGCTTTGTTCTTGAATGCAACACAGGATTCTGAGTGATTGCAATAGCACTTATGTTATCACACATAATTGGAATCTCTTTTTCTTCAATTTCATAATCTCTCAGCTGTAGTCTCATCCATAAGAATTGGGCACAACAAGCGCCCATGACTATGTACTGCTTGATTGTGGATGTGGCTATTGAGTTTTGTTTCTTGCTAAACCAGAAACCAATCTGTTTCCAAGCATTTGACAAGTTCTCAAGTACTCTTCCGTCAACTCTACATCCAAAGATAGTCGAGTCCGAGTAATCAATAAGCTTGAATCCACCTTCCTTTGGATACCATAAGCCAACTTCTTGGCACCCCTTCAAATATCTTAGGATTCTCTTAGCTGCAGTCGTTTGGCTTTCTTTTGGAGCAGATCGGAATCTTGCACATACACCTACCGCAAAGGTGATGTCCGCCTACTTGCTTTTAAATAAATAAAGTTGATCCAATAAGTGCTCAGTATCTTGTTTGATCTACAGCTTTACCATTTGCATCCATGTCCATCTTGACTGATGTATTCATTGGTATTTTCATAGAAGACTTCTTTTCCATACCAAATTTCTTCATTAAATCTCTGGTGTACTTTGTTTGACTTATGAAAGTTCCATCCTTCAGCTGTTTTACTTGATGTCCTAAGAAGAATGTCAGCTCTCCCATCATGTTCATTTCAAATTTGCCTTGCATGAGGTTTGAGAACTTATCACATAGCTCTTTGTTTGTGGATCCAAAAATGATATCATCCACATATATTTGAACAAGCAGTATACTCTCCCCATCTTGAATTCTGAAGAGTGTTCTATCCACTTTGCCTTTGGTGAATCCATTGTCAGTTATAAATTGAGACAATGTGTCATACCATGCTCTAGGTGCTTGTTTCAATCCATATAGAGCTTTCTTGAGCTTGTACACCTTATCTCCAATAGTCTTCTGCTCAAAGCCTGGAGGTTGCTCAACATAGACTTTTTCTTCCAACAATCCATTTAAAATGCACTTTTCACATCCATTTGATACACAATGAAGTTTTTGTGTGCAGCATAGGCAATAAACATTCTTATTGCTTCTAGTCTTGCAACAGGAGCAAATATTTCATCAAAATCTATTCCATCTTCTTGGCAATACCCTTTGGCTACTAATCTTGCCTTGTTTCTTACCACAAATCCTTCCTCATTCATCTTGTTTCTGAAGACCCATTTTGTGCCAATAACATTTTGATGGGTTGGTCTCTGCACTAATTCCCATACTTTGTTTCTTTCAAATTGATTCAGCTCTTTTTTCATGGCTTGAATCCAATGAGTGTCATCCAATGCTTGTGACACATCTTTTGGCTCTATTTGGGAAATAAAACAAGTGAACATTGCTTCTTGTTGAGCTCTGGATCTGTTTCTTACACCATCTCTCACATCTCCAATGACTAGCTCGGGTGGATGGTCTCTTAGCCATCTCACATCAGGTTGAAGTAAATTAGTTGGGTTTAGTCGTCTTGCAGCTGTGTTGTCTTGAGCAGCTCGTTCATTATCATTCAGCTGCAGGTTTTCCAGCTATTTTTGAGACTCAGCAGTCTCATCTTCATCTTGATTGATTGCTCCAGCTTCAGCTTCAACATAGGGACTCTTCTGCATAGTTGGTTGATTCAGCTTATCAGCTAACTCTTCAATATCTTCTCCATTCACATTAGGTTCATTAAAAAGCACATGAATAGATTCTTCTGTGACCATAGTCCTCTTGTTCAACACTTTATAGGCTTTACTTTCAGTTGAGTATCCCAAAAAGATACCTTCATCAACTTTAGCATCAAAAGCCTTTAGATTATCCTTGCCATTGTTGTGGATAAAGCATTTACATCCAAATATTTTAAAATACCCAACATTTGGCTTTCTCCCTGTCAATATTTCATAAGGAGTCCTTGTCAGCTGTCTGTTAATCATGCATCTATTTTGAGTATAGCATGCAGTGTTGATGGCTTCAGCGCAAAATCTCTTAGGCAGTCCGGCTTCAGCTAACATGGTCCTTGCAGCTTCCTTGAGAGTTTTGTTTCTTCTTTCTACTACTCCATTCTGCTGTGGAGTCCTTGCTGCAGATAATTCATGAGCAATACCATTTTCAACACAATACTGAGTTATTATCCCATTGACAAACTTACTTCCTCTATCAGACCTTATTTTTATAATGGTTTGACTCTTCTCATTTTGAA
The DNA here is from genome assembly GCA_016081115.2 of Rehmannia glutinosa. NCBI lineage: Eukaryota > Viridiplantae > Streptophyta > Magnoliopsida > Lamiales > Orobanchaceae > Rehmannia > Rehmannia glutinosa. The sequence goes on along the minus strand of CM071924.1, from coordinate 53,862,991 downwards.
CTCTCCTCATCAGCTGAGGTAACTTCTGCAAGGTTTCCTTATTTTTGCACATAAAGATTGTCCATGTATAACTTGAATAATTATCCACCACCACTAAAGTGTATTTATTTCCACTTATCTTCGGGCCGGTTCAACAGCCCAAATAAATCCATATGCAACAGATGCAAGATCCTTGTTGAAGATGGACTAGACTTCTCTTTGAATGATGATTTGACCGCTTTCCCATCCGCATGCATCACAAACACTTTCCTTCTTGTACATCGAGTCCGGCAAATCCTTCTACAAGATGACTCTTTGCAAGCTTGTTGATTGTCTTGAAGTTCGGATGACTCATTGCTTGTGCCCCCAACTTGATTCGACCGTATTTTACTCTTTGCTAACAAATAAGTGCTTTGGTGTGGCTATCTACCGCCTACCACATACATGTTTTTTTCTGCGGATCTTGCGGCGCTATTTCATTTGATTCAAGATCTTTAACTTGGCACACTCCCATATTGAATCCAACATTGTAGCCCTTGTCATAGAGTTGGCTGATGCTTAACAGGTTGAAGTTAAGGCCTTCAACATATGCAACATCTGTGATTTCTAATCCATTTTTCTTGATGGATCCAGTGCCTCTTATTTCCCCTGGAGCTTCATTACCTTCGAATATGACTTTTGCGCCTCTAATCTCCTTGAATTTTGACAGATTTTTCTTGTTTCCTGTCATGTGTCTGGAACAACCACTATCCATGTACCAGGTTCCTTGGCACTCAGCTATTCCTTGAACCTGCAATCAAGGAAATTAGTTTTTAGGTACCCATACTTGCCTGGGTCCTGAGGGGTGATCCAACCAACCTATAGCCAAATGATCTGACTCTAAGAGGTTGCCATCTATCTGTGCCATAATCATAACTCACTTTGGCAAATTGCTTAGGGGATTTAGGTTCATACAACTGTCTCTTTTGTCTGTATGCCTGTGTGTGTGTGTGTTTTAGCAATTGCCTTCTTTGGATAGTTGTGATATTTCTGAGTGTAGTGCCTGGGTGCATATGTGTGCTGATGATAGCTCTTTTGCCTTTGGAATGACCTTTGCTGAGTTCTAGGCCTTTGCCATTTGGGCTTATATTCCATAGGTCTTTGCTGATATTTCACATTATTCCAATCAGCTTGGCTTGGGTAGTTTCTACCATTCCCATCATATGTGTTTCTTTGATAAAACTTCTTGGGTTTTTGGTAGCTCTGTTTATTCCTCACAGAGTACTTCCTATTTGGAGTTTGCTGAGGAACTCTGCTGAATTTCTTCTCAGTTGTCCTCTCAGCATACTCAACTGGCTGTTTTCCATTTCCTTTATATCCAAGACCAGTTTGTTTGTGATTGTGCTTAGGAGTGAATGTGGGTGCAACATTTGATATCTTCGATTTTTGAAATGCTTCATTACTTGAAGATCTTTTTTTCCAAAATCACTCTGGGAGTTTGAGTGTGTACAAAGGAATTGAATCCTATGCTTGTCTTGTCTTCACACTTTTTTTGGCTCATAATAAGGTCATCCAATGATTTAGATGCCTTTGTAAATGATGCAATCACATTTTTGAGGTCATTTTCCCTCTTTTCTATAGCAGCTATTTCTGCTGTCAGTTTATCATTCTCAGCCTTCAACTCTTTGTTCTCATCAGCTATGTGACTTAGGGTACTCAGCTCCTTAGTCAGCTGTGAGTTTTGGCTTTTGAGCTGGATGTTCTCCTCGTTTAATAGTGTGTGTGAGGATTTGATGTGCTCAAAGTCTTTCATCATTTTGCCTAATGAATCATAAAGATCAGTGGGTGATGAAGTGTGTGTCACAATCATCATGTCACTAGAACCGAGTGAGATGAGTTAGAGTGTACCTCATCATCTTGGTCGAGTTGATCTTGTTCTTTAGCCATTAGACAGGATCATTGCTTCTTCTTCGAGAATCACTTGAGTAGTCACTTCACTACTCTTTGAGTCTGGCCGCTTTTAGACTTAGTTGTCTCAAGAGTCTCTCTGCAGCCAACATAGCCCTTTTCTTTTCCTGTCTTCTTTTTCTGAAGACTCTTCTTTCTTCTTCATTCCTGTATTTATTAACAACTGGATGTGGACAGTCAATAGCAAAGTGTCCTGGTTGTCTATAATTCCGACACAGGTTCTCAGCTCTTTGATCAGCTCTTTCCGTTCTTGGGTTATCAGCTCTCTGATATTCAACATTTTGATGCTCAACTCTCTTGGGTGGCCTATCTTCCCTTGACTTGGAGGAGCTGAATGTCTCCTGGAGGATTTGCCTTTGTTTCTTTTGTAGTTCTTGTTGAAGAACTTGTTGAATCTTTTAACCATTAGGGCAGCTGTTTTGGGTATAAGTGCAGCTCTCTTCCCATCCTTGACTATAAGTGCAGCTATTTTGGGTACAACTGTCTTCTCTTGATCTTTTCTTCTCAGCTCAAATTTATAAGCTTTGAGGTCTGAGAATAGCTCATGATTAGATGTTTTTGATAGGTCCATCGAGTGCCTTAGAGCCATGGTCTTCATTTCCCATTCAGCTGGGAGGCTCATTAGGATCTTCATACACATCTCCTTTTGTGTGTATTCCTTTCCAAGTGCTGAGAGCTCATTTGTGATTTCAGTGAATCTAGCATCCAGCTGATCCATTGTCTCACCTGCAAGCATTTTAAAGTTTTCAAACTTTTGAACAACAACAGATAATTTGTTTTCTTTAATTTCTCGATCCTTCACAAATTAAAGTTAGTTTATCCTGATTTCTTTTGATGTTTTGCATGACTTGACTTTATTGAACATTGCTTTGTCCAGAGTCTTGTAGAGAATATCCTTGGCCACATTGTCCAAGTTGTATCTCTTTCTGTCATCATTGGTCCATTCAGTCCTTGGTTTTTCAACTAAGGCTGGTCTTGCCTCAACCACAACTTCTGCTCCTTCAGCTGCAGCTGCTCTCCTTGCGGCTGTGTTCACTTTCAATATTTGCAGTGGCCATCCTCTATCACTAGCCACATTTCGTCATGTAAAGCAGATAGATGAGCCTGCATACGAATTTTCCAGTCATCAAACTCCTCAATAGTGAAGATAGGAATGCGTGTCAAATTTGCTTCCATGATAATAATTTTGCTGAATAAAAGAGATGATTTTTGAAAGAGCAAGTGTTAAAAAAATTCTTTGAAAGATTGGAGATCTAGTTTAGTAACCAGTGCGGAAGGCTCAATGAACCAACCGCTCTGATACCACTTGTAGGTCTCAAGGGGTGTGAGTAAGGTTTAGAAAAGGGGGATTGAATAAACCTTACCAACTTTTCGATTTTAGTCCTTTTAAAATATTAAAGAGTTAATTACACAACTAAGTCCTTGAGGGACAACTAAGTTAGTTAATCAGCAGAGTTAGCCACTCAACAGACTCGAAAGAGCTGTTGATAGAATTACTCAGCTGTTTAGACTAAACCTTAACTTGGCTGTGATGTTTTTTCAGCGGAAGACTTAAACACCCTTGAGTTTGATTTAACTTTGTTTTAAACACTTGGTTTTAGCACTTTGTTATTTATCAATTGGATAGCAAATTATCAGCAAAAATAAAGTATGTGTGCATGAATGTAAATATGTTGAAATGTAAATGACACAGGTAAATTTTATAGAGGCTCGAAGATGGGGTAATTCTTCTACTCCTCTCTTCTCCAACTCCTGGAGGAATCCACTAAGTAATGATCAGAGTACAAAGTGGTTATCAGTCTAGAGACCCCTTTTGATTCTTCAAAAGTTTCCTCTTCAATAGTTTGAAGTTGTCTTTCCTTCACAGCTTAGTGTTGGATCGATTTCCTTCGAGATTTAGGCTTGAGGATTTTTCTTGAATAACTTGAGAATATTTTGTAGGTTATAGTATAAATGTTGCTTGTTATCTCAGGTGTGCAAGGTAACCTTTTCTCAAAGTGATTCCTCAACCTTTTATAGTGAACTTTTCAAAAATCTGCCCGTTGAAGAGATAGGCTGATTTTCAAAAGTCACTTGTGTTCGTTGGCTTGTCTTTTCTTGGTCTTCAGTCTTGAGATGTAGACCTTTCCTCGTATTAAATGAATGTCGAACTTTTTAGGTTCTGACACGAGGTGCAGTGCTTCCCATTGGTTTATTCCTTTTGCACGCTTCGGGATCGAGCACTTTAAGACATGGCAGCATGGAAGTATTACTTATTTAAGTAATGTTCTTGACTTTTGTGCAACGGATTCTTTTCAGTTAACTCCTCTTTGCAGCTGCCTTTTCCTCAAGTGACTTGAGTCAATTCTAATGATTGAAAGACTCATCTGTCACTTCAACTTGTGTTTTGGCTTCTTAGGTTGACTTAACTGACTCTTCACACAACTGTCCTTCAGCTGTTACGTCTTCAGTCGAGTCCTTGGTCTTCTATCTTGGCCATACTCAGCTGTTCCTCAGTGGAGTCTTCACTTCAGTCTTCAGTTGACTTCTTGTATTTCCAGCCATAGCTGACTTGACTCAACTCATTCATCCCTAACTATTACAATGAGAATTACAAGGAAAATGGGGTGCCAACTTTCTAGTCTAAGTTTTACATGGCATTCATCAAAATCTAAACAATAAATTTCCTAACATTTATTATTCATTAGGCAAAATGATGAAAGATTTTGAGAACATTAAAACCTCACACACACTTTTGAATGAGGAGAACATACAACTTAAAAGCCAAAACTCACAGCTGACTAAAGAGCTGAGTACTCTAGGTCACATAGCTGATGAGAACACTAAGCTGAAGGCTGAAAATGCCAAGATCTTAGCAGAGTTAGCTGCTACTGAGAAAAGAGAAAAAAATCTTAAAAATGTGATTGCCTCATTTACAAAAGCATCCAAATCATTGGATGAACTTATAATGAGTCAAAAAGAGTGTGGAGACAAGACAGTCATATGATTCAATTCCCTTGTACATGGTCAAGCTCACAGAGTGATTTTGGAGAAAGGATCCTCAAGCAATGAGGGAATCCAAAAGCCCAAAACACCATATGTTTGCACCAACATCCACACCAAAACACAATCACAATCATACTGGCCTTCGTTATAAGGGAAAAGGAAAGAAGCCGAGAGAGTATCTTTGAAAGGACACCGTAAATTCCACAACTACCCCAAGAAAGCAGTTGCTAAAACAAACACACAGGCATATAGACAAAAGAGACAATTGTATGATCCTAAAATCCCCAAACAATTTGCTAATGTGCATTATGATTATGGAACTGATAGATGGCAACCTCTTAGAGTTAGATCATCTAGCTATAGGTTGGTTGGAGCATCTTATGGCACTAACCCCCCAGGCAAGTATGGGTACCTAAAAACTGATTTCCTTGATTGCAGGTTCAAGGAACAGCTGAGTGTCAAGGAATCTGGTACATGGATAGTGGTTGTTCCAAACATATGACAGGGAATAAAAGAAATATGTCAAGAGTCAAGGAGATCAAAGGTGCAAAAGTCATATTTAGAGGAAATGAAGCTCCAGGGGAGATCAAAGCACAAGATCCATAAGGAAGAATAGACTGGAGATCATAGATGTTGCATATGTTGAAGGTCTCAACTTCAACATGTTAAGCATCAGCCAACTCTGTAACAAAGGCTACAATGTGGGATTCAACATGGGGATATGCCAGATCAAGGATGCTGAATCTAATGAGATAGCGCTTCAAGGAACAAGACAAAAGAACATGTATGTAGTGGATTGGTCTACTGCTACACCAAGCACATGTCTGCTAGCTAGGAGTACAGCCGAATCCAGTTGGTTGTGGCATAAGAATCCGAGTCACCTGAATTTCAAGACAATCAACAAGCTTGCAAGGAGTCATCTTGTGGAAGGATTACCTGACTCAGTGTACAAGAAATAAAGTATATGTGATGCATGCCAGATGGAAAAGCAAACAAAATCATCATTCAAGGATAAGCTAAGTCCTTCTTCAACAAGGATATTGCATCTGTTACATATGGACTTATTTGGTCCTGTTGAGCCAGCTAGCATCAGTGGAAAGAAATACACCCTAGTGGTGGTGGATGACTATTCAAGATATACATGGACAATTTTCATGTGTAAAAAGAAGGTAACACTGCAGAAGTTGCCTCAGCTGATGAGAAGAGTTCAAAATGAGAAGAGTCAAACCATTATAAAGATAAGATCTGACAGGGGAACTGAGTTTGTCAATGGGATTATAACTCAGTATTGTATTGAAAATGGTATTGCTCATGAGTTATCAACGTAAAGGACTCCACAAATGAGAATGGAGTAGTGAAAGAAGGAACAAAACTCTCAAGGAAGCCGCAAGAACAATGTTAGGAAAATTTGGATTGCCTAAGAGATTTTGGGCATAAACCATAAATACAGCATGCTATACTCAGAATAGATGCATGATATTTGGACAGGGAGAAAGCCAAATGTTGGATATTTCAAGATATTTGGATGTAAGTGCTTCATCCACAACAATGGCAAGGACAATTTGAAGGCTTTTGATGCTAAAGCTGATGAAGGTATCTTTTTGGGATACTCAGCTGAGAGTAAAGCCTATAGAGTGATAAACAAGAGGACTATGGTTACGGAAGAGTCTATCCATGTGGTATTTGATGAGCCAAATGTGAATGGAGAAGACATTGATGAGTTAGCTGATAAGCAAAATCAGCCAACTATGCAGAAGAGTCCTTATGTTGAAGCAGAGGTGAGAGCACTCAACCCTGACGATGATGAGATAGCTGAATCTCAAAGACAGCTGGAAGGTCTGCAGCTGAATGATAATGAAGAAGCTGTTCAAGACAATTTAGCTGGAAGACGGCTGAATCCAGCAGACTTACTCCAACCTTGGTGTGAGATGGCTGAGAGACCATCCACCTAAGTTAGTCATTGTAAATGTTAGAGATGGCATAAAAACCAGATCCAGAGCACAACATGAAGCAATGTTCATTTGTTTTATTTCCCAAATAGAGCCTAAAGATGTGTCTCAAGCATTGGAAGACACACATTGGATTCAGGCCATGCAAGAAGAGTTGAATCAGTTTGAAACAAACAAAGTATGGGAATTAGTTCAAAGTCCAACCCATCAGAATGTTATTGGCACTAAGTGGGTATTCAGAAACAAGATGAATGAGGAAGGATCTATTGTCAGAAACAAAGCAAGATTGGTATCCAAAGGGTATTACCAAGAAGAAGGTATAGATTTTGATGAAACCTTTGCTCATGTTGCTAGATTAGAAGCAATAAGGATGTTTCTTGCTTATGCTGCACATAAGCACTTCCCTGTATATCAAATGGATGTGAAGAGTGCATTTCTGAATGGACTGTTAGAAGAAGAAGTCTATGTTGAACAACCTCCAGGTTTTGAGCAGCAAACTATTGGAGATAAAGTCTACAAGCTCAATAAGGCATTGTATGGATTGAAACAAGGACCAAGAGCATGGTATGACACATTGTCTCAGTTTCTAATTGACAATGGATTCACCAAAGGCAATGTCGACAGAACACTCTTCAGGATTCAAGATAGAGAGAGTATACTGCTTGTTCAAATCTATGTGGATGATATCATCTTTGAATCCACAAACAAAGAGTCAGTGTGAAAAGTTCTCAAACCTCAAGCAAGGAAAATTTGAGATGAGCATGAAGGGAGAGCGACTTTCTTCTTAGGACTTCAAGTCAAGAAATTGAAGGATGAAACCTTCATAAGCCAAACCAAGTATACCAGAGATTTAATGAAGAAATTTGGTATGGAAGAGAAGTCATCAGTGAAGATTCCTATGAATACATCAGTCAAGATGGACATGGATATAGATGGCAAAGATGTTAATCAAACTAGATATAGAGCCCTCATTGGATCTTTGCTCTATTTAACAAACAAGCATGCCATACATCACTTTCATTTGTAGAGTGTATGTGCTAGATTTCAATCGCACCAAAAGAGAGTCACATGACTGCAGCTAAGAGAATCCTAAGGTATTTGAAGGAATGCCAAGAAGTTGGCTTATGGTATGCAAAGGAAGGAGGATTCAAGCTGGTAGGATACTCAGACTCAGATTATGCTGGATGTAGAGTTGACAGGAAGAGTACATCAGGTCCATGTCAAATGCTTGGAAACATATTAGTTTCTTGGTTTAGCAAGAAACAAAATTCAATAGCCACATCCACAGCTGAAGCAGAGTACATAGCTACGGGCAGCTGTTGTGCCCAAGTCTTATAGATGAGACAACAGCTGAGAGACTATGATATTGAAGAAAGAGAGATTCCAATTATGTGTGATAACGCTAGTGCTATTGCAATCACTCAGAATCCAGTGTTGCACTCAAGAACAAAGCACATTGATGCCAGATATCATTTTATAAGAGATCATGTTGAAAAGAAAGACATCACTTTGGAATACATCTCAACTGATAAGCAGTTAGCTGACATATATTCACAAAGCCCTTATGTGAATAGAGATTTGAAGAGCTTAAGAATGAGCTAAGGTTAATTGAGTTGAGTTGGGGGTACTCAGAAGACTCAATTAGTAGAGACAAAAGAAGAAAGAATGAAAAATGAGCAAGTTTCACAATTCAGCCAAGTGAAACAGCCTAGACGAGAAATTAGTTGTATCGAGTTAGCTAACAGCTGAGTGATATAATGTGAAGAGAGAAGCAGAGATAAGTCACATTTGATGATAGCTGAGTTTATTATGAGCTAAGTGACAAAAACAAAGTCGTTTTATGCCAGCGGGAATATTTTTAAGGATGACGTTAGCATAATTATGACTGTCAGTACAAAAGCTACACGGTAAAACATATGATTGGATATAAATGTTGCTGCATTTAATGCGGGACAATTAATGCGGTTTTGAAGGTTAAATCCTGACCGTCAATTTTTGATCAAGTTATTCAAATTCCAAAAACCATCCTTTCACGTCCAATATAAGCCGAAAACACATTTTCTCTCTCCTCACAAAAACTCTCTCGTCTTCAACAAGCAAGAAAAACTCTCTGCAATAATACGAAAACCCTACTTTCAAAGATCAATATTTTTACGCATTTTTTCACCGAGTATTATTTTCTCTGAAAATGGAAGCAACTTATGATTTTGTTAAGTTATCTGAGAAGATCCACTCAGGATCAACAGTGGACTTCAAAGGGATGGTGAAACAGGGTGCTGATGAAGCCTTGGTGAAGAAGATCGTTGAGAAACTCGAGAAGTCTGGTCTAAAGGACTTTATCACTATGGAGTTCTCTCACACGTATCTATAGGAGGTCACGATGTTCTATGCAAATGCGGAAGTGCACGACGATGAGATTCGCTCTCCCATTCACAGCAAGGCCATCAAGTTCACTGCTGCGGACCTTGCTGAGCATTGCAAGCTGCCTACTGATGAGCTGAAGGAGATCACTGAGAAGGATGTTAACATTGCTGCGGCTTGGAAAGAAACAACCAAGCCTGAGTCAGCTGCGAAGGCTGTCTATACAACCAAAAAAGAGTTGATCAAGGAAGATTACCACAAACTGATGGACATCGTGTCCAAGTATGTGGATATGAAATTTGGAAGCTTTAACCAGCTGTCTAGGACTAAGCTGGTGGTTATGGTTGCGATAATGGAAAAAATAAGATTAACTGGGTTGAGTTTATCTTCAGCCGTATCTGCCAAAACGTGGTCAATAAGTCTATCAAGGAGGATGGGACTTTTAGATGCTCCTTGTGGTATGGCCTGGTGATTGGCCATTTGATGGAAGTGAAAGGAATTGATTTGCGCCATGGAAAGCCATTCCAAGTGAACAAGAAGATGTTCAAGGCAAACCTTTCTAGAGCTCAGAGGAAGACGCATGCGAGGAAAGCTGACATGAGTGAGGGTGAGTCAGCTGACCCTGCTGAAGACACAACTACAACCGCTCCAGCTATCTCCCCCAAGACTATTCAGAAGAAGAGAGTTGCGGTAGCTAAGCAAGCACCTGCCCCTGCAGTCAAGTCCAAGAAGGCTCCCGTCCCCGCAGTAGGAGCCACAAGTACCGCCCAAAGAGCCTCGACCCAAAATCCCCGCCCGCAACCGAGACCGAGAAGGATTCGCCTATACATTCTCCGGTTGTGAAAAAGAAGCGCACAACTACGTCTTGCAAGCCAACTGTTGTGAAAAAGATAAAGATGGTGGAGCCAGAAGCCACCAGTGAAGAAGCCGAAGAGGATGTTGTCCCTCTTGTTATAACCAAGAGGCGAAGACTTTTTAAGAAGTCTGAGCTTGAAAAAAGTTAGTCCGCCACTCGGCCCTTAAAAGCTCAAGAAATTGCCGATGCTCAAGAAGAGCAGTCTCAAGTGAATGATGGTGGAAATGTAGCCACCACGAATGTCCCAAGACCAGCGATCGATCGATATCGAACGCCTATCGTGAGATGTGGAAACCAAAGAAATGATTCGTGAGACTCTTGTGGATAAGCAAAGTCCCCTCGAGGCCGATGCCAAGATAGCTGAGAAGCAAGCTCCACTTGCTATGATTCCAGAAGATGGAGATGATGATGATGACATGATAATGTACTCTCCAGTCTACCTGGATATTCAACAGAGATTGAGGGACTGGAGACGATGGAAGCCAGACTTCTCTCGACAACAATTTGAGCACCCAAAGTACATCGAAGAAGAAGAGGAGCTCTTACGCTTCCTAGAAAATGTCTCGTCCACTATGCCCTTAATGAAGAATTTTGTATGGACGCCCTTCGTGCCGTCAAAGAAGATGAAAAGGAGAAAGCCAAAGCTCTTGAAAAATCAAAGATGTGCATGTTCACTGGAGATCATGAGCATGTCATGGAATCGACTGATAGCAGTGATCTAGAAGAGATTGATCCTACTGAAGTAGTTGAGAAGGCCAAGTTCCAACAGACCATCAAAGAATCAAAAGCCATGCACGAACAATGTTTGCAAGAGGGACCGGGAGAATCTTCTAAACTCTCTCCCAGCTCTAACCCTTTGGATGTGGTGCAGAAGATAGCTGCTGACATAGCTGCCACCACATTCCCCGTGCAATCTGAAAATGGCTATCAGAGGAATGACGATGAAGCTAGGGAAGGAGATGAAACAGGCACTCTAGCTAAGCCAACCCCCGAAGAAGGTGTTGATACACCTGCCCCCACGACTAATTACTAAAAAGGACAAACAGCCGAGTCTTAGGAGCAGAGTAACCCTACAACCGTTAACTTAGCTGGTGCGCCAGCTGAGGGGGAAGCTCTCTCTACCACAGCTAGGTCGGAGGACACTGTGGGAGACCAAACTATGAAGTTAGGAGGCAAAGGTGAGAAATCAATGGAACAATAGAGTGAAGTTGACGAAGCTCGGACGGTTGAGACTGTCTCAGCTGAAACTTCTTCTGCACTGAAGGCCGATGACGCTGCTGATGCAGCTAATGGAATGGACACCATGGGAGTTGAGACTTTTGGTCCTGAAAGTGTAATCCTAGGAGTTGAGACTCCGAGAGATGCCAATGAAGACCCTAAAGCAGATGAGTCTACTACGGGGAAATTTGTCCAAGACCTTACTGCAGTTGAGACTGCACATAGGATGATAGAAGGCCCTACAGCGGTTGAGATTGCTGGGAGTAATGAAGGCCTAAAAGAGGTTGAGACTTCCTTAGGTAAAGAAGTTGAGAAAGAGCAAATTCCTCATGTCGAGATGGCTGATGAAGAAGACAAAATCAGCGCTCTCAGTAATTCCCAGGAAAACATTGACACAGAATTTTTGGAATCCGACAATGAAGCCGAGTCCACTCCTATTGATGAATCTGCCAAGGACAAGGCTGAGGATGCTCAAGACTCTTGGAGCACTATCAGTGATAAAACAGCTCTGATGAGGTCCGTGTTCGATGATGAGCCAACCCCAATGGCTACATCCCACTCGATGATGCTGATAAAATAGCTGAGGACCAGTCGACTCAAAAGGAAACACAAACTGATACCGAGGAAGCTGTTAAGAGAGCTGAGGGTTAGTCAACTGAGTAGGCTAACATAGTTGCTCAAGCCGAAACCGATCGGTGCAGCTAACATTGATTGCTCCCATCGGCCGCTAAAGTCTGGTGCAACTGAGGCAAGTCATGCTGACTCCACTCAAAGGGAGAAGGGAAAGGCTCCACAAATTGGACCTACGGGAATCCCTCTCGTCATAGATAACAGGTTTGAAGAGATATTCCATTTTGAAGCAGAGTTGCCACCTCTGGATGTCGAGTCTGCTAGAGAGCAAGCCAAGTACATTGTGGAGTAGAGCCTCGTGTCCCAGCTGAGTCAACAATAGTGCCTATAGGTTTCGATTTTGATGTTGTTTGGTTTGAGAAAGAGTCTGTGTCTACAGCCAACTTCCGGAAAGCATTTAAAGCCATTTGCGAAGAAATTGAGAAAATGGAACACGGCTTAGCATCGTTAGACCTAAGGCTAGACAACCGTGATGCAAGTATCAGTAGGGATATTCGAGGTGTTGTTCTACGAATCAGAGAATGGGCTGCTCAAACAACTGCTATGAGATTAGAGCAAGTCCGTTACTTTAAGTTACTCTTTGTAGAGTTGCTAGTTTGGAGTGCGGATAATATACAGTTTTACCAGAGGCAGAAGGAATATATGGTGAGAATTGAAGAATCCCACAAGTCGGACATGGAGTTACTTAAGCTGCAACACAAGAGTGAAATTGCAAGACTGGAGGCCAACATGAATCAGATTGATGTTCTCCGATCGAAATGAAATTAATGGCGGCTCGACCAAGTACGCGATCCGAATTCGTAATGTACTACTCCAAAGCAGATGACAAGCAAAATTCTATGCACAACCGACTTGACTTCATTCTCAGTGGATTGTTCCCTGGCCTGACCCTTTCGTTTGGTGATGATTCCAAAAAGGAGAAAATGAGGCCTTGAAGGAAATGAAGGAAAGCGAAGGGAGTCATAAGGTGGAAAAGAAGGAAGTACAAGCTAATGGGGAATGAAGCTCGAAAAACCCCTCTTTGAAGCTTATGTATGCCCAGACTCCTCACCAAGGAGAGATTACAACTTCACTTTTCAAAGAAGATATCGAAAGAGCTATCGGTGGAGCAGAAAGTCGAGTTGTCGATGAAAGAATCAAGGAAAGCCATCAAGCCGAGTTCGAAAAAGTGGCTGAGAAGCATTCTGCGCAGATTCAGAATATAAGGACACAATATGATTGTCCTCCAGCTGGAAAGGATTTCCTTGCGATCAATCCCCCAAGAGACATTGATATGCCTGATGCTGGGTCTGAGCCCAGATCCCTAGAGGAGTTTCAAACTCTAGAGGCATAAGGCTATTTCAGAGATATGACTCTACTGCAAGTCTGGGATATGTACTGGGAGAAGGGTATCGAAGTGTGTAACCTAGATAATGTGCAGCAGAGTTCCAGTAGTCACTCAGCTGGAAAAGGTAAAGCACCAGTACAGCACACTCCCACAGGAGCTGAGTCGGGAATAGGAAGGGGAAGATCAAGTGAAAGTGGAAAAGGCAGAGGTTCTCGACAGCAGCCAAATCCGAAGAACATCAAATATATTGATCCGCAGAAGAAAGGGATCACATACTGGGCTGGATACGATCATCTTGAAAATTTAGAAGTCCATCGCAAGAATAAAGAAGCTGTAAGAAGACAGGGAAGCTGAAAATGATTGAATGATGCATGAATGGGAGGAAAGACAACGTAGGGATGACCCTGTTGCAAGGCGTGCCTATGAGAAGAAGAAAAGAAGGATGAAGAAGAAAAAAAATAGAGGAGAGGCGATAAGGATGAAGAAGAGCATCAGATGAAGAGAGAAAAAGAAAGCAACCAAGGCGTTGAAGACGGCTGCAACCCCTTTATGTATTTTACTTTGTAAATACACAGCTGTAAGTTCTTTGTAAGTTAGATGTTAGCTCTGATACCTTCTTTGCAAGTTTTCTCTGATACATGTTGTATTTCAATAAATGTATAGAGTATATTGTAGTAAACAACTTTGTAAAAGACAAGAATGCTATGATCAATAAAATTGATTATTTAAAGCATACATTCTTTGTTACTGCACTGTTTGTGCTTGCTGTTTAGTTTATTTAAGTTTTGGCATCATCAAAAAGGGTGAAATTATTAGGAAATTTATTTGTTAGATTTTGATGATACCGTGTAAAACTTAGACTAGGAAGTTGGCACCCCATTTTCCTTGTAATTCTATGTTGTAATAGATAGGACTGAAAGAGCTGAGTGAAGTCAGCTATGTCGAAGAATGCAAGAAGTCAACTACAGACTAGAGTGAAGACTCTGTTGTGTGTCAGCTGAGTATGACCAAAATGAAAGACAAGGACTCGACTGAAGGAGAGCCAGCTGAGGAACATTTGTGTGAAGTATGAGGAAGTGTCAGTCAAGTCAGTAAAAGAAGCCAAGTCTGAATTAAGTTGAGTCATTCCCACATGATTGGAGCAGACTCAAGTCAAAGGGGTAAAGGCAGCAGTAAAGTCAAGACAACTAACATTGATTCGTTGGAAGGAAGTCAATGATATTACTCGATATATAATAAGTCCAAGCTGACAGGTCTTAAAGTGTTTGGTCTAGAAATATACAAAAAGAATAAACCAATGGGAAACACTAGAGCATGTGTCAGACCATGTAAAGCTGCAAAGTCATTTAATACGAGGAAGGGTCAACATCACATCGTTGCTGACCAAGAAAAGACAAGCCAATGAATAAGAACTGTCATTTGAAAATAGCCTATCTATTCAACGGGCAAATTTTCAAATGAGCACTATAAAAGGTTGAGGAAGCATTTGAGAAAAGGTGACCAAGACAGAACAAGTTACACTAACGATTGAAGCAATATTCAAGCAAGCATAATCTGCAATATTCTCAAAGCTCATCAAAGAATTCCTCAAGCCTAAAACTCAAAGGAACTTGATCCAACACACGCTGTGAAGGAAAGAATACTTCAACCAGTTGAAGAGAAAAAGTTTAAAGAACGGAAAAGGGGTCTACTCTCCAAGTTGTAGGAGTTGTAGAGAGGTTCAAGGTTGAACCAGAAGGTTCAAGTTTGTTGGAAGGTTGTGTGATCAATTCCAAAGACTTGAAGGGAGTCAAGTAGCGGTTGTCTTGTAAAGAAGCTTAGTCGTAGGAGAAGCCAGCTGTGTGATCAAGGTTGTCTCTAGATTGAGAACTGCTTTTTAACTTGTTCTATTACTTAGTGGATTCCTCCAGGAGTTGGAGAAGAGTGGATTAGAGGAATTACCGCATCCTCGAACCACTATAAATTTGCTTGTGTCATTTTCTTTTAGCATTTACCTTCTTGCTTATATTTCCATATTTGCTGATAAGTTATATTGCTATCCAACTGATAATAACACGTGCTAAAAAAACGAGCATAAAATTAACAAAGGGTGTTAAGTCTTCCGCTGTTAAAAACCAAATCACCTAAAAGTTAAGTGTTTACTGACGCAGCTAAGTTATACTATCAACATCTCAGTCGAGTCTATTGAGTGGGTAACTTTGCTGAAGAAAGCCAACCTAGATGTCCTCCAAGGACCCAGCTGATTTGAGTCAACTCTGTTGAAATTCTTAAAAAGACTAAAGGTGAAAATTTGTTAATGTTTATTCAATCCCCTCCTTTTAAACCTTACACCACACCCCTTGGGACCTACACTATCTCTTCAATGGACATATTTTCAAATGTGCACTATAAAAGGCTGAGGAAGCAAGTGAGAGAAGGTTACCAATCTACGAACGAGCATACAAGCAATCAAGCAATAACCTTTCTCAAGCTTTTCAAAGAAATCCTCAAGCCTAACTTCGAAGGAAATCAATCCAACATACTCAGTGAAGGAAAGACTACTTCATTAGTTGAAGAGAAAAATTGTTTTCAAGAACAAAGGGGTCTACTCTCCAAGGTTGAAGGAGAAGTAGTGAGGTTCCAGATCGAACCAGTGCTTTGAACCTGTTGGAGGGCTAAGTGATCAAGTCTAGAGTTTGAAGGAGGCTGAAGTAACAGGACAACTGTCTTGTAAAGAAGCTGAATCCCAGGAGCAGCAAACTTTGTGATCAAAGCTGACTCGGACTATATTACTGCTTTGTAACCAAGTGAAGTTACCTAGTGGAATACTCCAGGAGTTGGAGAAGAGTGGACTAGAGGAATTACCCCATCCTCGAACCACTATAAAAACTGTTTGTGTCTATTTACTTTTCAGCATACTTTATTTCTTGCTTTTTTTTATATCTGCTGATAAGTTAAACTTGCTTAAGTTTGCGGATAATAACTATTGCTAAAACAAGTGTTGAAAAACGTGCTTAAAATTATAAGGGTGAAAAGTCTTCCGATGATAAAACTAAATCAACTACTTTACTAAGTGTTAGCTGAAAATAGCTAAGTTATACTATCAACAGCTCAGTCGAGTCTATTGAGTGAGTAACTTTGTTGTGTAAGACAACCTAACTGTCCCTCAAGGACTTAACTGATTTAAGTTTACTCTGAATATATTTTAAAAGGACTAAAATCGAAAAATTGGTAAGGTTTATTCAATCCCCCTTCTAAACCTTACACATCACTCCTTTGGACCTACATCTGAGTTTTCTAAAAAGTAAAATTGTATATCTTTATCAACGGCCGTAGCCGAATATATTTTCGTGGCTTTTTATTATACACAATTATATTATGGATGAAACAAATCTTGGCGGACTACAAAATTAATATTGAGAATGTTCCTACTTTTGTGATAATACTTCCGGCATTAATATTTCTCAAAATCCAGTCCATCACAATAAAACCAAACATATTGCGTTTCAAAATGAAAAATTGAGATGTGTTTTGTTCCATCCCAACATCAACTTACATATATTTTTACAAAACCATCTGCCGGATCTTTTAACTTATTCGAGCTTGTTTATGCATAATGCATGTTGAATAATGTCTACATTTACATTTTGAGCACTTTACTTTCATTAGAAAAGTTTTGGGGTGAAAAATCTATTTTTCAAAACATCAAAAAACGAGACAGAATTTTTCTTTAAATTAGGCGCATGTCGCTATGTAGCGATCGATCGCTATGTTCGATGACCGGTTGCCCTTTATAGCAACCGATCGCTATAGATGCAGAAAATTCACAAAAGCTCTGTGTCTCGACTTTTTTACAGAACCATCAACTTCTCCCTTTAAACCCTAACTCGAAAAATTCACTCCCGAATTTCAATCTCCCTCTATACTTCATCAAATTTCACGATTCTTGTTGCTAATCTCCTTTATTTCTTGAGTATTACATCAAAAAGACCCGGAGAGGGTTTGTCCTCTAATCACCAATTCGCGGTGGAACAACGCGAAATACAATCAACACAACGCAAAATGGCTCAAGGGCAAACCGGTAATACAAAACCCCATCTTTCTTGGGCTCAAATCGCCACACTTTGACCAACCATTACAAAGGACAATGTCAAATGGTCCAAAAGTAAGAAATCTCTTCTATCTCTTGCTCCGAGTGGCTCAAATTTGTCGTTATATATTCATAAGTATGCCGAATCATTTTGTGAGGATCCGAATATACGAAATAAACCAATTGGACAGACTAAGATTTGCCTGTTTGGAATGTTTTCTAATGTTTTTCCTACTATTTGTGATTTTTTGAAACTCAAGGTTGGATGTATTTGTGGGATCACCCTTTTATTATGTATGATGATGAGGTGATCAAGTATTTTTATTCAAATACGTAGATTGAATTTGACGATGTTCATAAACCGGTGGCTTTAAATTTGTTTGTGAAAGGGCGTCATTTTCGTTAGACCTCTAATGAGATTTGTAGATTTTGGTGTGAGGGAAGGTGGTTGGGATTATATATCTAGTATTTGTTGGGATGAAAGGAAGTTAGGTGTTTCTTTAGAAGAGGTGAAAACCTTTCTAGGGGTTATGCCGGAGTTTACTACACAATCGATGATGAATGAGCTTCGTATTGTTTTTATAATTGTCTCATATTGTGTTTGTGGGAAGTCTATCAAATTACCGAGCAATATGGACTATTTTTGACCTATAATATCAAAAGGGTGAATTGGTAAATTATGAGGCTTTTATCCAGTGTTTGATTAATGTTATTACTTTGGGCTCTAAGCAATTTGCCTTGGGTAATTTTATTTGCAAGTTGCTTCTCCAATCCGGTCTTTCACATGCCGAGCTCAACTCCGAAGTTATTAGAAACAATTTTGATAATAACAACATTCAACAAATGCTTCGGATGCGTAGGAATATGCAAAAACGTCCTACTAAGTCGGCAAAAAGTCGTGCTAGAGTCTCTATTTTCCAAGTTCCGGATGATATTTTTGATGATATTGAGGTGGGAAATTTAGCAGCGGGAGGGTATCATAGTGCTCCAAGTTGATGACTTTTGCTATCTTGATTATTCTGAAATATGTTGAGCATTGTGTAATTTATTTTTATGCCATTTGACTAACATTTACAGGAGGAGCTTAAGCTTTTGAGTTTTTAAAAGCTAAGTTTGAAAATCTTTAAGCTTGAAACTTTCACTTTATACTTTGCCTAATGCATATTGTTTACTTGGCATGTTGATGGGGGAGCTTTAAAAAGCTTTTTGAAAAACTTTTGCTCCTTAGCTTATTTATGTCTTATAATCACTTATGTATATTGCTTTGAGAAGTGTTTCTTACAATGGATATATTAAACTTTTGACTGGAAAACTCATTTCTAAAAATTCCTCTTTCAAAAATTGGTTTGGGTTGAAATAATCAAAAAGGGGGAGTTTGTTAGAACAAAGTTATTTTTGATTTTGATGAAAACAATATTTTCAAAAGCTGTAAAAAAAACTTCAAGTACTCTAGTGTATTTAATCTTAATTTTATGAAGTATTTCTTGAACTCTATTTTTGTTAAAATCTGCACAATTCTTTTATATTAAGGGCGACCGGTCGCCCTTACCTGAAAGATTTTCAAAGTTTTACAAAAAACAAAGAAGCCCCTGCATTGAGGGCGACCGGTACAAGTAAGTTTTTCAAGATTTTTGAAAAACAGACAATTCTCGGATTCTATAGCGATCGGTCGCTATACTAGGGCGACCAATACCTGAATGTTTGCAAAAAATGTATTTTCTTCCATGTTTCAATAGCAATCAATCTCTATCCATGGCAATCGGTCGCCATGGTACAGCGATCGGTTGCTTCCAATCGAGACCGGTCGCTCTTTATAGCAACCTGTCAAATCTTGATCGAACGGTTTAAACTTTCGAATTTTATATATAGCGACCAGTCGTTATACATGTTTATCAACAAATTCTAACCGTTGTAGTAACACTTGTCAACAAAAGTAAACTTTAACAGTTCTTAACAATTTTTGTAAATATTTTGATCCTTCTTTTGCAAATAAATTTCAATATGGAGGAGCCTATGTTGAAAATCAAATCTTGAAATTTCTCTATAAGACAACAAGAAAAATTCAGCAAATTTCTCAAGCCTTCATTTTCATACTCTTGGTTGTAATAGCCTAAACAATTGCACTTTCACATCTTGCTTATTAGGCTTCCTTTGTTGATTACACTTGCACTTTCAAAGTTGTATACATTCATTTGAGGTGTAATCTTAATTGATCAAATTCATCCAAAACAAGAATTACTTGTTAAGTGTTCTTTTGGTAAGAAACACACTTGGGTTGATTAAATTTAGGTATTGAAGAGTTTGGTGTTTTTCAAGGTTGTTATGTAAGAAGAGTTTGGTGCTCTTCTAGTTGAGTTGTAATCGTTTGGTATCGATTAATAAAAATTTATTTTAAAAATCTATTCGGATATAACGGGTGGTTGTGGATTAAACTCTAGATGAGTGGAACTACTATAAATCACTATGTTCATTCTTCCTACTATCTCTTACATTCTTGAAAGTTTTCACATATTCGAAATAGAGAAGAAAAATCTGAAAAATCGGGAAAATCTGTTCATCCTCTCTAGATTTTCGTAGCCAATGGACTAATAGGGAATATTATATTACACTAAATTTTGTGTAAATGAATAGTGTTACACCAAATTTGGTGTAATACTATTCACTATACTAAATTTAATGTAAGGTTTAGAGTTGGATTAGAAAGATTTTTGGCATATTTGGTGTGTAATTGTGTGAGATTTGGAGTTGGGTTGAAAATGCCAAGAGGATGAGGGAAGAAGAAGAAGAAGAAGAAGAAGAAGAAGAAAGAAGAAGAAGAAGAAGAAGGGCCGGTCCGAGACAAGAAAAAGAGTGCATGTCGCACTATCGTGTTTTTTGAATTATCTATCTTATTTGATCTTAAATATAACAGTAATTGTATATTTGACTTAATTAACAATTCTGTGATTTTGTGTCGTGCCATATCATGTAATTTTTCTTTGTAATACGTGTTTGTAATCGTGTCTTGCTATTGTGCCGTGTCACTCATTGTCAACCCTAAGTTTACCATACTACACTAGAAGCTTGCAATATTTTCTCACTTCTTTGGGCAAGGATAACAGATTATAAACTCAAATCATAATTCAGAATAAGTCGGAAGATGCAATAACAGGAAAATTTTGAGATATGAGATGCACTCACTTCGATGTTACTCAAGTGAGATTAGGAGCTAATATAATACATTATATGATTTCTCATTTGTACAGTGAAATAGGAGATGAAATACTATTTTGAAATAGAAGATCCCATCCGATACAAAACCTACAACATTTCTCATAATCAAGAAAAAAAATTAATGTCATGAAGGATTAATTCATATTTTCTATTTTTCACGTGTTTTTCCTTCTTGCAACTGTGTAGAAATATAAAAAGAATAACACGTAAATGCAAAGGTTTGATAGCATAGTTGGGAAGCTCAGTTAGAGGACAAAGCTAATAAATCTGAACTGGTTCAAATAATAAAACTAATATATGAACAAATAGAATGGTTAATCAACCTTTTTATCATTATTCCCTCAAAACAAAATTCCCTCAAAAGCTAATAATGGATATTTGCATGTTTTTCCTTCCTGGGAACAGCAACAACTCTGATGCAAGGTGCAACCAAGTTTGCATCAATTTGGCTTTGATGGTGTTGGGGAAGACGGAGGCTTGAAATCCGGTACTGCTTAAAAAACGAGCAATAATAGTTACTAGTTTCCCGTAAGAATATACAGTTTTCGGTAAACACAGGCCACAGCATGCATATATGCACTTGCTGGCTGATTGTCATGGCTCAACATAGATCAAATACTTAAAGTCTTAGAACTAAGCAAGAATGTAAGCTACTCAAAAACTCAATTATGATTTCAATCTTCAGCCCCTCCACATGATATGTATACATGACAGGGAAATGACTCTGAGAATGTGAATAAGAGAGAAAAAAAAACATAAGCATGTACGGATTTCAATTAGTAACTCCCAAGATAAAATAGACCACTATCAAGAAATTTCAGGTTATTCAAATTCTAAAAAAAATAATGGGATAATTACAAAAACTACCCCTAAACTTTAGCCTAATTACAAAAAGCTCCCACTTATCTTTCAAAATTAGAAACACCTCCTCCTGGTGGTGCATTTTGTAAAATAGAAACAAATGTGATGGGATACTTGTAATTTCGAAAGGTAACTGGGTCTTCTTTGTAATTAAGCTAAATCTCAGGGGTAGTTTCCGTAATTATCCATAAAATAATATGGAAACTATGGTGGGGGTAGAGAGGAGTTCCTTACATTTGAGTATGGAGACAGTGGCCTCTGACCAACTTTTGATTGACAGTGGAACTACTGGGACTGAAATCTTCGTTGTTGATTTCTTTACCGGTGTTATCGGCAGTGGAACCAGTATTTAACGACAATTCATCATTATTTCCGTCCTGTCGGGTTATCCCTCCATTTGTATCAAGTTGTTTTGACATTTTGGCCTTCTTCTTCGGATAGATATGTACGGATGGAGGTAGGAGGGTCTCTTGTATATCCTGCAATGAGCAAAGATCATACGTAAATGAATTATATAGTTATGTGATGCAAATTGCTCAGCATACTGTTACTAGATAGCATGTGATTCAAATTATAGATAACTTGACATCAAATAAGTTTGAAATTGAATGGCGAGATAAGCTAAATCACAATTTTGAGACCGCAGCGAATGATTATTGAATAGGAATTTATTGTTGTGAAAGTAAAAAGTGATGGTTTGTGGCGTTGTCCATATATTTGTTTGTACCCAAAATTAAAGTAAAAATTAAGAAAACAGGAGGAGTAGTCACAGTAAAAATTAAGAAAACAGGAGGAAAAAAAAATAAGTTGTGCCTGGCCCATGCAGGTCTCGAACCTGCGACCTTCGCGTTATTAGCACGACGCTCTAACCAGCTGAGCTAATAGGCCAGTTGTGATTGATAAAGACTACAGGTTTTAGAAAAGCGCTGAAGATTGTCCTTTTAGCTCTAGAATACGAAAACCTGTTTTTTAGCTTACCAATCACTTGTCACTTGCAGTAACACTCATCAAAGTTTACAGGGATAATTACAAAGGTTCGGGCTAATTACAAAAAGATCCAGAGATTTTTGAAAATTAAAAAAAACCCATTGAGGTTTAATTCAATCTTACATTTTCCCCCTTCATAAGCAAAAAAGAATTAACCCCGATATCTATAGAAATATTAAAGTTACCCCCTGATGGTTCAAAACTAACTTGAGGGGACTTTTTGTAATTTTGAAACATCACGATTTTTCTGTAATTAGCCCAAACCTCAGGTTTTTCCTGTAATTATCCTAAGTTAAAAGTAAAAAAACTACGCCGTTAGTCCACCGAATTCTATTCAAATTCAAACCCACTTCACTCCGCTCTCACCCACTCCCAGAAGTCTCTAATAAACACACTTCTCTTTCCCCACAAAATTAACAAACCAACATCAATACCCCTCTACCCTCTCACAAAACCATTGAAAACAACATGAGAG